>CM077112.1:15297720-15349435 GCA_039619505.1 Cimex hemipterus
GTGTGTGTGTGTGTGTGTGTGTGTGTGTGTGTGTGTGTGTGTGTGTGACCAGTTTTTGATGTCTGCTCATACTTACAACTTGACACCTTTCGACTGCGGACATGATGCTGGGAACAATCGACAAGCGTTTCTTGTCGAACCTTTCAAGACATTTTCAATATCAACTCTGACTGAAAAAATGATATATTAAAAAATTGAACATTGGACCACGGTAGCCGATTGGAAAAAAAAACGGACCAACGGACACGGAGACCACGCCCCCTAACGCAGCGCCCCCAGCGGCAAGCGACGGACGCAACACTATATAAACCCTACCCAAACTAAAGGACAGATAGTTTTTCACTGAAGAAGATGACGTATTGCCCAAACGCGTTTGATAGACTCAAAAAAAAAAAAAAAAAAAAAAAACGCGAATGAAGACCGACCCCTGTAAGTGCCCGTGTGCCAGTTCAATATCTTCAGATATGCTGAGCACTTAAGAACTGGTTTGACTTTATTTTACTAAAAAGATTTCCTAAAATAAAACCCATTTTATTTTGAAACAAGTGTGGGGTAAGTAATTTTGATGAAAATAAAACGTCTGTTTTTCAGTAACGTTTTTTTCTTAAAGGTGTGATAGATGTTACGATATTATCGTTTTGGTGTTGAATTTTTTCGAGTAGAAGACTACCCGGTTTACCGAGTGGACGATGGTAATCATCCCTCTGTATGTTTCATTGGAGTGGCCGGTTTTGTTCAATTGGGCATGAAAGTATAAAGGGTTTCGTCATGTTAAAAATTCCCATTTCACGGAATGGTGAACTATGATTGATCCCGAAGCGAGCGGAGAATGAATTCTTCAGGAACGTTCGTCATATATGCCCTGTATTCTTAATGCACTTGAAGATGATTAAAGTGCAATATTCAGAAGGATATGGATTGTCGGATGAATGTTTCATCCGGGTCAGGCGGCAACTATAAAAATTAAATCGTCATCCGGGGTTTTTTTTACACCCTTTTGTACTAACAAGGCGATCCGGAGGTGGCTTGGTGGAAGAAGTTTCAAAAGGGTCTACCTACCGCTTTGACGACTAAAAAGAAATATAAGTTGAGAAAGAGAGAGAGAGAGAGAGAGAGAGAGAGAGAGAGAGAGAGAGAGAGAGAGAGCGTGAGTGAGAGAGAAAAGAGGAATTAGTCTCAAGAACTCGGCTGTATTGTGCTTCGGATTCATTATATCCCTGTTTCTCCCGCTTTATTTGATTATCAGTTTAGAGAAGTTTTTAAGATTTTTTGATAAATGAATCCCCTTCAGTCTTTACAGCAGTTATTATCCACGACGTACAATGTACCTTTGTTTAAAAGTGAGGACGATGAAAAGAATTTTTTTTTTTCATTTGTAGTATCTTTTTCTTACTTCGTTGTGAACAGAGCCGGTGCTGCAAACATCCAATATCAGGTGGAAATTGCTGAATTTTATGTTATTCTCAAAAATCTAGCAGGAAAAGTCTCTGGTGAATGCATATTATGTTTTTAATTGCTTTATACTTTATTTATATTCAAAATAAAATCTTAATGAGTTAAATGAAAAATAATTTTAAAAAAGTTTGATTTCTAAACTGTTTTCCTCAGCAATACACGAAATTTCCGAATAAACTGATGAATAACCGTTTTAAACAAAATACGTTCTTTGTTAGTCCAAAAGATTTGTAATTTAAAGTTTTAAAAACGTACTATTTCCTTATAAAATCAGACGATAAAGATCTTATCCTGAACGATTGAAATTAAGCATTTTAATTTTTCCCACTCCCATAAACTCAGAGATAAAAAGGGGTTGATGTACAGCTGGAAAATTGAGGGCGGTAAACAAACGCCTCACCCCCTTCACGGCGTCTAATGGGTGTCGTGTACAACATTAAAGTTGCACACGTTGAACAATGTTGCAATATTGAGGACGGCGTGCAACGAGAGCTCATATCGATTAAAACAAACATGCTGTACAACTAAATCGGCTTCGTTTCCAGGCCCTATTTGCTCGGCGGCTTTTTCCAAGCTGGCTCTCGCCGATTTCCGATAAACTTGATAAAAAATATATATTTACATGTTTATTTTACGGACTCTGCGCCGGCCAATTAATGGGAGAGGTGTTAAATCGGTGGGAATAAATTGGCACGGCCAATATTTAGGGACCCTGTTATCCTCGCCTCCGGTTCTATACTTTTACCGTGTTTTTCACCCCTTTTAGAAATTTTTAAGTTTTCGACCTCTAGAGGTCATGTTTTATTCATGACTCTTGCCTGCCATTTTGTTCGTACATATTTGTTTTCAATGAATTTCCGTCACAAAATCCAATGCTCGTGTAGCGTTATAACATAAATAATGACATTCGTCTTTTGTACGGTTGATGTACAGAGTTGAGATATTATTCTTATCGCAGTCCATCGGCAATTGCTTTCCAGCTTTTGTAATGTACCATAATTTACAGGCCTGGAGAATCACCCACTCCGGGTGTTGATAGTCCAGGGTGAGGTATCGGTCTTGTCCGTCCAGCCGCCGAGGATTGGGCTCCAGGGGCGATCTGGCCATTTCAGCTCCCAACGAAATCAATCTCTTACTAATTATTAAACACATTCTGTCGTATAATCTTATACTTAGCAGATTTAGGTTAGATGGATGAATCTTGAACTCTCAAACTACACATTCACTGGGTCCCATGATTCTTATATTGCGCGTCATTCCTACACGATCTCTACAATATGGCCAAGGAATCTCAGAATCAGGTGGGACACATCGAGCAACCTTTCTCAGCACGCCGGACACATACGCGAGCTTTGGCCGACAAGAAAGTGTCCGCGTGTCAACCTCGCATGGCCTATTCTTAATCGGGTAAACAACCTTTTTCCACGAGTCAGGTCCTCGGAGAGCCACTTATCTCTTGATACGCCAGACCTTTTCTGCCGAACAGGCACTGTTGTCCTGTATTAATTATTGGTGCTATTAGTTTTTTTAGTTTTCTGGTCTTTGTCAAGCTTGGTATTATGTTCTATGCTCTTTTCATCAAATGTCATATAAGCCTGTTTTCGCGTAGACTTTTTACTTAATATTACAGAAATAAAAGTTATACTTTATCAAGTCATCATTTTCGTTTAGTTATTATTGTAGAAAAACGCTTTTTAGTCGTAGTTTTTCACGTGTGATTAGGTGAAGGGGAACGGTCAGGTTATCGGACGCCGAAACGTCCCGTCATCAGATACTTTTTCGTCTGTACGAGCGAGTGTTCTGCTCAAATCTGATCAATTTCGAAAATTATTCTTTTTCCTGATTTTAAAATTTGTATTTGGTTATTAATCCATCACCATTGGGATAAATTATAGGCTAATTTTAAATATTATTATAAAAGAGAATAATTAGATGAAATTTCAAAAATTTTAATCAGATTGTTTTAATGTGTAAACACTTCAATGATGAGAGTTCTGATATTTTTCTTTTATTAATCACGTAATAGAAGGAATTTTTCTTTTAAACTGTCGAGATTTATGTATGGTTTGCTTCGAGAAAATAAAACTATCCCGTGCAAAAAAGAAAGAATAAGTCTCATCGTGATATTACGTGACAGGGATAAATTCCGGAAGAGAATAAAGGGCAGGGTGTTGGTTTACGTCTTCCCCGAGAGAGGCCTTTTTCGAGCCCGAGAACAGGATACTCCTGTGGGAATATCGGCAACCACTTGTTACTGCAGTGGGACGAAGGGTGGGAAAGGGAAGAGAGATAAATTGTGTCAAGGCTCGGTGGAAAGGTCAGGGTCTCTCGGTAAAGGGAACCTACCCTGTCCATTCATCCCCTACTACAAGGGATACAACAACCCACCCCGGGCACGCCACCGGATTTTCCTCTCTACAACCGCGAGAGAGAGAGAGAAAGAGTGAGAGGGCTGGATGAGACGGGAAAGACAGCGTAGAAAGGGCAAAACGTTTACTACGTTCATTCATCCTTTTGTATATATTTTTAGAATATAATGAAATCCCGGCAACCTCCCCCCCCCGACAATGTTCGGTTTTCCGCTCCGATTCGCCCGCACGTTCCTTAATTAATACATTTTATCGGAGGTGTTATATTTGTACGCTCGATGTGGTTTTTATTGTGGATTTTTCAATTGGCTATCGTTTCCTGTTTCTCTTTTGTTTTAAACTGGCCCATCACTTTTACACCAATTTGTTCTGTTATACCTCTAAATTTTACCCTTCACCGTCCTAATTAAAATCACCTGCCAGTTTGATATTAACTGTCTACGTTTCCTCAGTTTTCACTCGTCTAAAACTCTTCAGTGCATGTAGTTTTATGTACGTTCAAACATAATTGCATAAATTGGCAAAGCAGTAATCAGACGACTAGGGGCACGATCTGCTTTTTTGTTAAACTGTGTAACTATTATTATTTTGTTGTGACAATCGGATTTGGCCCCTTTCCTCAATTTATAAATATGGCCAGGCTAAATATAATTCACCTAAATCTGTATAAATATTTCTGTACTAGTGTTATAATTGGAGGAGATATTTCGGCCCAAAACAATTTTTTTTAAAATGCTTAATTAGCAGGTCGATTTTGCGCACATTCACAACACGAATAAATTAAATCTAATTGATTAAAATACTTTCATCTGTACGAATTTTTCCAATTTTCATGCAATACTTCAATCCTAGATCTTTTTTTTTTCTATTTTGACGCTTTTTGAATTATTTTAATTTAAAATATATTACAATTACCTTTAATCAGCTAAGTATAAAATAAGAATATGAAATGAATACTCCTAGGGGTCTTTTTTATCGAGGTTCGCAAGAGCAGAAAATTTTTAAAATTAGCCCATTTATAATTACGTTGGGTTGGAATGCAGAGCAGCTGATTCGAACCTCGGACCTTTACCTTAATGTGATGAGCGCCGTGTGAACTGCTGAACTATGTTCCTATCTATACTCATGGGTGTTGAGACCCTTATGGATGGTAACATCCGGGGGAACTCCTCAAACGCCCGTTCTCAAAGAGAGCAATGCTAACCAAGTTGAGAAGTACCTGGAAAAGGGCAGTTCTTTCAGGCAAAGCAAATGAGGAGTGGTAGGGAGAAAGAAAGGGAGGATAGGTAAAAGGGAATTTTTCTTCCATCGTTTGTGACCCCCAGAAAACAGGGTTGGTGGTCGGACTTTGCCTGGGGTCTCAAGGAAGTTGTCCCTATGTGTAGTCAACTCCTTAACCGTTGTGGTCACCCCGGCATCCCCTCCCCCGAATCCTAGTGGTTCTCTACTTAATTTATGTTAGTTTCACTGGAAAGAATATCCTGTGGTCATCGGTCAAATTGTTCTTTTTGTTTGGAAATACAGCTCAAATCAAAAGGGAACTATTGGGCGGTTGTAGGAATGTGTGGCTGAACCCCACTCTTGTCCGCAGTTGGATTTCATTGAAGTAGACGGGAGGAGGGGTGTTTTTGAGGTTAAGGTTATGTGAGTGTATTGTTCTGGGTTAAATTTTATTTTTTGAAATAAGAATGGTTCAGAGTAGTGCTTGAAAAGATAGCTGTATCATCTGCCAAGGTGATATAACGATGGGAAAGGAGGTCAGGTGTACACCACGGGGTCCAGAACACTGCCCTGAAGCACACTCAATAATGTGGTACTTTGATGAAAACGGTCGCACTTCAGTGATACGGGTGTACCCCTGAGATTCAAACGATCTTTAGTATTTACTTGTTTTTTTCTTGACCCGAATTGACCCGTGAGAATCGAAATAAAAAATTCAAAACGCGATACGGAAAAACTGCCCAAACTTATTTTTAAACAAGGACCCCCAAGTATCGCCGTGAAAATGGAAGCAATTAATCTCTGGCAAATCGGATTTGGACCCTGCCCGGTCCCAGGACGTTAATTGATCCGCCGCCACTGACAGAATTGGCAAAATAAAACGGGTACATTTTACGTAATGCCGGTAATGGCGGGGTGTCAGATCACGTTGGCTCACGGCTATTCCATCATCATCATCCCCTGATTGCATGAACTAATTTCACATTAATCACTACTATTAATTAGTTGTTTGAAACTAATTACAGTCCGCCTAGCTAAAATTGCAACGCGTCGATAGGAGATGTTGCCCCGTGGATTTGGGGGATGCGAAAGGGGTTCGATCTCGCGGGCGGGTGGTTGGTTGAGGGGGAATTGCATCAAAACGATTGGGCGACGTCGCTTCATCACGTCAAATAATTGCTACGAGATAGACTAAATCCCCATGAGCCATAAAATATTACATTTTTATTCCTCTTTTTTTCTGTTTTACTTTAAAAATAAAAATATTTGCATAAAAAAAGTAAGGTTTTTAACAATGCTCGAGGACATCATACCAATATAGGTTAATCCTGAAATATCCTTAATTTTAAAGTTCTCGTTAAGTTTTTAATCAAATATTTCAGATTTTGTTAAGTTTTGAAAAAACCAATTAGCGTGATTTTATGTTGTTGGCGATAATAAAACTTATACAGATCGGAAAAATTTTGTATAATACAGAAATGAAGGGTCAGGTAGATTTAACAATTTCATGTTCCCTTGGTTCTTGTTCCTGGCAATATCTGCACAGGTTTGTTTAACTGCTCCGTGTACATATGCGTCTGAAGTCTATCCGTCTATCATCCAGTCTTAACCTGTTAGTTATTAATTCGATCGTTAGTTGCTGCGATGGTCTTATTTATTAATGAACGTTTGCGAATTTTTCTGTCGTAGAATGCATTCGCATTGATCCGAGGACTAAATCCATTGAATAATGGAGCTTAATTTTTGGCAATAAGGTATGCCTGTTCAGGGCGGATAGGTATCCTCGTTGGATATCCCTTCACCTATTTTTAAGTTGCTTCCTTGTTGCCTTTCTGCTCTGATACCCGAACAAAGGTCATTTTGTTAAACCAAAACTCTGGGTTCCATTATCGAAGAGGTTGTTATGCTATATATATATTATGCAGGGTGGGCGACCAAGACCCCCTAAAAAGGTTCGGGACTTGGTCGGCTCGCGTCACGACACTTCTGCATAAACCTCTTGGACCTGTTCACAAACCCCAAGATTTTGAATAATTTTATCTCGGGGAGTATTTGGCAATGTCCTCTCCTTCAAAGGTTGTTAAGCTAATACATGAAAAAAACTTTATCTTTATGTTCTCGGGTATACAAAAGCCCAGATAACTAATAAGAAAATGATTGGTCAAAATATCAAATATATGAAGTACATCGTCACTTATTTATCGTATATACAAGAAACAAGGAAAAAAATAAAGCTTGAGGGAAAATGTTACCGCGTTTTTTCCCTTTTAAAATGGAGAAGATCGCGCCAAATTGGAAACGTAATGAACACATCGTAACTTTCAAACACTGTATCTTTGGAATTAAAGAATAACATATTGACACGCTAAAGTTCTGTACTCCCGTGGAAACGCTTTTCGCTTGAATAAAACGTTTTTCGTTATTTACGCGCAAGGGGATTTTGAGGCGGCGGGACGAGGTGGAAAAGTGAGTTTCTCTCATAAAAATAGGAAAAATATTTGGTAAAGTTACGAGGGGAAAAGTTTGAGCGACGACTTCCTTTTAGCTCCCCCTTTTTCTTTCGAGTGCTGCCGAACGACGAGACTGCTCTTATTTATTTAACCTGTGCCTAGACTGAAGCCTTTTCCGTACCACTTGATCCTTTAAATATATATTTCAACTGGTTATTTTATTTGTTTCAATTTATAATTTTATTTTATTGCCTTTATTCGGCCTTTTATTAACGATGATTTTTTTACTGGGGGATCGACGCAGGTGGCGGAAGATTTGAAAAGACAGTGGAGCTCATGGGGCGCCAATATGCAATATAAGGTGAGTAACAACATAGACAAAGTTATCTATGGAGGTGGATTTGCACGATTCCAAGCTCCCCAACTTAACTTCCATGTCGGAAGCCGGAATCTAAGCGGCGAAATGTCGTGACGACCGACGAGGCGACTAATCCCGGCTTACGAAACAAACATTAACACAAATCGCTAACCTAACACAATGAAACAGAACGAACAAGTGAGTGAGAGAGTGTGTGTGTGTGTGTGTGTGTGTGTGTGTGTGTGTGTGTGTGTGTGTGTGTGTGTGTGTGTGAAAAAAAGTGATTTAGCTTCATATAACAATTCAGCGAACAAACACCGAAATAAACGTTAAAAAACAGGTGAATCTACATGTTCATAATAATATCAAACTAATGATGTCATCGTTGATTTTGCCATCTTTAAAAAAATATTTTTAGAAAATCAATATTTAGAATGCTCACAATAGTTTACCAACACTGATTCAGGAAACGAGTTTTTTTGTGTGAACATTTTTTTACACATAACAATTTGTAAAGAGGTGTAACGGCCTTGGGGAAAACTTTAACTTAAGTGTACCGCGAAACTCAAATAAGGTGTTTAAGTTAGGTTAAGTCCCAGGTTTGGTATGAGCAAGAGTAGGTAGGGTCACTTCCGATGCGGAAATTCCCAGGTTTCTTTTATCCTCGGGTAGTCCAAATTAATGAGAATTTGGTAGTTGAAGCAGGCACCTTAAATGAATCCGAAATGTATTTAAAATAAAAGTTGTTTTTAACCTATTTACTTTACTACAAGAGTTTACCATATAGAACAAATACAAAAATCACAATTTTAAAGAAATATGCTAATTAGTTTAAAAAATAAATTATTTTAAAAACTTCCGGGCTCCAAGAGAGATGGCCAAGAATATATACTCACCCTAATATTTTTGACCTAGTATCACCCAAAACGTTTCCTTGAAATATCGGTGATCACGACCATACGTTCTGATTCTCGCCACCTTCTGTAGGGAATTTTCGTAAAAAGGTCTTTATTTTTATGCGTAATTTTTACAGCAGTTTTAAAACCTTTTAAACTACGCTACAAAGCATTAACGTGGTAAATAATTTTAAATCGCATGTATAACATAAAACTTGTGATTTTTTAAATGATTTTATCATTGTTTTTCCCACTTGTAATACATAATATTCGTTGTTTTCATACGCTGAAAAAGAATGTATTTAGCTTTTTGGTTGTTGATGAAATGAAAACTACCGAAACAAGGTCTAAAATTTTTTTAAATGAAAATTATCGTACATCGCAGACATGATAGATCAATGATATTGGTAGCCGAAGATCAGGGTTCGAATCCCGCTCGTGACACTTGCTTTTCCATTTCAACCAAACCTTCACATAAAAATAACAATTAATTGAAAGTATGGGGCGTCGGTGGCCGCAAGGTTTAGTCTTTGACACGGCGCTCGTCACTGTAAAATAAAGGTCCCGGGTTCGAATCCAGCGGCCCTGAAATCGAAACAACAAGCTTTCAAGGACTGTTATAACTTTCATTTAATTAAGATTTTTAGTTGAGATAAAATGTCAGCGTCACGAACGTGATTCGAACCCACGATCTTCGGCTAGATACGCCGCTGCTCTACCACTTGAGCTATCGTGACTCCGATCCATTCGGACACGAACTTCCCATCTCAACCCCACCTTTTGAATTTTCTCTCATTTTTGCCATTTCTCAAGTGGATCAGAAACAGCGAAATAGTGTAGTGGCGTATCTAGCCGAAGTCGTGGGTTCAAATCCTTGTGACACTGACTTTTTTATCTCAACTAAAAACCTTAATTAATTGGTCAAGTGGGCCAGGAAACTAATGAATTTGACTGTTGTAATTTTATTTTTAGTTCTACCAGAGGGAAAAATTAACATTTAACATGACAAGAATATAAGGGACGTTCACAATCTTGCTGGATATTTCTCGACTTGAGTTAACAGGAGTTACCAAACATCGTGAATACTCCATATGTTATGTTTCCTTTCTAAAGTACTAAGTCATACATTAAAAGTATATTTACAGTGTAGAAGTTATAAATCAAAGCTAGCTTTTCTTGAAAACGCTATGGCAAAAAGTCAAAAAGTAACCTCCTTCGAGAAAAGAAGCCGTTTTTCTTTTAAATATATATAATGCCATTGGGGAGGGGAAAAAAGGAGGAAGAGGAAAATGTTTTTCCCTCTAAGTCCGGCACATTATTAATATATATTGAAAATCATTTGTTCTCCCCGGCATAAAAATGAAATATATTCAACTTCAAACAGAGAGAACGGAAACACAAGCAAGGAATTACGCGAATGTAATACCGTTTAATTTCATTTCCGAGAAGGGTTCAAAATTGATTTTCCGATTGGCTCATAGGAACGGGGCTCGACTTATAAATTGAGAAGTGAAAACGCCGTCATCAGTCGTCACAATATCGACTGAATAACTCAGCTTTGCAAATGATTCGAATTTTGTCATCCGTCAATTATAGGAAATAAATGTGCCCTACAAAAATTGACATTAAAAAAAACACCACCCGCGCAACAAATAGCCAATTTCAATAGACAAAAACATTTTCTTTTGGAATAAAAAAAGGCATTTCTCCACTATTCGATCCGAAGGCACAATCAGATTCCTAATCGCCCCTTTGCGTCTTGCATAAAGTTGACATAAAACAACACCTAAATCAGCGAAACATTTTCATTATCGTGCCAAAGTTTCGAGCTTTATTGAGGTCTTCTTCAGAGTTCAAAGTGTTTGTCTTTTGCGTAATCGTATCATTCTTGGGTGTCGTGTCGAGAGTGCATGACATGCAAGAATGGCGCAATTGCACAGAAGCCAAACACTTTGAGCCCTGAAGATGATTTCAATAAAGGTCGAAACGTTGGCACGATGAAGAAAATGTTTTTCCGAAACCTACATCCCACCAGAGCGCATCTCACGATATCTGAATAAACAACAATTAACTTTTTATTAAAAAACAAACTTAACGTACATAAACATTTGACTATACTTTCACACTGAGTTTACTTTGCCATGGGTAGAGTAAGTATTTTAAAAATTAGTTGTCTCTTGGGATCTATGTTTGGTATTCCTATTGTTTTGGTTTGGACACGACAAAATAATAATAAAAGAACATAACTTTATGGTACTTCTTGATCATTCTTGTCTATCATCCCCCTTTTTTTAAATTTTAGTATGTCAGAAACGTTTCGACATTTAGTCTTCAGTAGTGAGACAGCGTGATTATGTGTAGATTATGTTCTTTAAAGACGATAAATCCACTTTATAACAACATGTAACAAACCAAAATGTACTGCTGTTGATTGCGAGAAGGCGGACGGGTTTTCTAAACAGCAAGGCTATCCAAAATGGGGCGGAAACGAACCGAAGTATTTACAATTTTTTTTTTTTTTGGTACTACTAGGTGGAAAAATATTAGACACATATTTGAGCCGTGGATTCTACGAGCAGAAAATGTATTATTATTTTTCTTATAATAATTTGAATCATAATTTTTAATGCGGTTTTCTGTATTTCATCTGTATATATTTCTAAGTTATTATATTTCAGTCGGTCGTTTTGTTACGTAGGTAAGAAAATAATAAGCAAGATTACATATATAAAAAGTTTCAAAATCAAAAAAACGCTCAGAGTAAAGCAGACAACAAAATTGTTATTGAAAAAAAAACAATCCTTCGTATTTATTTTAAGCATTTTGTAAAACCATTACATTTGAAAAATGGCAAATAAAATTCGAAAGGTTGTAGGATGAGATGGGTAGTTAGTAGTCTGAGTGAATCGAAGTTACGATAGTTCAAGAGCAGCTACGTATTGAAGGTCGTGGGTTCGAATCCCACTCGACACACTTGCTTTTTCATTTCAAACAAAACCTCACATAAATAGAATAATTAATTAGTATCCCTGAAGATGATCTCAGTAAAGGTCGAAACGTTGGCACGCTAGAGAATGTGCTTTTCTTAGACCTACATCACACCAGACCGCATCTCACGATTTCAGTTTTTAACGCAAAGCCCAACCAGTGAAAACTTTGCGAACTGACAAAGGGTTCAGAACAGGATGACAAACCGTCCAAACTAAGCTAAAGCATTCATTCCAACCTTTCAAAAAATTTTATATCATTCTCCCACAAAAGAAAACAAACTTCGGTTAATAAATCCAAACTGGAATTAATTTTTTAAATCTCAACATAACACGCAAGAATGGCACAATTACACTGAAAACAAACACTTTAGTTGAATGTATTTTACATAGTATAACTTATCCTTTCGACATCCAAAATGTATTCGCTAAATGTAAACAGTGTTCGCAAATCCCAGGCCCTGAAGATGATCTCATTAAAGGTCGAAACGTTGGCACGCTAGAGAAAATGCTTCTCTTAAACCTACATCACACCAGACTGCATGTCACGATTTTTAAATAAATGCAGTTTAAACGTTATTCATCGACCGGTAGATAAGATAAATTGTTCTGCATGACTAATGTTAGAGACATGGTAGAAGTAAAGGTGCACACAAAAAAGTACAAACCGTTGTGTTAAGCTTCAACCTTCCATCGTTATTACATCCTTTTGTAATAATGCTACTTTAAGCTTTATTTCCTTGCGATTGTTTTCGAGAGCGGCGTTGCGTGCTCGAGTCCCTCGTGCCGATTATTCGACGGGATAAGGGGTAAGAAGAGGAGATCCCCCGGGATAAGATAATTCGACAACCCCGTTTAAATCGTCGATCACATAGTTGTTGCTCAAATAGTTGAGCACGTCCCGAGGCTTAGCCGGGCATTGTGCTCGGCCTTCCCAAAACATAATATTATCCTGAGCAAATACGAACGCGGATCAAACGCCCGGGCATTCTAATGTGTAATATTCTAGAGTAATATTGGTTATGTTTGCTCAGGCCACGTATATAGCCGAGCGTTCGGAGATTAGTGGCGATTAGAGTCTCTTAAGCAAACCCAAGGCTCTCCCGGCAATTGTAGAACGTGATATTACACTCCTAGAAATGTTTATTGAATTACTTCCCTTTTCGAACCAGAAGACACGCGCCACCAACTGAGATTGTCACCGATATAAATCACTTATCTAAAGATTTTGCCTTTTATCGTTTATCGGCTATACTTATCGGTTTTGTGCAAATATTGATACTAAAGTGTTTCATTAACACGCACACCTTTCTTCTCTCTCCCGTCGTATTTTTGTTTTTACGTTCGTCTAGGCATTTTGTTTAAAATACTTTTATTCATACCATAACCCCAAAAACGCACCATGAAAGTATAAATAATTTTTGATTTATTGAGCGAGATTACTATTATAAAATTTCCATTCGTGACCCTCAAGAACTAGATGTAAAAAAGAAATGCGACCGATTTTTTAAAATATTTAATTTAAATTCCTTGATCCGTGTTTTTAAAGATCCACCGATATATACAGAATTTATTTAATTGAATTTAAATAGGCGTACGTGTTCGTGCATATAAATATGTTCCGAGTTGAGCCTATTCGCTTCTCCACCGGGAATTCCAGCTTTTGCTGTTTACAGTAAATTACCAACAGACTTGAATCACCCTGGATCATACCTCTTATTTCAGACCTGTCCATCCAGCTAGGTTGGGCTCCGGGTGTTTTCAACAGCACTAAAATTCAGCACCCAACGCATTAATTCCAAACCCATTCTTGCTCATTCTTAAATACTTTCACTCCTATTTACATACCATCCATTAATGGCGTATTAAATATTCCTTCATAACCTTTTATATTATACAGCCTAACCTAATTGAGGGTGGTTGAGGTACTCGATAATCCGCCATCGACTCTCTTACATCACACAGTCACGCTAATAAGTATTCTCAACGGAATGTATTTATTACACTACTACGTTACAATAGAACAACCCCGTTTTCTCCTAAATTCGAATCCGAGGGTTCAAATAATCGCTCAAGCACATTCTCAACGCGCTTTCTGAATGGAGCCAAGGAACTCATCCAAGGTGACATTGTGCTCAACCTTTCACTGCATGACGGACGTATAATCGGGCTTTGGCTAGAAAGTAAGTGTCCATGTGTCAAAGGTGTTCATGGCTACATAAGAGATCGTGAAGGAATGAGAATCGTGCTTGAGCACGGCAGGACTATCTGGCTCCCCTGTGCCGATGCTCGCCTGTATAATACTGATAGTTTTGTGCCCCTAGAGTGTGTTGAGAGTAATTGTATTTATTAGCGTGAATGAAAATTGGGTAGAAGAACGATGGCGAAATATTGAGTATGGAATATAAGAAAGATTGTACGTAAGAATGAGACAGGATTAATAGGTTAATCGGATTCAGGAACTTTTTTAGCCCCTGGAGCCCCGACTACCAGCTGGTCTGACATCGTATTGCCTACACTGGGGTGGGGGGGTGTTCTCTCTCGTTAAGAACACCCATGTTGGTTATGACGTTCATTTGCACAATTTTAAAATTAGGTTGGTGGGCACCGAAAAGAACTGATCAAACGACTACATCATTCCATTCCTACATTAAATTTTTCGTTCAGCGGTTGAGAAAATTATCGAAACATTTCCTCTAAAGTCATTCGTTTCCTCGCTAAAAACATAACTAACATAACTAAAGAATTCACTTCCACTTACAACAGAAGTTTTTCATTATAAGAATAATATCGATAACCAATATCAATCCTATCGCCCAAATCCTCTACCTTTAGCAGGAAATATTTTCGAGAAGCAGAAGCTATACATGCAATATCGTTCTCTATTGAGCTGAAATTACTCGGGTGCTTTCCTTGGCCTACACCACCGTTTGCTAGGGGGAATTTTCTATGAAGCTTGTATAATCGTTTGATTTAAACGATCCGAAAAGAAGAAAAGAGACAGAAAATTAAAAAAAACGGGAATAATTTCTTAAGAGTTAAATTAAAGAATAAAACAAATGCACGAAATAAAATGGGGACTAGGAATGGAGCCAATGATTTAACTTGCAGTAATCCAAATAAGAACATTCACCCGAAAACCATAACCAAAAACTCACCTTGCTGAAACGTGGCGACTTCACAGTGGCGACGCAACTTCGGGCCCGAGTCCGTCGTAGTCTACTGGTGTACAGCTTCGGCTAATCTTGTTGGAAATATAGTTCTCGGGTTGAACAAACAACTCATTAAAGCACTGGCACAACTTTAAAGTAGAAAACTGGAGCGAAGAGAAGGAGCAGAGCGTAAGAGAGTGAACAGAGAAATGTCGGTACGAAGGGCTCGCGTAGGAGGAGGGGATCAAAAGAAAACAACTACTTGTTGGACTATTTACAATATATGTACAAAGGTACAGTTGGCGTAAACAAAGCTCATGAGCATTAACCTATTCTTCATGATCCATAGTATACTACCACTGAACGTACCAGGTTGAGCTATCTACCCACCCAGACCTTTGCACATGATACTGCTATAGACTCGCCTTATCAAGTTGAAACCTTGGCTGTAAAAAGTGACTATTCAAAATAAATATTTGACTAAATTCAATCACCTTTAACATTTGATGGCATTGGCTTCGTCAGACACCCTTTCCTGTAGTTAACAACGTCCGCGACCATTGGCTGTCCTTCGGCGAAAGACCTGTAATCCATATGAAACAGTAGAAAAAAAAACAGGAAATGACTGCTCGTTACAAAACCTCTTTCAGCCAAACTATCATAACTAACAGCATTAAACAACTGATACATACGTCATAAACATTCTTTCGATATAAAATCCTCCGGAAAATAGTAAACACTCTTTTCTACTTGTCCAATCACACAACGCCCTTTACATTCTTTTTGTGATGTCATAAAAATCTTGGTGTACAAATCATTATGCCTTTATCTTAGGCTTAACATCCTAAGATTCCTCCCAGAACGGTAAAGCTGTTGGATAGTGGGAAGTATTCTAGAAAAATCGTTACACTCTAGCGTATGAAAGTATTGGTTTTAGATATTTAAAAAAAAAAACTTCATTTTTTCATTACTTTTTAATTTAAAATAAAGTGATTATATATTGCAATATATTAAGGAACTTGGAAGTACCGTTTTTATCGTGACTTCGCGTTCATTAAAATAACAAGCTGTTATCGGTTTGCGGTTACTAGGCTTCGAATAAGACGTTAAAATTTTAAAGGTTGATATTGGCTTCATTAAACTTATTTGACATTAGTTTTTCCCCCTACATTGAAGTCATAAAAAAATACATTAAAATGTTATAACTTTAACTGAATTTTATGGTAAATGCTTACGTCCTTTTACAACAGGATATAATAAAAGTTAAACGCTAGAACCCTATCTCTCCCTTAATGTACCGAATAAAATTTTAACGTATTTAATACAATGTCGGTTTTATTACGTTGTTATTAGATTATCCATACAAAGTTTCTTTTTCCTCGGAAATTTAACATTTTTCAATTACCGCCTCGGCAGAGCTCGGCGGACGGGCGGCTTTTCCCGGGTAATTATAAAGGGAAAATTTTTTTATAAATTAACTAACTCTTTAATATAACCATTATCATACAAATTATCAGAGATTTTTGTTAATACTTTTCCTCTTTTAGGCCTGATTAAAAATAATTGAAAAAGAAGTTTGCGGTCTTAACTTTATGCATTAAAGTTGGTGAGAAACATTTAATTTTTATGGTGATTTTTTTACGAATGTTTAATATTTAAAAGACTCCCTCTTCTTTATTTGTATAAAACAGTAAAAATATAAAAATAAAGTGGCAAAAGCACAATCCGGTGACGTCGATAACAAACTTCTTCTCCCTGGAAAATATCCCTCGAATGAATGTTTTATTTTAAATTTCTGTCAATTATGCAACGTCGTTTTCGAGACATATTTTTGTCATAAAATATTATATAAAATCGTAGGCTTCTTTCACCTCTTTACTCAAATCATGTTGGTATCCTACAGGGTAGGGTACGCGGTTCCCTTCTACACGCAATTTAAACGGACAATCTATCCACGCACCCTGCCGCATTCTTTTTTACCTTTACCGACAGATCCTGTCGACCATCTTAGGTTGTGAATTGCGTATTTAATTGGGTAGTTATGTCGGCAGTGTAGATGGTGTAAAGTATGCGACGCCAGCTTTGTGATGAAAAATCGGTGTCCATTTTTATTTGAAACCATCGATCCGGGAGAAAGAACTTCAGGATGTTTTTTACATCCGAGGATATCGTGTCGACTGCTCTGAAGCACTGCTGGTCAGTGGATTGTAGAGGTCGGAAGCCAAATTAATGGATAGGAATTAAGTTTTCCGAGTCAAATGGGGGAATTAATCTTCTTATGAGCCACGTATAAAAATTTTGGATGAATTGTCAATTCTTTACAAAGAATCCTTTCAAATATTGAGGAGTGTATCGAGAAGTAATAGTCTTGCTCTTATTCGTCTTTTGAGGTCGATGGGTTTCAAGTCTGGAGAACTGGTTGCCCAGACTAAGACCCTGATGTTAGGCTGTTGAAGTTGTTCTTACGGCATGTGGACGGGCATTGTCGTGCATTAGAGTAGGTCGTTGATTCCATGGAAGAAAGCCATGAAGTTCCAAATTTCACCCGTCAAAGACTCTCCACAATAACCAACTCTAAGCGACTTCCATTGAAATTCCCGTCCAGACCTGGGCTACGTTGAAAACCTAGGCTCTGGGAAAAATTACAAGCTTCGAACCTTTCAGACTTCTTCGCACTCTATCACGCCCATCTTTAGATCGTAAAGCAAATCTACATTCAGCTGTAAAAAGTACAGTAGACCAGTTGTCTAATAACTAATGGCTGTTGCCTCAAGTAAATGGGAACCGTGCAATTCTGTTTTCTGATCAATTCTGGTCCTCTTACGGGCGAAGAACTATCAATCCATAGTGATTTAATCTTCTTCGAGCAAGGGCGCGTTCCGAAATTTGGTCACCTCGAACTTCCTGTAGCTGCCGAGACCTGTAACCTGCCGGTTTGGTTCCAAAAACTGACATCCCTGCTACCCTAGAGTGTCCTATGATAGGACCAAATTTTTCGAAAACGTCAAATGCCCTTGCAGTGTTTCGTAGGGAAATCCCATGGCGACAGCCGCACACGTGATGGAAGGTACGCCATCAATACCACACCTAGGTCAATATCCGGATCACCAAGTGGCATTTTTAAGTCCAAAAATTGAAATTTAAAAAATAAAGATGAAAACTAAACAGTGTACTGCTACAAAATTTAAATGAGACTACATAAACATTTTAAATTACGTGAAAATTAAACATTACAAATTCCTTTATATTTTTTTGGGATTAAGTATCAAGTTTACCTCTATCTCCCAATTTAAAACAAAGCATAAAAAAATACGTATTGATAAAAAAATGAGACAAATTGAGGACAGAATTTTCTTTTATCGAGAAAATTTCCGGCCTGCCGGTGTATGATAATTACCGATTATTTTTTTCTTTAATTCGATTTTTTAACTAATAAGATGAAGTTTTAAAGGGGTATGACAATAAACAGTGAATAGACCGTCTACGGAAAAATCTATACATTTAAAAGTAAATAAAGATGATAGCCTAGTTACTTTCAATTGGGTTTGATTGAAAAATGGCACAGGGACACAATATGAGAATGATGCGAATTACGGGCAAATTGTTTTAAATAGGCTGCCAGTCTGATGACAAGTCGTGTTATGAAAATGAAAAATGAAAAGAAGAAAAAACAGCAATACAAAACACGAGATCAATTGATCCCTGCTAATTGTTTTACAGGTGAGAGAAAATAGAGTAGTGGCTCGCAAAGCAAAGCTGTGAAACGGGAAAGGTCAAAAGGTAAAAAGACAACCGTGATAACAAATTAATTCGAGTACATTAAATTAGATTACAAAATAAGTCTGTGCTTGGGAAATCGGTGCCGAGAGGAAATTTAATTTTAATTCCGAGTGTCAGGGGGCTTTTACAACGGAAACGGTCTCGTTGACGGTACGGGAGCGGACAAGGTGGACCCGACCGCAATTAACGGGGTCTTGGCGAAGGGCGCGGGGTTGAAAAGGGCCGTGCTCAGCCCGCTCACCTCCGCCCCCAAAACCACACCTGCCCCTCACAACTCACCACCGCCCATTAATCTGAATAAAACCACAAGATTTTCCCACCTCGCCGCCCGCTCAGACACCGACGGGATTATCCTCGAAACACTCTCCCTTTTTAAACGCCTCTTCCGAGTCAATTGAGGGACTTAACTCACCGACAATTAAGGCGCCGTTGCATCATTTTAAAGGGATTTCACGCAGTTAAAGTACACAACTGGATTTAAAAGTAAAAAAAAAAAAATGAGATTTTCCCCTTGAGTCTGAATGGTCGTGTACCTTGTTTTGCTTCGGACAAGACACTTTGTCCTTATCCTATGTGGGAAGATTTTACGCGAAGGTTGTCTTCTTCTCAACTTTACTCATACCATGATTAAATCAGAAAGGCGGAACAAATTGGACGGAAATGATCAACCAGTAGGTGCCACGATTGAAGAGAAATAAAAAAAAACTTATTTAACAAACAGCATATTCAGGCCCATCAGCAAATACATGCTTTATAAGACAGGTTTCTCTTAATAAACATAAATACACTACTGATCACAAAATCTGCTGGGTGGTGTACCTGTAGTTCGGTCGTTTCTGTTTATTTTGTTTTACCCGTCCTTTCTGATTTGCTGAGGGTTATAAGCAGGGAGAGACTTTGCCTTTATACTGTCTGGATTTTACGTAAGAGTTGTCTCCTTCTCAACTTACCTATTTTACCACGATTAAATCAGCAAAGATGGATCAAATTGGACGGAAATTATCACACACCAGGTGCCAGGATTTAAGAGAAATAAGACAAGAACATTACAAGCAACATATTCAGGGCTATTAGCACATCCATGCGTTGATAAACAGGTGACTGACCGAAAAGTCTGCTGTGTGGTGTTGAGTGGTGTACCTGTAGTTTGGCCGATACTATTTGTATTTCTTTAACTGTCCTTCCTGAATGACTCATGGGTATAAGAGGAAGAGACTTGGTCTTTATCCTGTAAGGATAGATTTTGCATAGAATTATCTTTTGCTCACCATGCTTCTACTGATCAAAACAGTGAAGATCTGCCCAATGGCAGAACAATATAAAAATAAATAGTCAAACAATAAGTGATACAACAAAAAGACAAACTTGGTGTATCTAGAGATGTGGCGTTACCGATTAGTTTGGAATTTGGACTCTGGTGTTCCTCTGGGTTATAAGCCGAGGCACTTTTCCCCTGACGTCCGATCAAACTGTAAAGATCTGAACAAGAGTAGAACAAAATCAAGAGGAATTATCAAATAACACCTCACGTTACTAGAAAGGTACTGTGGCATTATTAAACATTTCCCTCTTAAGAAGCAAAAACAGTTCTGTTGAACCAGTTTTATCTGTAGACGCTCTGATGGTGGAAATGTAATACTTAATCAGACAGTAGAAGAAGTAGGTGAAGGCTTCTTGACGACTTGCGAAGTATTATTGTATTGTGCCATATCCATTTTTTATCTAGAGCTCATAGTTAAGCTTAAGGCTTTTTAGCAGACCCAAAAGCTTTTTCAAGGACGTCCGTCTTTCAGTCCATGGCTTTTCCTCTCCCAGGATTAGGAATCTCAGCCTACATAGGTTTTCGCACTAACACAGGATATATCACGCTTTCAACTCTTGGCAATATATGCAGGTTTGTTTCTGCCATTCCGAGTCCGTTCATATTCCACCTCTAGAGTGTGAGAGGTGAAATGATATTTCAAACCGAAGAAAGAGTACAAAATGAAGAGATAAAAACGGATACAAAGAATAGTCTCCAGTGAATGAAGTGTAAACAAACATAGTCTAAACTTGTAGACTAGCTATAATCGAGTGAGTTTAATTTTGCCTTCAAAATACAAAATTAATTATTTAGAAATCGTGAGATGCGGTCTGTTGAGATGAAGGTTTCAAAAAACCGTTTTCTTTGTCGTGCCGACGTTTCGAGCTTTATTGAGATCATCTTCAGGGCCTGGGATTTGCAAACATAGTTTACATTTAGCAAATGCATTTTGAAATGGAAAGGTTAATTTATACTATGCAAAATATTTCTACTCACTCAAATTGTGTGCCTTCGGTGTAATTATGCCATTCTTGCGTGTCGTGTTGAGAGTTAATAAATTAATTCTAGTTTGGCTTTATTAACCGAAGTTTGTTTTCTTTTGTGGAAGCATGATATAAAATTTTTTACAAGGTTCAAACCTTCTGGTTGGAATGAATGTTTGGGCTTAGTTTAGTCGTTTTGTCATCCTGTTATGTCAGAACCCTTTGTCATTTCGCAAAGTTTTCACTGGTTTGGTGTTTGCGTTAAAAATTGTAAAGACTTTTGTTCTGAAATCAACCAGAACCTGACTCGTTTGACTCGTCGACGACAAGTCGGTTGAAAGGGTTGAATAGTGCATGTAGTGGATGATGACTAAGTTTTGGCTAAAAACAGAGAAAACGCAAGTGATTTGAACCGTTGAGACAAAAGGGCAATAACTTACAGGTTCGAGCCCATTTCCATTCTCAGTGATATTTTGAACTCTGGTGTCAATAATTGACTAGACTTTCATAAAGGGCCGTTAATTATAGAAGTGCCTTCCGTGAGTGAAGTCGAGGTGTAAAAACAATAACCGAAGCAGGAGACTCCGAGGCCATAATTTCTCATTTAAATCGTTCGTGAAGTTAGAACCGATTTCAGACTAGTTTGAAAACTTAGTTAACAATTTATTCCTGTTAAAGCAAATATATGTAAACAGAATCGTAAATTTCCCGGACCAGGAGGGCGCGGCATTAATTTTGCAAATCATCCCCCTCAGAAGTTGGAGAAACCGCCCCCTCCCCGGCCATGAGGTATGTGACAATCCCGCACAAGAAAAAAAAATTATCCGACTCTCGGTTGACGTAAAAATATTAGGCTAATTTATTTAACAGCCACCTCCACCAAAGAATATTCTCGATAAATTCGAAGTCTCCTGTACAAAAATTAAACCCTGAGTATTTTCTCCAGTAATGCTTATATCGATCATGTTATTATAATTGCTTTTCTTTTTTTAAATGAAAATTAACTTGTGTTTTTTTTTTTATATTTGCTTTTACAAACCGTTTGAAAACAATGAAATTCTCATTTTAATTTGTTTTATATCCACTTCTATTTAATGTAAATCATTTTCTACACAAAAAGACCTTGCAATTAGCAGATATCATAGAGCGATTATAAAAATATACCGATTAATAACTGTTGTAATTACCGGCTAAATTGGATTGTGTTTTTTTTTTTAAGTATACAACGTTTTCATATATTAATACGCCAGTAAGGAGAAATAATAATAATTAATAAAAGCTGTTCCCTCGGGGTGATTTTGCACAACGCAAAACTCATTTAAAAACTAACATGTATGACGTTTTGGTTCAAACATCTGATAGACAGGAAACTAAGAGATCGATTCAAAGAACATCTTAGATCTTTAAGAGACAATGATGGAGAATCAAATTACGCCACACACTTAATACACTAAAATCACGTACCAAACACAATAGAAACAAGCGTGACATTACTACACAACGCACAAAATGTACGTAAACTAAACACCAGTAGAAAAAAAAAAAATCAACAACGCGCAAATATTAACTGACAACGGAAATAACCCCCACCAAGACGGACCAACGGACACGGAGACCACGCCCCCTAACGCAGTGTCCCCAGCGACAAGCGACAGACGCAACACTATACAAACCCTACCCACAATAAATGACAGACAGTTTTTCACTGAAGATGGTGTATTGTCGAAACGCGTTTGGTAGACAAAAAAAAAAAAAAAAAAAAAAAAAAAAAAAAAAAAAAAAAAAAAAACGCGAGTGAAGACAGACCGAGTAAGTGCCCGTGTGCCGGTTCAACATGGTAAACCTCTCATCCCGCGCCCATCCAAGTAAGTGAAACTGAAGCATCACTGGTCTTGCATTCTCCTAAGACCCAGTGAAAATCATTCAATGCTTGAAAAACTCTCCTTGAGGAACTGAAATAACGTTCGTGCCCGCTGCACCATGCATACGAGGAAACAACCGGGACGCCTCAGCACATCCTACAATTTTCTAGTTTTCTGCATTGTAAATTGTTAAATTAGTCCATATTTGCTTAGTGTCCTAATTGACTATATTAATCATTCCTTTTATCTAAGATTTTTGGTTGAGATGAAAAATCAGTGTCTCGAGCGGGATTCGAACTTACGGACCTTCATATTCAGCCCACTTGAGCCACCTTGACTATCAGGCATCAATTCCGGACCTTCGAGCATTCGATCGTCACGCTAGTTTTTCATCTCAACCCAAAACCTTAGATAAGGTCAACGCTTAATCTTTCGGTACATATTGAGCACCGACACGTCATTAAGCATAGTATGACCTATGCGTAATCAGGTATGGCTTTTTCCCTGCTAGACCCGACCTCCGTGGGCCAGGGACAAATTTTCAAAATAGTTTTCATTTATTTTCTTAATAGTCGCAGGCTGTTTTAACGTTTTAGAATCATTTATTAACATTATAAAGAATCCTCGGCTTTTTCTAAATAATCAAAATTACCTAGCAATACCACGAAAATGTTTAATATAGTTAAACCGATCAAATCTTCAATTTTCTCATTTGTGTTTACCAGATTTGAAGGTGGTTTTAAGTTAGGTGAAAGCGTGAAATTAAAAAACACTGACATTAAACTATTCAAACCTTCATATTTAAATATGGATAGTTTACATTTGAATACGTTTTATTTAAAAGATGTTTTTGTCGAAGAGCTATTAATAATTCAACTGCTGGATGATAATCACTGGTAATTTGTTTTTCCTCTCATCCTTTGAGCAAAACTTAAGTATTTAACACTATTTCTAAGAAAGTCGTTAAAGGTGGCTAGGCCCGTTTAGGAAGAGTTTGTTAGCGATAACCGCACTCCTTAAGGGCGAAAATTGACTTTGGTCGTGGAATAACCGATTTAAGGAGAGTCGCAGCATTTTACGATCTGTGCGGCGGCGGACGGCCTTTAAATATTTTCTATTATTGCAATTTGACGTTAAACGGCTCGTCTCGAGAAATCGGATTTATCCGGTCGACGTGGGTGGGGAAGGATCACCGTGCTTTAGCCTGGACAAATGAGCCGTGCAAAAGACGGCTCTCGACGAGGTTTAAACCGAACCGGTTGCGTCGAGGAAAGTGATTCGGGGCTTAACACGGCACAACTTGCGCTTCAGGGTCGGATTTAAAGCTTTGAAGAATCCACTGCGAATGGTTTTTTGGATCAACAACCACAAAAACCAACGCTGAAATCGGTCAAAAAATAATTACACTAAAATTAGCTCTCCTATAGATTTAAATATTCGTTTAAAACAAAAACAAAGTTGATAATAATTAATCAGAAATGGTGAGAGGCAGTCTGATGTGATGTAGGTTTCAGAAAACCATTTTCTTTATCGTGCCAACGTTTCTATCTTTATCGAGATCATCATCAGGGCAAAAAAAATTAACACTTTGAGTGAGTAGAAATACTTTGAATTGAAAGTGAATATAAAAAAAATTATTTTTTTGCATTGTGTAAATCACTTTTTTCCACATGCTACAGTTTTTTGTTTAAATGTTTGTAAACCCCAGGCCCTGAAGATGATCCCAGTAAAGGTCGAAACATTGGCCCGATAAGAAAAAAATTTTTTTTAAACCTACATCACACAAGACCGTACCTCACGTTTTCTGAATAATTATCGACTAATCACCACAGACATGACAATAATTTTCAGTAACCTGAAAAAAAATTATCTATTTTTGACCGTTTCAGATCACACACATTTTATATTTCTTACCTGGTTTATTTCGAGAAAATCTTACAAACAATTTATCTGGTCTCTTTTTGAACTGAAATACAAGCCATCGATAATTTGCTGAAAAATTGTAATATTTTAAAATTTTGTACTTGACAATACTCAAAATTTAAGTCCATTGAAAGGTGAAGCGGTTTAGGCGTTGACACGACGCACATCACTGTAAGGTCCCGGGTTCGAATCCAGAGGCATTCAAACCCGACATGCTTACATATGTTTTTTTTTTTGTTCAAAAACACCGGCACCCTGAAAGTCTAAATGACCTCTGCTGTTAGGGAAAAAAATTAATTCCTTCACCGTTGGGCAAAAGATCCGTGATTCGAATGAACCTTTCTACAATTTTTTCTACAGTTTAGTAATACGTAGAGATTAGTGACTGTTATTCGATAATTATTCAGAAATCGTGAGATGCGGTCTGGTGTGATGTAGGTTTCAGAAAAACATTTTCTTTAAGTGCCAACGTTTCGGTCTTTATTGAGATCATCTTCAGGACTCGAAGTGTTTGTCTTCTGTGCAATAGTGCCATTCTTGCGTGTCATGTTGTTTATTAAGCATTTGCTTGTATATTTGACAAAATGACATTTTTCACGTTTGAATGGAATAAAAAACATCGCAAGAAAATACAATCATGCAATTGGGTATTTATGTAAAAGTACAATTCTGAATTGAACTTAAATTATGAAATGTTTTACGCTGAGGCTTGATATTCTTATCTTAGGTCCGTCCAATGTTGCCACCTCAATCTTACAAACCAAGGATTTAAGGAAAAAGCACGTCACGTAACTAACGTAACCGAATCATTTTCCAACAGATCATCGTAGATACAGCCATATGTATAACTGTAGTTCTACAGCAGTTAAGATTTCTTTAAAAGATGAGTTTTCTTCCATTTGTGTCTTCAACTCACAAGTCATAATAGCAGTTGTCTAGGAGTTTTTATTATAATATATGTGATGGAGTTTTTTTTTTTTTTTTTTTTTCCCAATCCCCGCTCAGTGGTAAAGTTTCGATGCGAGTAGTTGAGGTTGTGAAGAAGCGAGGCTGAACGCGACCGTAGCGGCGGCGGCGGCGGGGGCACATCACCGTTCTGAAGTCAAAGTATGACAAATACTTAGAGGAAACTTGCCTCGGGACGTGATTTGTCGAATCTCGTCCGAGAGGATTCTTCCTAGGGAATTTACTTTATGTATTTGAAAAAAAAAAATTTAAATTATAAATGAGATGATGATAAAAGATTTAAGATTTTACAACAAAAAGTTAGAACAAGCTTAGTTAAGTTAACAAAGTTAAAAAATTCGGTTTTTCTACTTGCCAATGGAGGAAGAGACGATTTTTTAACAAATTGCAAATATTTTGCCCTGTTTTCTCCTTGTGGAAACATTCAGCTTTATCACTTCTGTTCAACTTTCGCCCAAATATTTCTACTTAAAAAAATTATCATTTTAACGAAAAACTATTCACAATATTAAAACACGGAACTGGACGAAATTTAAAAACATAATACGGTGTAATTTTCAAAAATAACGCCCACGATATAATTTAACGGTGTCACCAATAAAAGCATAAGGGGCAATTATTTAATTATCCATCCTCGTCACGTCCTGTAGTCGGAAGCTGTTAATGCAAGAGTGAAAAATTACACGTCCACTATCCAAAAAACCTATTTTAAAGTTGAAGTTTATGCTTTGTAATTTATACAGAATGAATTTTTTTTTAATTTTTCTGATTACCCATTATAATGATTTCGACTTATCGTCCAGGTTTTATTATTTTTACGATTATTTTGACGAAGTATTACAATTTTTTATTGGAGTCTTAAGTCTATGTTCATGCTAATAGTAGTATATTGATAAGTTTCATCATCATGACGTTTCATCGGTCAGGATTTAAACCATAAACCAAATTTGATTCGTTTGTTTCTAGTTTTCGATATTAAATTAATAAGTAGTTACATAATTAATGTATAATTCACTTAATATCTAACTATTCCGTACCGTTAAACTGTAATATTTTTCTTCAGTCAACAATCTGGGCCTTTCCGATCATCCTGGTCCGCCTGTCCTCGCTATTTTGTAAAGTCTAAAACATTTTTTGAAATTTTTTGCAGCTCTACATGAATTCTGCCAAACTTGAAAAAGAAAGTTTTTAAATTGAACATATAATTTCGACAACAAATTATTTCGACTCGAGGGGCGGCCAATGAAAAATATATATTTTTAGGAAGACATATTGTTTAAAAGTTCACGGTTTCTCCAGTGAAAAATACTGATTTAGGAGTGCTACTCGTTAAATTACAAAATAATTTTTATTTCGTAATTATGAGAGGTTTCTTTTCTGTTTTTGGCGTGGTTAGGTTGACTCTGAAGTTTGGCCGTTTCCGATCTTCCTGGCTCTCCTGGTCTCGCTGTGCTGATCTGGCATTTCGCAATCTTTCTCTTGTTATGCACAAACCCTGAGGGAAAAATAATTTAAAAATTAATTCGATTATTAATCAATGGCTAGCTGTTTTGCTAAGTTTAATTGTGCGAAATCTTTCTAAGGTCTTAGAGTTTGTGACGAACATGATTTCATTTTTGTTCACTCTGGTCCGCCTATTCTCGCTTAGTACCAACACATTTTCCAGATATTCTACAAGAAATAAGACAGATTTACCGACAACAAAAAACTTACAGATCTCTAACCAACCAACGAAAAATAAAAATTATTTCAATGATAAAAAAATAATTAATAACAAAATGTATAAGAATATAGTTGGACTTAATGATTACTCTTGTGGAAAAATATTATTGTAATAATTATTCAGAAGTCGTAAGATGCAGTCTGGTCTGATGTAGGTATTAGAAAAACGTTTTCCTTCTCGTGTCACGTTTCGAGCTTTATTGAGATCGTCTTCAGAGCTCGAAGTGTTTGTTGGTCTACTCTCAACACGACACGCAAGTTTGGCACGATTGCACAGAAGACAAACACGCCTGAAGATGATGTCAATAAAGCTCGAAAAGTTGGCACGATAAAGAAGATGTTTATCTTGAGCCTACATAATAACAGACGGCATCTCACGGCTTCTGAATAATTATCGTTTAACGGTCGCAACTCATAGTTCTAATAGTTCTCTATACCAAACTAATAAATAATCTGTTCGTTGTCTATTTTGAAACGAACAATTCTGAAAATGTCTTTCCGAGGTAGGTAAGCAATTCGGTCGTCTCCTATCTCCCTGGTCCGCCTATCTTCGCTGGTTTTGTTCTCAGTGAAGCTGACAAACGTGAAACGGGACGTTCTTAAACTAAAAGAATCTTGAAGAAAAACTTAGACCTGCGGTCTAATATAAAAAGAATATATCTTTCAGAATCACACGTAAAACTTTCCTGGTTTCAGAAAAAAGATTTAGATACTAATATATTTTTATACTAAAAAAGATTTAGATTTAGATATTTATTTATTTATTTATGATAAATTAACAGTCAAGGCCGTACTGTTTGAAACGTTAAATTCTGAGATGTCTTATTAAGGTAGAAAGGTTGGGATGCATCTGAAGTTTGGCCATCTACCCGGTCCGCCTATTCCCGTTGCTTTTATCTTTCAGACGCCATTTAGGATTTCGATATCATCTGTTAAGGGTGTGCAAGTTAAATACCAACCTTGAGTGTTGTTTTCTTTGTTTCTTTGGCATTTAGCCTTTTTTTAATCAGGCAGGAGGAATAGTATATGGCAGTTTACAATATGACAAAAATTACAGTGCAGTTATATAAACTAATTTATGATATTTCTTCGTTAAGTGATAAAGTTTTTTTCCTTTTAATCGCTATATTCTATGTTTCATAAACTTTCTTCTTTATCGTTGAGCGGATGGCTTTATAAGGAGGTAAAGCGGGTTGGTTTGAAACACATGTTGAGGGTGGCCTCCCCACATAACTCACTACCCCTTTTCAACAACTGCCCCTGCGGCTGATCCGTCGAGTTTCCTCCTCCGAAATCCGTCCAAAATCACCGACTTATTCGGGAAACCATTTCTTTCCCTGGGTAGTTGCAAAACACTCTGTATAATTGCGACGGCAATCGAATTGTAATTTGGCCTTATAACACGTTTGCCAATTAATAAAATAGTACTTTATTAGTTAACGTCCATGACGATTAATACAAATTGGACAGGGGGAGTTTCCGCTGTCAATAATGTAACTTGGAAATTTAACTAATTAATCAAACAAATTGCAATATTCGTTCGGCTGATGAATACAAATGCTAATTGTCACGGTCATAAAGATAATTCGACTTCTGTGCGAGTCCGTATCAAAATAAAAAGTCTTCTGTAAAAATTAATGCAATTCATGTTTCAATTAACGATCAAGGGCATACAGTCAATAAACCAATTTTTTTTTCATATTTCCTTATAATTTATCATGACAAAACCATATGAATTCAAACGATAGGCTCATTTAAATATTTGGAATTTTACACAAGAATTCACAGATAAAATGTAAAAATCTATAACAAACACGTTTTGATTGTCTGATGATTTATGTTCAGTATTGTTTTATGTCATTTTTAATTTTAAAGACATTATTTGTCAACAGGACATGTCTGGAATATAACTGACAACAGAATTACAAAACTATCAGTGTGAACTTCGAATTTGGACTAAATAAATATTTGGAACGCGAGAAATTAATGGAAAAAAGAAATGTTTATATGCAAAAGTAACAGATTTATATTTATGACAGCGGAATGTTACTTTGTTTTGGCCAATTTCCTTGGGCTGACTGTATGTTGTGTCGTAGATTCTGCAGGGCCGCTGGATTCGAACCCGGGACTTTTACCTTACAATGATGAGCGCCGTGTCAAAGATTAAACCTTGCGGCCGCCGACGTCCCAAATTCATGTTAAACCGTACTTTTGTTCTATAAAGGTGGATTAAATTTAGGTAGATTTTGTCATGGGTGAAGTGATTAGTTTAAAATTTCTATTTGCTAGACGTGTTTTAGCTTTCGCTTATAGGCCAGGGTTATAAACAGGTCGAGAAGGATGTCTCGGTAGTGCATCAAAACCATAATGGCCGGCATAATTTATTTTATCTATCAGTCGCGGTTTAGGCATAATTAAAAAACGAACGAAGTAGACACTAATCGTTCATTTTTAAAATAAATATATATTTTCAGCACGAGAAATTAATAAACTTCGGTTTATGAAATTATTAGATTTTGTATCACCATTATTATTATTTTGCTACCGGAATGTTTCAAGTTTGCTTTCCTTAGTGCATAAGCTTTTTTTTTTTGGGGGGGGGGCGAGTGCACCCTTAAGATGCGATCAAAGAAAGTAGGAAAGTAGGGCATTTACAAGCCAAAATTTATCATCTCGCACTTATTTACCGCTAAGATAAAAAATCTGAACGTTCAAATGCGTTGAATTACTACATAAGTCGACACCGACGATGGTCCGAACCCGAAACTTGTGACTAAAACGGCAAGTATACCGTGATCGATTTTCTCACAAGGAAAAGACATGGGGATTACTTTTTTTAAATTCTATTTCAAAAAATATTATACAATTGTCCGATCTTTTTCTTTTTCCTGTAGGAAATGAGCAGAAAATTTTTGTAAACGCTTGCTCAGAAATAAGCTAGGTATCATTGAAGCATAAATTATATTCTTTCTTTTTCTACACCATTAAAAAATCCCAGATTACAAATTGTAGTTTAATAAATGAATAAAATAAAACTATATTTTTTCCAAACAATCTGAACACCGGAATGGCGTAAAATTTTTTTCTTCATACAAGTAGTGATAACTTTGAAACAACTTTACTGATCTACAGAAAACTTGACAGGAATTTAGAACCATTTCAACTGTACATAATTCACAAACAGGGCTTCAGTTACTAAGTTAGAAATAGAGATATAAAAAAAAAGTTGTATATTTTATTCTTTTTTTTACTAATACATTCAATTAAAAGTTTATTAACAAAGGAGAAAAGAAAAGATAATTAGCATTTCAATGATAGTAATGACGTGTGGTGGTTAATGAAGATTAATCGATAATTATTTAGAAATCGTGAGATGCGATACGGTGTGATGTTGGTTTCAGAAATACATTTTCTTCATTGTGCCAACGTTTCGATCTTTATTGAGACCATCTTCAGGGCCAAGTATTTACAAACATTGTTTACATTTAATAAATAAATTGTATAAATTCACTTTTTTCTACATCCTACATGTTGTTAAATTTAAACAATGTTTATAAATCCCAGGCCCTGAAGACGATCTCGATAAAGCTCGAAACGTGACGCGCAAAGAAAATGTTTTTCTGAAACCAAGTCACACCAGACCGCATCTTACGATCTCCGAATAATTATCGATTAAAGGTCCCTAATCACAACATATTTTTACTGAAAGTATATTTTGGTTTTTGAGCTTTTTATTTATGTAAATTCTAGTAATACAATCCTTCTGGTTCTTTTCTGATCCTTAAAATATACGCACAAGGTAAGCAAATAACTATATTTAAAAAATATTATTTAAATTTAATTTTTCCTCAGCTCCTAGGGCTTATTGGCAAGAATCCTCGGATATGGGTAATATATTCGACCTAGGAGTTAACACATAAGGCTAGTCGGTCCTAAATCTCGTTTACTGGCAAATAGTCGTCTCCTATATTTAATGTCCAACTTTCCTTTTCCGTCCACAATTCCGCATCACATCGGATATGTCAACTGACCCGTGAAATGAGGCACCATCGGATTTGTCATTTATTAAAACAAGAACGACATTTTCAATCGGTCATCATTTTTCCCCCTGATGTTGTGAAAAACAATTGTGCAAATTCATCAGAGTATGAATATTTGAGGAAGGACTGTGACATGGCCGAACGTCGAGGGCGTTTCCAACTCCCGCTTAGCGACACCGCAAACACAAAAGTTAATTGCTCCTGAATAAGTAACACAGAAAAATGTTGCGCCCGTTGAAAAATAATAAATTTTAAATATTCTTTAATATAGTCTTTTCGTAACAAGTCGCGTTTTACCCGGCTAAAAATTGATCCGACGTCGGATCATATAAAATCTGTATGATATGACGCAAGCTATCTGTAATTTGAAAGATTGAATTCTTTTATTGAAAAAGAGCATGAGACAGTGAGAAAGTTTGACTAGGAACATATTGTAAAAATTCGTTTGAATTCTATCCAAAACACCTCCAACATCCAAGAACTCCTTAAGCTTCTAAAGACAGTATAAATTAGAGGATAAGGCTGAATGAGTAAAAATCTACCTTTTACTCCGCTATACACGAATAAAAAGAACATTCAAGCATATTATATTATCTAAATTTAAGGCTTATATTTGTTTTTAGAAAAGATATTTTTTATTTATAATAGAATTAGAATTAGGAGAACTCCTATGTGGCCTCTGGTCTCTCCCAGAAGGATCAGAGGGGGTAACCTACCTTGGTGCCTCAGCGACTCCGAGATTGCGCTCTGATCGGGCACCATCGACTTCTTTGGTCATTTCGGCGCCGTCGTTACGTTCCTTAAAACTAATCATTTTCACATAAACTCATGCAATAAATACATACATATCCCTATATACAAACCCAATCACACTCCTTTCCTCTGTCTAGAATCCGAGTTTGAGGGTTCTCGATATTCCGCCCCGACCCGGTTTGGCTGCAAACTCCTATTCCACCATAAACTTAACCTAAACTTTTCGACTTTTAGTTGCCGTTAGTTAATGATTATTTGAAATTTCTGGCGTACGTTTTAGAAACACATTTTCTTTATAGTGCCAACGTTTCGAGCTTTATCGAGATCATCTTCAGGTCCCGCGATTCATAAACGTTTTTTAAATTATACAAATACATGTAGGATGTGAAAAAAAGTATTTCTTGCATTGTGTAAATTAATAATATAAAATGAAATTATACAATGATAAAGATTCTTTTTTTCACATCATACAAATATTTGTATAATTTAAACAACAACGTTTATAAATCCCACGCTCTGAAGATGATCTCAATAAAGATCGAAACGTGGCTCGAAAAAGGAAATATTTTTTAAAAGGATAGTTCCTACTCGCAGTAAGTTGTTTTGCAACGATCCTGATTTCGAGCCTTTTAGCTCATCATCAGGTCGAACGACTTCTACAACCACCACTCTCGACATGAATTGCAAAAATGAACCGGCTGATACTCCCGCCAATTAACAGCTGGTTTTTTTATTTGTGCTCAATTTGAACGTGCGAAACGCGGAAATTACTACCCAAATAAATATTAGATTAATAAATACTTAGTATTATTAAACTGCTATAAAACTAATACCAATTAGAATAGTTCAAATTGAGCGTCATTAAAAATATCAGCTGCTAATTGGAACGTCGCGTTGGCGGAGGTATCAGCGGTTTTACTTTGGCAATGCACGTCGAGTGACGTAGTTTAAGTCCTTCAAACTGATGATGAACTAAAACGCTTGAAATCCAGTCGTTGCAAGGCAACTTACTGTGAGTAGAAACTACCCTTTTAAAAAAGTATTGAACACACTCACTCCATCATTTATCATTTCTAAGAAAATATTTTTTTGAACCTACGTCACACCAGACCTCATATCACGATCTCCTAATTATCATTAACTAACGGTCACTAAAAACCAGGAATTATTATTATTTTCAATTAATTAATGTTTTCGTAAATATTTGGTTGAGTTAAAAAAGTGAGTGTGACGATGAGGATTCGATCCCACGACCTTCGGATTAATACGTAATACGCGACTGCTCTTCCAATTGAGTTGGACGTGACTTCTACTATTTGGTTTAAGAAACACCCCCAACCTTGATTCAAACCTCGATTACTATATTAGTTTAATTACAGCTTTTATCGATGCTATCAGTAATTTATGTTAGACTTGTGTTATTATCATTATTATCATGTGGCTGATTAGGAAGTAAACTTCCTTTTTTTTAATGTGAATTATCGTGTATTATTTTTAATACTATCTCAAAAAGAAAGATGGGTTTTTGTGATTTAGACTGAAGGAAATGTCTGTTTATCGTCAACAAGTATTTCTACAAAAAGCAGGAAAATAATATAATAAAAAGGGAAAAGAGGGTGAGAGAAGGATATTATAAAAATACCGAAGAGGGTTTGAAAGTTGTACAATAAGACAACGGACAACTGGCTAATACAATATAACTTGGGGCCGTTCTTTCCTTTAACAATATTAATTTCTCTGTTCATTATCAGGCTCGGACGTGCCATTGGCCCTGGGAACAATTGCATTTACCCATTTTCCCTTCTTCACTGCCCTCCCGCCCCTGTTCCGGCCTCTTTCATTCCCGCAACGATTCATTTTTTCCTCCGACTGGAAAATTACAATTTTACAATTCGAAGCTCGGGAGACATTAAATTATCTTTATATCAGGTTTGCGTCCGTTTCGAATGCAGTAATCCAATTTGTGTTTTGCACGGCCGCGGTCCGGTCCGGCGGGAGGTTTTTGTCCCCATTCATAACGCACTTTTGACAGTTTGACCCGGGCCACATAATGATACGAGGACATAGTGTGTCCAGAGGTGCATATATATCGGCGGCCGGCCTCACGCTGATGAATGCCTCTCATAACACACGTGTTTTGCATTATTCATGCCCGCGAAATATTATGTTATAATCCTATCGCTTTAAGGCCCCGCCCCACTGACACTTTGAAATATACCCACGGTGTAATTTTAAAGCAGTGCCCCCCTGCGCAAAACAGTTCCAGGAGGGGCGGAATTTGTGTTTTCAGAGAGGGTTTACTTTCGATTTATAATACAGGAGTTCGATATCGACACACATGGCCACTTCCGGATTAGATACACGTTACTATTTAATCTTTATCTTTATTACACAACATAACACGATAAAAATCGAATTAAAAATGTTTAAAAATAAAAAGCCACATGATAAAAACCAGATGCCGTTATGATTCTATCGTAAATTTCAGTCTATATTAATAAATAATGCGCTTTGGGAATTTAATGGGTGAAACGTTAAAAAGTAAATAATTTTGAACCATATACAAAATATATCCGAGAATGCAATACACACTCCCATTTTAAAAGAGCCGCTGTCATCAACTTTCCTGTAAACTCATTATAGTTCGTTTTTTCAATTAATTAATCTTTTATTGGTTATTGGTTAAGGTAGAAAAGTCAGTGTCACGAGCGGGATTCGAACCCACGACCTTCGGCTTGATACGCCGCTTCTCTACCCCTCGAGCTATCCTGACTTCGATCCACTCGAAAAACTTCACATCTCGAGCCATTTTTCAATTTTTTTTTTTATCTCAGCTTTATATAAAGATTAGTTAAATGAAAAAAAGTTATTCGGTCAATCGGACCAACGAATTTAATAAGTAAAATGTAATATATCTTCACGAAAGTCCTCCGGGTCAATTTAATTTGCCTCGGAGAATCGAATAGATTACAAGACATTTGAAAAAGGAGGGAAAATTCAAAAATACGTGTCTGAGCGGATCGAAGTCACGATAGCTCAAGTGGTCGAGCTGGTGCGTATTTAGCCGAAGGTCGTCGGTTCGAATCCCGCTCGTGCTTCTGACTTTTTTCCTCAACCAATGTCTTACATAAAATTAATTTTCCTGTAAACACATATAAATTTAGTATTTTAACGAGAAAAATTGTTAATAATTGACAATTATTATAATATTAGTTGAGAAAAGCCTGGATGGTTTGAAGGAAAGACGTCATAAGCTGACCGGCCCATTTATTCAAAATATTTTATTATTTTACGATTATTTGTACATCCTGAGATTCGGTCTTTTGGGATGCAGGTTTAGAAAAACATTTCCTTCGTTGTGCGAACGTTTCGACCTTTATTTGAAGCGCCTTCAGGGGGATTTACAAACTGCTCGATTACACAATACACAATTACACGGAGAACATCCGTTACAAAATGATATATTTAATTGCGAAGATTACTTGCATAAAAAAAAAGTCTATACATAAATAAATACTCCCGTTTCCTTCGAGCTCGTAATAAAAAAGATTCACTGTCTTATTCCAGTATAATTCTCATATAGGGTGGCATACCTAGCTCTCTATGTTGAGCCAAGGAATGACACGCGGTAATTATGTGAGGCACTGAACGATTGAGTTTTTAAATTTCAAATTTTGCTTTAAAAATAGTTTTTATTGTTTCATATTTGTATTGCCTAGATTTTTTTCTTAGATCTTGGATTCTATTTTTCAACGTTCGATGGGACACTTCGGTTTTTGAAAAAATCAGTTTAATACTGTTGAAACGCTGGTCATATATTGCAAATAAAATTTGTAAAAATTAATAATGCTTTTTGTCATTTGCCACTGTGTACTTTTCAGTATTTAAAGATTTGCTCAAATAGAATTTTATGTGCTCAGTTTTTATTTTGCATTTAAGACGCTTGTCTTTGGATTTTCTTCTTTATGTTTTTCATATATAGAAATATTTTCTTGAAAGCACGTTGTAAATAAAATATGAAAGGAGGTTTGTTAAAAATAGCCGGAGAGGTGGTTAACAGCCCAACACAAAAATGTACGCTTGTTGTAAATAACCATAATATTTTTTATTAACTCAAAGGGGCGTGGTTCATTCTTAATATAAAGAAAAACAAAATCCGGAAAAATGTTAAAGCGGGCATGAATTATTTATTGTTTATCATTCTATCCTCTTTAGCACAAGTAGTTCCAGCTCATTTCTCACTGATATTAAAAACTCGGGTCGGGCTTTTTTAATTTATAATTTTAACGGCCGCACATAAATACGCCACTTTAAATAGGGGCCGTTTATTTGATTTATCCCCCGCCGTCCACCCTTCTCGCCCAGTTTCTGGAATGGGGAGGGAATTTTTTTATTTAATTACCCTGGTGGATGGAAGCCATTTGACCGGTAATGCCGTGTACACAGGGAAAAATTGGATCCGTTGTTCTCCAAACGAGCCCAATGGAGGAATTTTTTTCTAAGTGATTTATTTAATTCCGCAACTCAATTTTCTTTTTTTTTCAACCCTAGGCACCCCAGGGCGCGTAGAACACAAGTTCCTACGCCGAATTTTTTAAATGAAAATAAAGGCATCAAATGGTTTTCACCCCGCTTTGGACCCTGTGTAGTTTTCCGAGTGTGAAATTGAAAAACTAATTGCGCGACAGGATTCCGAGGCAATAATTTTTCTAAGAGTTAAATTTTTTAGGTTTTTATTTGATTAATATCAGTGACAGCAATCATCCAAATCACATTGTTTCGTTTTAATCAGCTTTATAAAAAAAAATCACATTTCTCCCCACACTGCCCGATGCGTGTCACGGTGATGAGTGTATTTTTGATATTGTCATATTGATTTGGGCCAATTTCATCATGTATCACACCACGACTAATAAGCACGTGCATACATAAAATGATAAGACCAAAAGGAAAAATGTCACTACTTTTATATTATGAAAAAAAATTCTTTGAATGTACTAGGATTCGAACCCAGTACCCAATACTTGTCATCTGCGAATCGGACGCTGGACATATACATGTTTTTTTTTTGACCGGGGCTTCCGACATCTAGGTCATCTCAGCCCCCAACCAAATCTATATTCTGTTTACCCTTTCAAACAATACATTCTCACAAATAAATACATTCACCTACTTAAATACACCTGTACGGTACACTCATTCCGTTCGGTCGATGGAGTACTTTTATAAATATTCCACCATCGTCTCCGAACACACTCTTATACTGTCAACGTTCTAGGCGCTTCGCCATTCGCGCTAATAAATACATGCACTCAGATAAAACAAACAGACGCAACACATAAGACATATTATAGTAAAAAAAAAAAACAATTTCCTCTAAAAAGCGCAACAGGGGATTCTGAAACTCGCTACCGTGATCGAGATTCTTAAGCCCGGCGGAATGCCTACACGCTCCCTGTATGGAGCCAAGGCAATCATGTGGGAAAGATCGAGCAACCTTTCTCTGCATAATAAAATTATATTATTTTGAATTTTTTTAAAATTAATATATTTCAATTTGCTCTTTAAGCGATCCAGTGAGTTTACAAAATTTAAAAATCGGTCTAAATCATCAGTTGGGGCCACATTCCTCCCGTAGTTAGGATGTTCCTTATCAGATAAATTCTTGTGTTTCGAACAGTTTGCGCTCTTGAATAATATGTCGTATATCATCTCGAATAATATGTGAGGTTATTTGGCCACTCATTGTACAGGTACATTGTAAATTATTTTGTTATTGTTAAAATTAGATTTATCTCTATGCTTTGCTATTTTTACCCTTTGGATTTATACAAAACAAATATTTGATGTGTAAGAAACTCTGAATATTTAATGTTATACGCAAATTTAATTTTTTTTTTAAATCGCTTAATAACTTTTTTTTGTTTTAGGTAAGTCAAGATCGCTATATATTTTCTCTACAAGGCAGTAAGTAATTACGAAATACAATATATGGTAGAGTAATTAACCTCGATTGCACTTGGCCACGTGATTTACAAGGCAGCATTGTTTATTGCGGTTGTGTTATATGAAGAAAAACAAGTTACGTTAATTTAAAATTTCACCAAATATTTATCAGTTCACAATCATTCACGTTGGGCTGTTCGATTGATAACAACTCACACACTTTTTGGGTTTTGATGGTCTAGAGCGGACCTACACTCTGCCGGCTCCAGAGGCCGTCAGAGACATTTTAGGCTCACAAACCTTACGCCATGACAGTATCATTTATTCTAAAAATTCATTAATTTATTCCTTCACTTTTTACATATTATATAAATAATCTAATTGAGGGTCGATGGTGTACTTAATATGCCACCTCTCGTTTGACACATTCGCGATAATAAATACATTCTCTGTCAATACCACAATGGGGCATGAAAAATGAGTTACAATAAAGCAGTTTTTATTTTTTTTTAAATTAAAAAATCGAAACTCCCAAAATATTTAAACTTAAACTTAAGCCCAATTCTCATATCGATTGCTACACGCTTTCTTTGTAGAACCATCGAATGGCACCCAATTAAATAGATCAGTTGAGCAACTTATTTCATGCTTGATCCTCGGGCTCTAGGACAAACGTGTCTACTTAGTATGGCCTATTCTTGATCTGGTAAGAATCCTCTTGATCTACCGATCGCTCTTTTGTTGGAACTTCTCTCGGGAGAAAAATATTACAAAAATTTTCCGATAAATCTTGTCTAAATTCTTTGTCCTATAATATTGTATTTTTTAAAGTGAAAATAATAAATGGCACTAAAATATGCTGAGTCTATAAAAATTGTCTTATTGAGAAAAATAATAAGGATCTTCCATCGTAGGACAGGTACTGATGGCCAAACGATCATCTTTGCATCATCTAGCACCACAAAGTTGGACAGAGCTTTTAGTATTTATTCTAGAAAACGGCTATGTTTTAGTAAAGGTTTCTCTATTTAAAACCATGATTGATTTTGATATGAATCCCGGGTCAGTTTTGAAAAAATCCGTGAAATCGATTTTTTCCCACAAACTCCACGAGGATAAAGGCGGCCTTGTTTCTTGATGCTGATATATCGTCTGTGGCGTATATTTTAAATAAATATCCCGGCTTAACTCGCATCATAATTCCCGATCCCTGATTCGACGCCATTAAACCTGAGCATCCGTCATGTTCATATCCACGTGCCCCTGTCACTCTTTCCCCATCCCACACTCCGCAAACGTTCATTTGTTTCCAAATCTATCTGAGTTATTGCTGTTATTATAATAAATAATGATGCCGATAAATCAGGGCGTTTTAGTTGCGGCCCCGAGGCCGGAGTGGGAGAATTCAACAAATTCCCACCCTCACCCGGAGCCCTCGTCGCCCACTCCTGATGGACCTGGATTGTCGTTCCGAAAACTTTGTTAATTACATTTTTCCCAGCTGATTGCTATCAATTTATTTTTGCTGGAAATGTAATTTAAGGAAACAAAAGATTCCTGAAACACCTAGGTTTATTTTAACTTTTTTTTATTACGCTGCCCAGTACGAATTCACCCTTCATCACTTTATGTTAACAGATTGTTACATCTATCAGACAAAATACTCACAAAAACAATAAACAGATTTATGAAGGTCAAATATATTTATAACAACAGAGGTTATATCAACCCTTAAAAGTAGAAGGCCGTTGGATTCGAACCCGGGACCTTCACCTTATAGCGATGAGCGCCGTGTCAACGCCTAAACCGTCGCGGACTCCTTGTTGATTGTGTTTTTCCAAACTAAATTAAGTGGGTTAAATTTACAGATTTCGTTTTTCGGTGATGCTCTTCCAAATATTTTCAATCGTTTTTGGGATGCACCATCTTTTCCCTCCTCATCCGCCACCTCGTGTCAAGAACGTTACTTTTATTTCTGTAGAGGTACAAAAGTAGAAGCGAGGAAAATTTCATTTAGGCTCCAGGAAGAATCAAACTATTGGAACTAAACACTTCGGGCACACAACATAATCCATAAGATCATACAATCATTCTTAAAAATGGGTACTAAATACATTCTTGTCACATCCTACAAAGCTTAAACAAACTACTTAGGAGAAGAAGATACAGTGAATATGATATACAGATGGCTCGAAAACAAATGAAGGAACTGAATCGGTTTTAAGTACATGCACAAAACATAAGTAATCAAAACTCATAAGGGAATAATGTTTGGTCTTTCCTAAACACTTATGCCTTAGAAAATTTAAAAAGAAACTACACTGGCAAACAAATCTTCATAAGAGTAGCATAGTAAAAACAGAGGTCAAAATTAGTCAGTGGATTCTTCTAAAATCTCCAAAAAATGGGGAAATACGACAGCTTTGGGCAAGAAAAAGGTAGACACTGGGCAGAATAGGATCTGCAAGATTATATATAGACCACACCTAATCTCGGGATGACGATAAGATAAAATGAGAAACGGATAAACACTGGAGGTTCTCTAAGAAACAAGTAAGTCCAATAAGCCAGAAAACTGCAGTGCTTGGGATCAAAAATCACTAGCATCCATCGCCTCATCTCTCGTGTTAGGTTTTTTTACATAATAATTATATTGGTATTTTTGGTCTTAAAATTGCATGTTCAGTTTGGGTAGTGGTCCTGGTTCAAATCCCGGATTTTCTTTGAATTATATGACAAAGTATTGTAAAATGGTTTGACCGCTTGTTCGCGATACCCAACGAGCAGTTGGATGTTAAACCTTCCCGTAGGACATGAATTACTTGACTTTATTACTGTTAGACTTTTTAGTTATTAGTACATAATAATATATCTTTATTATCAACGTAAAATAAATACAATTGTACATTAAAGAAATTTTAACACAAAAATAATTGAGAGACCATAATGTTGGGCAGCCTGAAAATTATGTTCTGTTAGCTTATTTTTTGCTGATTGCAACAAAATGATGCGCATTTTTCTCTGCCCGCCATAACTGACCTGCCTATTTACATTTCTTTAAATCAAGAAAGAATAGATTCTGCTCTAATTTTAATTCACTAGTTTCCGTGGGTTCCCTTGAGCAAATAATACTTTTGAATTAATTAAGGTTTTTAGTTGAGATTAAAAAAAAGTCACTGTTATGATTTTGTGGAGTTTGGTCGAGAAGAAAAATTAGAATTACGGGAGGGATTCGAACCCACCACCTTCCGCTTGATACGCCGCTACCCTACCACTTCAGATGGTGGCACTAACGCGATGATGTCACGATAACTTTTAATGTGTGGTGATTAGCGACCGTTAATCGATAATTATTAAGAAATCGTGAGGTGCGGTCTGGTGTGTATGTTTCAGAAAAATATTTTCTTCATCGTGCCGACGTTTCGAGATTTATTGAGACCATTTTCAGGGCATGGGATTTATAACTTTAAACATTATAAACAAACGATCAAATTTTCCAAGTATATTTATTTTATTTTCAAAATAAGGATTTGGTTAATTTGCGAAAAATATAAACCCTTAATTTTTTCGTCAAGTTTTCGAGGTACTTATGCAGATATCGTGAGATGCGGTCTGGTGTGATGTAGGGTACAGAAAAACATTCTCTTTGTCGTGCCGACGTTTCGAGATTTATTCGAGATCATCTTCAGGGCCTGGGATTTATAACTTAAAACATTATAAACAAACAATCAAATTTTCCGAGTATATTTATTTTCTTTTAAAATTAAGAATTTGGTTAATTTGGGAAAAATTTAAACCCTTAATTTTTTCGTCAAGTTTTCGAGGTACTTATGCAGATATCGTGAGATGGGGTCTGGCGTGATGTAGGTTTCAGACAAACGTTTTCTATGTCCTGCCGACGTTTCGAGCTTTATTGAGATCATCTTCAGGGCTCAATAAAGATCGAAACGTTGACACGATAAAGAAAATGTTTTTCTGAAACCTACATCACACCAGGCCCCATCTCCCGATTTCAAAATAATTATCTCATTTTAATAATTAACCTATTCCAGTTTAAGTTAAAATTTTGTATATATGCGTATTTATTTAAACATTTTTTATAAGTCGTTATTTGCCAAGGATAGAACAATTTTTCACAATTTTTTTACACGATATCATTTTTTTTATCAATGATTTCTTTTAGTTGTATTTAAAGCAGTATGTCCGGTCTTTAGATTTACATCCTTTAATATATTTCAAGAATAATTTTATTGTATAAAAAATATTGGGAGTTGTGTGGTTTTAATCTATAAGCGTTCAGGCGTATTAATTGGCAAATAGAATATTTTTGATGAACATTTAATTGTATCGTGTATATCCTCACACCTGTGCCCAATAACATTGCTTTCTAATGGAATTACGGTTTTTGTAATATTTTTATAATGGTGCGAGCGGTTTGTGGCTTTGATAGAATGCAGTCAATCGTGTTTGCAACAAACTGCATGCATAAAAAAGAAATGATTAATATTGTAGAATGAAGAATGGAATAAACGACTATGCAAATTTCCCAGTTGTGACTGATGGGAAATGAGGATAGGCAACGGTATGAGTCCGGAAACAATTTCAATCTACCGGCTCTATTTGATAATTAAAAGGCTTCATGCCGTAGTAATGAGGGAAGGCGAATGAGAATCTAGTATGAAATCAAATATCCAAAGAATTCAATATAGGGGCAGTCAATTCTTCAATCGTATCCGGAGATCTATTTCGAACTTTGTTATCCGTTAAAACAGGGGACTTTTTAACAAAGTCACGCACGTCGTGCAAAAATCAAACGTTAATTCCGTTACTCAAAACGGTAGGCGGTTGTAGGTACAAAGAGAAAGAGTCGTATTATATCCCGGTAAATCACCGGAGGCGGGGGAAACGATTCTTTTACGATTTCCGAGCGCATCACCGCCCGAAATTAATGGCTCGGCTGCACCGTTTTATATTGTTTAGTGGCCTTTTTCGCCCGCACGTTTTTTAATGAGTACAGCGTGTCCAGATATATTTTTTCTCTGTCGCGAGGCACGGCGAAACGCGATACCAGTCGGACAATAACGCGATATGACACGTAGGGCCATACAATGAATGGACCCCCGGTAGATTATAGATTAATCGGTTTCATGTGAATGTCGTTTAGGGAATTTCAATAGAGTTCGGAATGTTTCATCGTACAACTCCCGAATTCTAAATAACCTATGGGGTAAAAATAAAATATAAACATGGAAAGGATGTCGTTGATTCGTGTTGTTTAAAATCATCATCAAACACAGACACCAAATGGCAGCATAAATAACATGACCAGCCGACAAAAATCAGTTCCACAAAAACCGCCGAAACAGATACTTCTAACAATGAACAAAACATTACTCAAAATTTTCAATATTTTTAATAACTTATAAACGGGACGACAGAAGAAAATAAGTTTTTTGCTCTTTGGTATATAGAAAAGATGAAAATTATTAAGAAATCCTGAGGTGCGGTCTGGTGTGTAGGTTTCAGCAAAACATTTTCTTTATCGTGCCAACGTTTCGATCTTTATCGAGATCATCTTCAGGGCCTGGGATTTACAAACATTGGTTAAATTCAACAAATACATTTTGGACGTGTAAAAGTGAATTTATACAATGCAAAATATATTTTTTATTATATTTTAAAGTATTTCTATTCGATAAGAAGAAAGAAGCGCGAACTGGCAAAAACAGTTCTCTTATTTCTTATTGATAATAATAAATTGAAATTGATTTATAAATTTAGGGAAAGTGTGGTTTAGTTGAAAATTAATTAAGGTTTTTAGTTTTGATTAAAAAAAAAGCCAGTGCGACGAGCGGGATTCGAAACCACGACCTTCGGGTTGATACGCCGCTGCTCTACCACTTAAGCTATCATGACTTCAATCCACGTGGGCACTAACTTTCCCTTTTGACATTTTTATCTCAACTAAAAACCTTAATTAATCGAATGATATTGATTGGTCAAGCGGACCAGGAAAAATAGTGAATTTAATGAAAATTAATGTTACGAGCGAGACTCGAACCTTCAGCTATCATGTCTACGCGTGGTTACAGCAGCAGCGTATTGATCAAATGGACATGGGTTCGAGCCCCGCTCTTAATTCTAATGTTTCATCTCGACCAAACTCCAAAAAATCTCACATTAATTTAAATCAATATTTTCGTTAAATAGGACCAATTAAAAAACGTACGGATTAAAATAATAATAAAATATACGCATCGAGAATTTTTACGTAATTATATAATATAATGTAATATATAATAATTCAAAAAGGCAAATAGCTATAGACATAACATATTTTTAAAAATTAAACCTTCAAATTGTAATTTTGTGTAATTAAGAATACAAAATTTCAAAAATAAGAGAAGAATCAAAGAGAAAAAAATATTTAAAATAACAGTACAAAATTTACCCTTGCACTTTCTTGTTTCTTAATTCCCAATTTTTTTTTTTTTTTTCACTTTTAGTCTTAATTTTTTTATAATACATTTTTGTTGTTTGCAACTTTTATTATTAAATATGAAAAATTCAAGTCAAAAAGTTTAAATTTGAATAAAATAAAATATTCAAATTAGACATCTTAGAAATTGCAGAAAATCTCGATAATAAACCATTTTCTACGTAATGGGTGCAAGACGGGCGAAACTAGTCTAATCTAATCCTTTTGACGGTTCTCTTTTAAAAATCAAATGTTTTCAAGCAATTCGTAAAACCCGTCCAAAAGAGTGCATTTATCTGTCGACGAGGCTATACCCGATTAAGGGCTGCGGACCGGTTGTGGCAGCTCAGATCAAATAGCACCCGAGGTGGATTTGCTTTGAGCCGGCGACTACCCCAACACCGCTTACAAATAATTCAGGGCCCAGGAGCTTATCCCTCTTCTCTCTCCGCCGCCGCCCTTTCGCACCTTTAACCCGCCAAGGGTATTTTTTAATTTGTTTACTTTTCAGCCTCGATTAACAAAATCACTTGAGCCCTTTTGATGAGAACAAAGAACTCATATACTAACTTTCGTATACTGCCCAACATTCTATAACATTTCGGAGAATATCTGAACGTCTAGGGGAAAAATCATCAGAATCGATTAGGTTTTCGTGATTCGCTAAAGAAATTATTTTAAATTAATAATTTTTCTAAATCACTTTTAAATTAATTAAGGCTTTGGTTGAGATATAAATGGCAAAAAGCTAGTGTCCGAGTGGATCGAGATCGTGATAGATCAAGTGGTAAAGCAGCTGCTTATCAAACCTAAGGTCGTGGGTTCGAATCCCACTCGTAACACTGACTTTTTTATCTCAACCAAAGCCATAATTAATTTAAAAGTGATTAGAAAAATTATAATGATCCTGATCCGGTACAGTGTGACGTAGTTTTAAGAAAAACAGTTTCTTTTTCATGCCGACGTTTCGATCTTTATCGGGATCATCTTCAGAGCTCAAAGTGTTTGTTTTCCATGTAGACGTGTTAAGACTGCCCAATTCATAATAACGATCAGCATCAGATCAAATTCATGGTCCTCCCATCTGGTTATCTCGTTCATTAAATTATGGATTAAATAGCCTGAACCTGGATTTCGGACCAGATCATGAAGGCTGTTTTTCCCGAAATTGAATCGCCCGGACTAAAATTCTGCAATGTTACAATGCACGACATTTTCACCTTCAACTGCACAAATGTCCTCCGCTGGTGTCTTCGCACTTTGCCCTTTTCTCCGGTCCTGCCATGACAGATTGTTCCCGACATTTTCTGTGAAATTTATAAAATGGATAGAAATTATTGACCGTAAATCGATAATTATTCAGATATAGTGAGATGCCGTCTGGTGTGATGTAGGTTTTTTAGAAAAACATTCTCTTTACAGTGCCAACGTTTCGATCTTTTATAGAGCCCTGAAGAAGATGTTCTCAATAAAGATCGAAACGTTCGCACTGTAAAGAGAATGTTTTTCTGAAACCTACATCACACCAGACCGCATCTCACGGCATCTGAATAATTTATAAAATGGAATGAACGTATGGAACGAATAGGATGAATACGTATAATTAAATAAAGATTTGAGAAAGTAAACATTGATATATTTACATCAGCATTGAATAAGGATTATAATGGAAATTTTAATATTACCAATTAATTAATGTACTGACTATCGTAAATAATTAATATTTCTTAACCTTTTGACGACGCCTAGAAAAGGTTTAGAATAGTGTCTATTGTATAAATTGTCATCTTCAATGTTTAATTTTCACTGGGCATGTTAGTTACTTTGATTAATTGTTACCATGTTGTTTTTTAATGGAAGACGGCGCTCCGAAATTGACCCCCTACATCTATGGAATGTGAATCAAGTTTAAAAAATAATAGATAAACACATTTTAACATCGTTCAGAATAAAGTAACAACAAATGTATTGGGGGCATCGGTGGCCTCAGAAGTTTTTGGAGTTGACACGGCGCTAATCACTGTATGTGAAGGTCCCGGGTTCGAATCCCGAGATGCTTACAAATGATTTTTTTTTCTAAAACACCGGTACTCTGAGGTTCATATAACATGTGCTGTTGCGAATCCTCCTGGGGGGGGGACGTTTACAACACATGAGCGCGCGCACGCACAATCACACACAATCTAACCCGACATACTTAAAAAGGGGCATTGTTTCAAAAAGACAAGCGGCCTGAGGGTTTATATGGCCTCTGCTGTTTCGAACTCTCTAGATAGAAATCAGACAATATAGCTGTTTAAGAATTTCGTATAATTCTGTTTTCAAAACAGAATAGAAAAGACGCCGTTTTTCGCAAACTGTCGTCAAAGAGGGAAGCGTTTATACTCGATAAAATAAACTAGAAGATCGGCTAAAATAAAGACGATAAGTCAAGAAGAAAGTCTATTTAATGGGAAAGGATAAAAACAAAAAATATCACACCACATTACACCACATAAATCCGTCTTTTTCGAGAGAAGGGGACCATCTGGTGAATTCCAAGGAGCGGAGGCAATAAAAATAAAAGGTGGGTTTAGGAGGCGAGCCGGGAAGAAAGGGGGATGACTCGGTGGTGTCAGTAGTGGTTGTAATCAATATAGAAGAGCACGCTGGCCCCCAAACCCCTAAATGGCCTTCTTCCGACCGGGCTGCCCTTAAAGCAGATGTAGTCCTCCGAGTTAGGCTCCATTCATCCCTCTCTAAACCCTCTCACGTACTACATCCCCTTCCCCTCCCTTCTCACCCTTATAAACTCTATTAACCCCCGCGGACCCACGCTTTCTCTCCTTGGAATCTCTCCTCGCAAATACTCTCCCGCCTCCTTTACGAAAACAATAAAATCTCTTTTCCACCGTGCTAACACGACTTTTACTATTTCTGCGGGGATTAAGGCGCCTTGTCGTTTTTTTTTTTTTTTAACGAGAGATTTTAATCTCTAAATCCACCTGCTCCTTTTATCAAAGGACAGAAGATAATCGTGGTTTTGTAAATAGATAATTTAATCACGATACATTATCATATTATTAGGAGGATAGTTTACACAAACATGACCTCTGACCTCTGTGCATAAAATTGCCTTTTAATAAACTTTCTACTTAGCTGAAGTCTTAAATTGTTCTTTTCAATGCTCTATAAAATAAAGAAAAAATATTTTACAACCGTATCGCGTCTAGGTATGCGAAAAAAATCGATGCTTCACTTGTATGGACCATAACTTTTATATATACTGTTTCCCTCAAAATCTACCTCAACTATAATTTACCTTCCTAATTTATAACTCAATCCTTGACTAACCCACTTCCCAAACCAATAATTCTAATCCTTGGAAAACCCCTCTAACAACTATATTCCATCTTTGAAACCTGCAAATCATTCCATCCAAATTCGGGTTTAGGAGACATCACTGTACTATTAAATAGTGCCATAGGACTATCGTCTTCCTTTGAAAGGAAGGAGTCCTGCTCAAGTGCTTTTCTAGGACATTCCTTCGATCGAATATGTGCTCAGGATATTCATGGATACTATCTCCTAAAATCTGTCCGATTGGTACTTTCAAGTATAGTCAGAACTGCTTGGTCCCAAGAAACCCGACGCGGGTTTCTCAAAGGAACATTCTTGGTCTTATATTTTATCCAGTATACACTACCCGTATACCCTGTACTGTTGGATATGCAGACGATACGGTCATCCTTTCAGCAAAGGCATAGCCAGTAGTGACCTTCCTTTCAGGCCCTGTTTGGGAGAATGGTTGAAGAAATGAATGTTCAGACCTGGATCTGATAATTAAAGCTGTCTGGAGTGAATTGAGAAAGTGTCCAAAAATCAAAGCGTTTTTCTTTTTAAAAAGATACCATCTCGTACTATTGTGAAACAAAGTCCTCTTAATTGTGTATGTTTCTTTGGTTGTGTATGAAGTTGCAATTATTAATTTTGTTTTTTGTTAAGAAATGTTAAGGAAAAATGTTAGGCAGGTACAAACTACCTGTGCGGGCGGAAAAGGCGTCGTATCTCGTGTAAACCGACCGAATCGGCCCTTAGTTGATCCGGCCGAGCTTCTTTGTGACCCGGGCAATAAAAATTCCTCCAGATTAGATTAAAATATCCCCATCGTTTTACTATTGTGTAAAACACGTGGCAATAAATCTGAGCCTAGTTCAGCGGGGCCCCTTAAAGAGTCCTTCTGTTACAGCTTGTTTTCACTTTAGAAATCGGCGGTAAGCCCAGATTAGAATCTGGTCACGCGATAGCTCTGTTAATTACCGGCCACCCCGACCCCAGGCCTCGAGCACGAGCGGGACAAATGTACCTTCCTTGTTTTACACGCTCACCGCTCCTGGCCACACATTCTGTATTTTTAACCGTGGGTTCTGACTGTTTCGCTTTTTCTACTGAGAGTGGCTTTACAGTCATTTGTAATAAGACATAGGAGATTTTATAAGAACTTGAAATCAGATAACACGTTCTTTAATAAAATACCGATTTTAGGCGATATATTTTCATCTGTCAGCATATTGAGCCAGTCGAAGCTTTATTTGGGCTCTTTTGTTTCCTTTAAATTTCAAGTTGGTTTCATAAAGCGATGATATACGTATTCTCATTAAACCGCCTCGGGTGAGAAATACCGGGCCTTGGACCGAAAAGTACCGGGCCTTGTGTTGGGTAAGGTAGTAAATTGGAAAAAGTGTGGGAGCCCTTGGAATCTTGTAGATTCATAAACAGAGAGCCTTCGTTAAATATGAAAATCCGAGTCGAAACAAAGTTGTAATTCCCGCGGCATTACTGTTCTCTATCTACCGTCCACATTCATCACGTTATAATTGTTGTAATTTCCGTTTCTAATTTAAATATTTATTTATGGTAATTGCACATTTGTAGCCCGTCTCCGGGCTCGGTTCTCATACTTCACAGCGTATTGATACGAAACGGCAGAAAATTCACTTCTTTTCTTCCTCCTTGTAGTTTGTAACGCCTGATTTATATTTTATAACGGAATGCCTGGTAGTAAGAAAGTCGATCGGACAAAAAGGGGATGGTAAAAAATGTTTTTCCTTAATAACGTATTGAATTGGATTCGGTGGTTTACTGTCTTATTACAGGGCAGAACTGGAATTAAAACCGCAACCATAGGTGAAGACCTTTCTCTGATTCTTTTGGGCTTAATTATATTGATAGAAATGATTAGGGTCCGCTCCGTGCCCACTTGTGCGTCCAATTTTGTTCATCTCCTCCTGGAATGATAAACAAAACATCGGTAATCCTTCATCCAGCGTGCATGTAATTTGAAGAAAAAAAAAAAAAAATCCCCGAGATGTTTGTAGGCAATTACACTCCGGACCCGACAATCTCCAAGGGGTTTGAACATTACATTTCTCCTCTCGGAACGGCAACATTTTAAAATTTAATTTAAAATATGTAAATAATTTATTACTAAACGGGACGAGTAAATATATGAAACGTCCCTGCGGTCCGGCACACGGGCAAAATTATATATTGTAATTTGCCTTTCCGGATCGTTCCCTCGAAATGAGTTTTTCTGTGATTAGTACTTTAATCATTAAATATAAATTTGTATTTTAGAATAATTATTCCATTTGCTAATCACCAAGGGAGCTCCCGCGTTCATAAAAAATAACGTTAATTACATTTTAATTAAGCAGTAATCTGTAAATAAATAAATTTATAATTATTTTCATTTCCCTTTTTTGTTTTTAATTAAATTTCATAAATTACAATATTAACCTTCAGTTTAATTAAATCTATTTACCTGAGCAGTATAAAAACAATTTGGGATGCAGGATGTAACAACAAATTGTGTATATATATATATATATATATATACAAATTCAACAAGCACAATAAAAATAATTTCAGTAGACAATATAAGAATAAGCATGGCTAAAAAGAAGAAGATAAATATATACACATGAGAATAAAAATAAATAAAAATAACCCAACATAGCTTTGTTGTACGTAAAACATTATGTCACCAATATAATGAATTAGTTAAAAGGAACAAACACAAAAACGGTAGAAAAAATAAGAATAAACATGGCCAAAAATAAGAAGGGAAATAAGCACACATACATATAAGAATAAAAAGAACTAAAAACAAAAATAGCATAAAATCAATGTTATCATACAACATAATCCTTTCATCCGACATAAGAAGTATTATGTGGAATGACAAAATGATAACATAGTTTTTTTTTATGCAATACATGTCACCAATATACTGAATTAGGTAAAAGGAACAAACACAAAAAAAAAAAATAGTGAAGGTACAAAAAAAGAAGAATAAACACGGCAAAAAATAAGAAGAAAAATGCATACACATAAGAATCAAAAGAACTAAAAATAAAAATCAACTGGTATAAAAATGGAATAAAACAATGTTATCATTCAACATAATCCTTTCATTCGACATAAGAAGTATTATGTTGAATGACAAAATGATAACATAGTTTTTTTCTGTGTAAACCATGTCACCAATATAATGAATTAGTAAAAAGGAACAAATACAAAAAAAAAAATATAGTGAAGGTACAAAAAAAGAAGAATAAACATGGCAAAAAATAAGAAGAAAAATACGTACACATAAGAATCGAAAGAACTAAAAATAACGTGGTATAATAGATAGAATAAAACAATGTTATCATTCATCATAATCCTTTCATTCGACATAAGAAGTATTATGTGGAATGACAAAATGATAACATAGTTGTTTTGTTTTTTTTATGCAAAACATGTCACCAATATACTGAATTAGGTAAAAGGAACAAACACAAAAAAAATAGTGAAGGTACAAAAAAAGAAGAATAAACACGGCAAAAAATAAGAAGAAAAATACATACACATAAGAATCAAAAGAACTAAAAATAAAAATCAAGTGGTATAAAAATGGAATAAAACAATGTTATCATTCAACATAATCCTCTCATTCGACATAAGAAGTATTATGTGGAATGACAAAATGATAACATAGTTGTTTTTTTTTTTTTTTTTTTTTATGCAAAACATGTCACCAATATACTG
>CM077112.1:15351608-15389958 GCA_039619505.1 Cimex hemipterus
AATTATAAAATTTTTGAGCCAGTTATGCTTTCTAATTTGCATTGACAAAAATCTGTATAATAAAAGGTATTTTATTTTATCGTTTCGTTCAAAAAGTTAACTTCCAGCCCTTTTTTCGCGACAAGGGAAAATAAATTTTTTAAAAGTGTTTCGTTTTAATTACTTATCCTTCTGTTTGCTTCTGCCTTACATCAGTACTTCATTATTATTATTATTACATTTTTCCTTACCAGGAAAGCAATTACTGCCGGTCCTCGTGGCGCATAAGGTTAATTTACTTAGAAAAAGCCCGTTGAGTTAAGAAGGCCACATAACACGGTAATTTTCCAGCACCATGGGAAACTCATCACGACTTGATTTAAACTCTTGTTTACCCAACCGCCGGGGTGGGGGGCGGGAGTTAATTAGTTAAAACCTAGTTTAAATATTAAGAATATATGTACCGGGAGGGAGCAATTGGAATAAATATTTGCCAGATCAATAATTGACTAGGCTTGCGCCGGGTATAATGATAATATTAAAAAGGGGTAGCGCGTAGGAGGGGGTTGGGGGTGACGCTAATTATTTGGCACGATACATAATTCAAGGCGAGCGAGACAAATGCCCGATTGGGCATGTTTTACCGAACATATTCGATGTTACTTGTTTAATTTATTTAAACGGGCCAATTAAATAATTCGCGTTACGACCGGTTGTTGTTACAAAGGTAAACGTCCGCCCACGCGCGATCGTTCCAATTAATTTACTTTTTTAACAAATTTTCTATTCACGTGTCCAAATTTTGAATACGAACAACATTAGTTTTGAGTAATGGGATTTAGAAACCAAGCTGAAATAACATTAACTTGCGGTTTCTGTAAAAACCGTAGAAACTCGTTTTCAATTAGAGCTGAAATGAGCTTTTTTTTATTTTCCCTTCCGTCGGGGAGGGAAAAAATATTATTACTCAGAACTGAGTATAAACGTTTTTCTTTTGCCGGCAATCATTGGGGCATATTGCAATCAATTTTTAATGCATATGGAGAAAATCGTAATTCGAAATCGATCCCGGAAAAACCTGTCAGCTCTACCCAAAGCTCGTTATTCTCAAGGTAAAAACATAATAAAATGTGGTTTTATTAATAATTAAAAAAAAGAAAGAAAATTCACCTACCTGCAATCAAGTTTAATGAATGAAATATTTTACCATCGTTCATGTCATTCTCTAATTTCCATCATTTATGATCATGTTTGCTATTCTGCCGAAATTTCTCGGGATTTTTGAACGCTGTTGCCTGCAGTAACCAAATGAAGTAGTGTGTCCCACAATTGGAATTTTGCAGAGCGAAATTAGTAAAATTCGGAAGTACAACAGTCACTTGGAGCCAATGCGGAAATTTTTTTTTTGGCAATTTTTGACTTTAATAATTCCACTATGTACTAAAATTAATGGTTCGGTTTTGGAATAAGTTTAGAAAGAACCCGCAAATTCTTTGGATGTACTACTTTTTGGGCTATGAACGGTGTATCGTTGCATATTCCTCGGGAATTTTCTTTCTGACCATTGTTGCCAAGCGGATAAATTTGATCACCCATCAGTCTTTTTAAAAATTGATCGTCGGTATGAAAGAATCGATCGCCGTACAATACTTCCGTCAAAATTTGACCAACCCGATTCCACCGATAAACACGTCGAGCTGTTCTCAGATTGTATAGGACGTGCTGAGTTTCTCTTGTCGATGAGTGTGGTTTATTTGCGACAAAAGCTTGAACTTTTCTATCATCAAGAGTTGAAGATCGACCAAAGCGTTTCGTCGTTCATATCGAAATTTCGGTAAAATCAACCGTGTAGATTCACGGCTCGACTACCCCGCGGTCGTGTGTTCGATTCGCATAATCGCAACCCCATAAAAGAGACGAATAAAAATCCCTTAACTAATCAGGACAACAGGAAGTTGATGTCCGAGTGGTTATAAGTGGTAGAGCAGCGGTGTACAAAGCCGAAGATCGTGGGTTCGAATCCCGCTCATCTCAACCAAAAACCTTAATTAATTCTAATCTATACTATTACCATGCAAAGTTTTAATTTATCCTTTTAAAATACTTAAGACCACTTACTAGAAGGACAAATATATGCCAAAACACATTTTAAATTATAAAATATATTCTTTAATTATAATCATTCGGAAATCGGTAGATGGGGTCTGGTGTGACGTTTCAGAAAAACATTTTCTTTATCGTGCCGACGTTTAGGTCTTTATTGAGATCATCTTCAGTGCTCAAAGCGTTTGCTTTCTTTGCATTCTTGTGTGTCGTGTTGAGAGTTTAATTACAATTTGTAATTTTTGTTACATAATGTAAACATTTCTTTATTTCGTATATTTTAGTTGTTGAATTCAAGCGATGTGCGAATTCGGCAGCCCCGTAGAATTCTGTGACCCCCTTTTTCGAAAACTAACCTGAAACACTATATTTAGATTTGGTATTTTCCATAAAAACCGGAATGTATGTTTTATTTATCGGCCGGGACGAGTATAGTATGAGTGATATGAGTCCTAAGTGCGTAGGGGGATCGTAAAAAAAAAAAATGCCGATTCCCTTGAAAAAGAAATTCTCCCGTTTTTCCGACCGGCATAAGATTATGTCTAAAAGGTCACATTTCGGTAATTTTGTAAATACTTGTGAATTTATCGGAGTGATATGCATAGATCGCGAAGGTTTTTCATGTAAGTTTGATGGTTAAAACGTTTGTTGTGTATACAAAAAGATTCGTAGAGGGATTCTATAAATCACGTAGTGTTAAACGCGTGAGATGGTTTAAAGCTGACAGGCGTTTCCCTTTAGGTTTTCCAATTACTCATCCTATAACGTGGAACGAAGAGGGTGTAAAATGAAATATTTTCTATCTACCTTTATTAAATTAGGTGGGGCCTACGTGTTAGTCTAATTGTGATTGGAGCTTCTTGAAAGGGAATGTGTGAAGTAAACAGATTGTCGGCGGCGGTGGATGTGTTTTGGGGTCTCTCAGACCTGTAAATCACGGCCTCTCAGTAATAAGGGCGTGTTCCCTCTATGGATGACTCTGGAACTCGGTTCGTGTTAATTGTAATTAGGCAGATTGGGCTCCTGACTCTGATAAAGTGTTTTGCTTGCGGCTTATCAGTCTCTAGGCCCGGGCCAAATAAATTAGAATATACGGTCCGCCTCCCTTTCATTACCGTTAAACCTCGGCCCTACGCTAAATTTTTATTAATAACGTACGTGATCGGCACACGTGTCAAATCCCGACTTCATAACACCCTTTGACATCGGGCCAATCCCCTTAATGGCATTTTACGATTTTATGACTAGTTTAAATGAATAACCCACCGTCTTACCCTAGATCTGTAATAGTTAATTTCTTCTCCAACCCCCCCCCGTCGTTATTTCTCATGTAACATGGAAACGGGAAATCATTTTCCTGTCGTTACAATTTTACAGAGTGCCATTTGAAATATTCAGGCACTTTAATCGAAAACATTTACCTATCCCAGGCAAGCTTCTGAACCTCGAACCTTTCCCCGTCGGTACTGTTAATTAATAAACATGATCAATTTAATACGTAATGGTTGTAATAGCCATGCTAAATGGCTAAATGATACTATTATTTCGAGAAAACTAAATTCAATTCAGTTAATGAAGGTTAGTTGAGATAAAAAATCAACGGCACGAGCGGGTTTCGAACCCACGACCTTTCGCTTGATTCAACTTCCATTTGAAATTTTCAAATTTCTTTGTAAAAATAATTTACTGACGAATAAATTATTACAATAACGACAATAATAATACTTAAAGCAATGTCGACTAGAATTAACGTTTTGTTTATGGAACACGCTGATAATAAAACAGGCCCTTTCAAACTCACAAAATGCGCAGCATTACCTTCGTGGATTTGTCAACAGTGGGTCGCTGCGTTTTATTCAGGATTTTTCTCTCAACTGATTGTTCTCAAGTACACTTTTCATCCCTATTTTTCAATCTTTTTTTTTTTTTTTAATGATGTTTACATTGAATAATAACAGAGGGTCGAAAATTGAGATCCAATAGATTCTTCTTTGGCCATGCGAGGAACCCACATCCGAAAAATCCAGCTCGGTGCGGTGAAAGGCTTGTGTTAAGTCTGTCTCATATGACATTAGGCTGAATTTAGTCCCGATCAATCGAATCAAGTCCTAACCACGTACTTCTCTACGCAGTCCTTGGTTTTCCATTGTAGTTATAAAAATGACGAATATGCACTATTTTCCCGCCATTTTAAATTTTCAAAATACCTTGTAAAAATAGGAAACTGACGAATAAAATGACCTTTTTCTCAGTGTGCAAAAATAACTAATAAACATAGCAATGAAACAAACTGGTCATAAAATGAGCTTCTTAAAAAACGCTACGGACTTGTTATTCAACCCAATATTAATTTGAAAAGAAAGCCGAACTAGGCGGTCCCGGAAAATGATGCTCCTTGGCTGTAAATATGCGACATTGTATACAGAAAAACTATACACAGCACACGTGTAATATATAATAATTAAATTCACTAGTTCCTTGGTCCGCTTGACCAATTAATATCTTACAATTAATTTTTGGTTGAGGTAAAAAAGTCAATGGCACGAGCGGGATTCGAACGGCTAGATGCACCGCTGCTCTACTAACTTCCCACCTAGGGCGTATCTAGCCGAAGATCGTAGGTTCGAATCCCGCTCGTTCCATTGACTTTTTCTGAACTAAAAACCTTAATTAATTGAAAATAATAATAATATCACTGCCGTTTTATCCGATGTTAATTGCGTTCCACGTTCTATGGTAATTATTATTATTTTTTTTATTTTTTTATTTATTTTATTATTATTATTATTTTTTTTTTTTTTGGCTTCTTCCAAAGGAAATCTGCCATTACAGTGTTGTGTAATATGTTATTTAAAAGGAAAGATTCCCTTCTTTAAGAAATCTGTAGATCGAGTCAAAGATTTTAATGTTGTTACTGGCAAGTAACGTCTCCAGATTGATAGGCAAGGAAACATTTGGGATAGAACGCAAATCATTAAAAAGTACATCTCTTTCTCGTTCAAATTTCGGGCAGTCAAGTATAATGTGTCCAGGGTTTGATGGGCAACCACAAGTTGGGCTGTTGGGAGATGTCTGTAACCCTATCCTATACAAATAACTTCCCCAAAGGCCATGATTCGTCTTTAACCTGAGAACCGTCGTATGATAATCCTTGGACCTGACAAATTCTGAAAATCACGGTTTCGACTTAAGAGTAGGGTACAATGGCCGATGATAATAGCTTCCGGTATGGACTGAATTGTATTCTTTCTTCCAAAGTTCTAAGCATAATTTTTGCACATAAATTTTTGCGTCAGATTTTGTAATTTGTATGTCGTAACGTATACCGGATGTTGTGGCCTCTTTAGCCAGGTAATTATTATTTGTAAATATAATATATACGTGAAAAATAGGGACAAATATAAATTTTGAAACAAATTTTTTTTTTTTTTTTTTTTTTTTTAATCGAGAGCTTTTAAAAATAACCATTTCATTTATGTGTATATTTAGGCCGAATACTTTTTAATTCTGATTGTCAATATTTTCAACTTTTATGAAATTCAAACCGATCAGAACGTAGCCATTTCAGGATTTCAAACGTAAAATGAAAAATAGTGTAAATTAAAATAAAAAGCCAAGTAATTTTAAAAAGGATTTTTTCACAAGAGTACGTTAATAAGCCTTGAATTGGCTGTATATGAGATTAATTGAAAGATGTTTTAAGGATAAATTAAAAGAGCCTGGATATAGTATAAACGATAAATAAAACGATTTATAAAGCTAGCCAGTGTTGGGTGTTAATTATATAAAAGTTTAACTGTTTCCAGACAGGTTATTTAAATGTTATTTGGCCCTAAGGGGGAAAAAAGTCTGACATTATAGTTGGTTAAATCGAGATAAAATAAAATAAAATGATATCAAAAAACAGTAATTGCGGAAAAATCCAATCTTTCAGGGTAAAAAGGTAAAAAAAATGCCATTTAAAGTAAATTTTACGATTGAAATTAATAACTCGAGTTTCTTACATTGTTTAAACTGCCGGACTTGATATTCGGGCTATTATCTAAACCCGTGTGACAAAATTAAACAAAATAATGGCCCCTTAAAGAATAAAGTATTCTCCATTCCGGTTTACGAACTTTTTACTACCACGGATGACATTTTGAGTTATTTAATGATCATTTTAATGCTCAGTGCTGAGAAATGACTTATTTAGTACCCTTGCACCCTTGAGTTTTCATTTTGTTGAAAGCATCAAACCTACGATTTGCTAAATGTTGGCCGGCATCAAAAAGTGGCCTTCTTAACCGGGGATAATGAGTTTTTATCGTTTCGTTTCATCTTTTTCGATTCCCTCCGAAGGACGGCTTTAATGAAATCCCTCGACGCGAGTTACGGTCCTTTTACGGGCCGCGATGACTCATTGTTTTACATCGACCCTTTTATTATAGTACTCCGTCATAAATCGGAAATAATAAACAAAGTTATTACGGACGACGGGGGGAGAGGAGACTCCGCGCAGACCGGGCACAACCTCGGGATGATTCCAGTTTTATAACTTCTCTAACTCAATCTCCTTTGAAAAATGTACACCATTATTTCACAGAATGCATTAATATTAAACAAACTTGCACCCAATCACGGCCACTTTTGAACGAGATGGATAGATAAGAGTCGATTTATTTAAATTAATTGTTAAAGCCTGTATCACTTTTCGAACTGCCATCCTTCAATGTTGTCCTGTTATTTTTATTAGTTTATTACTTTTGGAATGATATACAGAGTTGAGGCTATCGCTCGCTACGTACACAGACGTATCAGTACAGTTGATATCGTGCTCAAGGAAAATTCTCATATCTGGTGGCATTCCTATACGCTCCCTGTAAAGAGCCAAGGAGTTCCGCGCTGCAATTTGGTGGAACACATCGAGCAACCTTTCATGACGTAATTATTACATATTTTATAAATGGATCAGTTAAAAAATGAATTATTTTATGCTCAGTTTTCTTTTTTTTCAAACAATTCGCATCATGACGATAAACCGATGGACGTAACTGACTCGAATGCAGTTCTTACAGTGAGAAACTCAAAATTAACACATCATTAATTTTTTTTTTTTTAAATTTATATAGAACGTTTTATGAACAATCATTGATCAAGAAAATTGATAAAAATTGTAATTCTGTCGTTTCCGATCAGCTTGGTCTGTCTGTTCCTACTGTTTCAGTTCTTCATCATTCTTGAGGAAAATTTTAATTTGTTACGTTGACTTCAAAATCGCGAAATGTATTTTAGAGTATAATAGTCTCTGAAGAGCACAAAATAACCACCATCTGATATGACCAAACAGCAAGGATTGTCGGATCAAAAATAATTTGCAATAACAAAACTGTAGGTTCATCGTCCGGTCCCAAGAAGAAAGATTTTTCCATGATTGTCAACACAATTGCATTCATCTTATATTAGTCATTGTAACACATCGTGTAGCAATGATTTTAGGTTTTTATGTTGTTTAGGTTTCCTATCATTTTTGTATAGTTTCGCTATGAAATTAGATAAGTGAGCTTTTGTACAATAATGGTAAAATATTTTTTCTGACAAGGATCACTGATTTTTAGGCTAGGTGGGAATGTAGAGTATGTGCCGGCGTTCTCACAATTTTTTTTTTTTTAAATAATAATAATAAATTTTTGTGTCTTTTTGTGTATTTTTATGGTGAGTATCGTTCAGAAATTTAAAATTTTTACGTAGAATAATAACTTGGACCAAATAAATCATGCTTCTAGTAAAGTTGGCCGAAAAATTTGTTGTCGAAAACATGCAGTTATTTTTCGAGATCAAAAGTTTACATCTTCGGTCTGGATAGCGAGAGCCATCTTTTTTTTTTTGTCTCCGATGTGTACCCTGTTAAAAATTCATAACCCTCCGGATTTTATCGAAATTCAGCATTGTAACGGACTACTCACTAATTTCGTGGTCCGCGAACCCACGATCAAAAATGGCAAGAAGGAGCGAAAACTCAAAAGGTGGGGTTGAGAGAAAAGTTGATGTCCGAGTGGATCGAGGGAGAGCAGCGACGAATCAAGCCGAATGTCGTGGGTTCGAACCCCGATCGGACCGTTGATATTTTTATCTCAATTTCATACAATTAAATGAAAATCTATAATTACTGTATAATATTACGTGGATTTTATTTTACATAATTTTTTAAATTAATTAATCTTTACGTAAGGTTGAGATAAAAATTTCATTGTCACGAGCGGGATTCGAACCCACAACCTTCGACTAAATACGGTTCTGCTATAACTCCTGTAACGTTCCTGTACAACCTTTAAATCATTTCAAATTTTGTGACTTTTGAAAAATCATGATTATAGGTTGGGACAGCAAAAATTATAGATAAAGTTTTTTAAGACCGACCAAATCTTTAAGCGCGTTAAGCGGGTTTACAAACGATGAGAGGAACTCGACTTTGGAAGACATCCCCCTGAGATTCTGAACCTTGGGGAAAGAGCCTCTTTGCTGTATGTCTTTCCAACTGAAATCCTCTATGCTCAAAGTCTCTCCTTCGAACAGGACGACGAGCGGTTTGTAAACACGCATCTTCTTGACAAGGTAGTTGGGAAAAGTCATAGGCGTCCAATTGTGAGAGTGCTGGGATGACGTCAACCTTGCCGATGGATCGGCTGGTCTCCTGGTACGGTTGTCGCTAAGTTCAATAATATAAATAAAAATACCTTCATTTTCTTCTATATTCCATCCTTGGCTATTGGTTTACTGGGTCCGAATGAAAAGTTATCTGGTAAGTTGTCGTATCCTTTTTGCAGAGAAGCCAAAAGACTACAATCGACAACACATCAAGTCCCTTATGTCCAAGTTTCATATAAAGTTTAACGTAGAAAAAAGTTCAAAATATTTAAAAAATTGAATTATCGTAACTATTAAGTCGCAAAACAATGCATTTATAAAACAAATTACTTCAGAAGTTATGTCAGAAATATGTTATTGTAGACGTAAGAAGTAACAACTACTACAAATTTATTCATTTGCCAAGAAATAAAAGTGATTACCGACTATTTCAACGCAAAATAAAATTCATTATGTTTGATATATTTTATTTTTCGATTTATATTATTTGAGGGAATTTTCTTGAGAATTAAAAGGGACAATTACGGTGAAGGTTACTAATTTTTTTCCAGTGCTACTATCTCAATAATTGTAAAGTGCAAATCGGTTAAATAATTTCATCTTTATCATAATTTTTGTGATTTTAGAAAAACCATTATTATAGGTTTGGAAAGCAAAAATTATAGATGAAGTTTTTTTTTTTAATTTGTCTCTAAATTTAGTTAGGGTTTTATGTGGGTATCAAAAACGAATTTTTTTTCCTTTCTTCTTGGTCGAAAATATTTCTTCTTCCCTTGGTCGCGAATTGTGTATTTTTTAAAATAATAATATGGGGGTCGTATTTATTAGATATTTTCAAATTTTTGGCGTTATCCATCTCTTCGCCTAAAGAATTCCATTCCTTGAATTATTTTGAAACAAAGGGACAACAACGGTAGAAAATCGTACTCAAGGATTTTCCAAATCTTTTTCGGCCCAGTTCCATCAAGAAATTTTTCATTGAAATTAGTGTTCCCACGTAGACTATATGCAAGGATAACAATCCAATTGTGGAGAATAGTCGGACAGAGTGAAATAACGGTTTTCATAATTACCTTCTTTTTGTTCGTTTTTTTTTTCTAATATAAATTTTTCAAAACCTACATGTTCAATATAAAAAACAAAATATTGTAATTTTTCTCCTGCCCGAGATTGTTATTACTTGGATTAACTTTCAAGGTGAAAATATTGAAAATCAGAATTAAAAAAGTATCCGGCCTTTGGCAAATCTCGCCACGTCCTTGAATACTACTTAACAAATTGTTTTTTATAAAAGTTTACGCTATTTTTTGGATAGGATAATCTGTTTACGCAATGGAAAGAAAAATTGAGAACGACTTTAAGAGTCAGATTGTACGGAACTTGTTTAGTCTCAATTGAAGACTCCAGTCCACATGTGGTCCGCCGGGTTTCGCTCCGGGGTGGCACGAGCCTCTGTAAACTTCACAACAGTCGTAATTCAGTTGATACGACGTCGTTGCCGTACTGTTCACCCTCTAACAACTCCCCTCGGCAATTAATTATCCGATGTCTCATCTCTGAATGTTAATGAGACTTGAAAATCTCCAAGACGGTATGGCAGGCAGATGGACAAATGGAGTTCCTGTGTTCGCCCGTAATGCGCAACATTCGCCGATTGCCGATAGTGTGCGGATTTGGTCTTTTTTCACCCCCCCCCAATGCATCGTCTCGCTCCCGTATTTGTACCTTCTAACGAGCTGGATTAATTATCGAATTCCACCGTCGACCGGAGGTCGAGGACAGATAAAGTTCAATTTTATCTTTTGTTACTTTCTTAATTAGATATGCCGTGTCTGAGAATGGAGGTAGCACAATTCATAACCTCTCACCCCCTCGCCGTGCCTACCATCATTAATAACTTCTGTCAGAATTCATTGGAAGGAGAATTATTTTAATTCAACCCGGCCCCCCGAAGTCAGAGACAGCTGATGGAGGGACCGACACCTCAATCGAAAATTATTTCCTGAAATATTTTCGTCAGTCTTTCATCAAGTAAATTTAATTAAATTCTCTCCCACCCTCTTTACTAATCGAAAGTTCTTATAATAGATTTTTATGTTTTGGGCCCTGCCGGCTCCCTCTCGGCCCCATTGATCGGAAATTCAAACTTTTCGTCCCCAATCTCATTTTGCGAATTGTTCGGGTTTGTTGGAACTTATAAAAATCAATTACATTCACGAGTTTGGAATTCCCTACGCCGTGATTCGTGTCATCTTCAGTTTCGACCGCTTTGAAAAGGGAAACTTTTTCTTTAATTATGCTCGTACTCGAAATCGCAGAAGGTTAGACAGTTTGGCCATTTAACCCAAATTTTCAATCATTCATAAATAAATAATTGACCTTTCTATCAACTATTCATTTAGTTCTCCAAGGATGGCATTTCAAACGAACCGAATTCCAATTCTTGCTTTTTTTTACACTTTTTAATTTTTTTAAATGCAATCGCAGCAGTTGCAGAGTCCAATTATGTGAGGATAAAAGTAACAGAATTTTACACAGTGTGTTTAAATTTCGTGGCCCCATTGAACAAATAGCATCTTTCAAATAATTAATCTTTACATAAGGCATTGGTTGAATGTCACAAGCGGGATTCGAACCCAGGACTTTCCGCCAAATACACCGCTGCTCCTCTGTCTTGAGAAATCGTGATTACGACAATCCAATCCTGACTACATTTGAAAAAGGCAAAAAGGAGGAAAAATCGAAAAGTTGGTTTAAATTGGAGGGGGTGGGTCCGAGTAGAACGAATTCTGATAGCTTAAGCTGTAGAACAGCGGCGTATTTAGCCTAGGGTCCTGGGTTCGAATCCCGCTCGTGACACTGACTTTTTTTAATCTCAACCAATACCTTACATAAATATCAACTATTTTCAAGTTCTTATAAACATTGTTTTGGTTCATTCGAAAATAAATAATTACCAGGTAGAATGGTTTACGTTCTAAGAACATTTGTATCCCAGGAGTTTCTCGTTTCAAACCAGCTCAGTTTGCACAATAGTTCACAATGATATTTATTTGCATATTTGCTTATAATTCCATAAGGTTAAAACCAAATTTGAAGTCTTGTGGGTATTGTTAATCGCTAATACATTGAAATTTTAGAGCACACGCTCGTGCTCAAAGTCGCAGAAGGTTAGACAATTTGGTCATAAAACTAAATTTTGGATCATTCATAAATAAATAATCGACTTTTCTATCAACTATTATTTTTTCACTTGTTTTTTCTCCAAGGACCGCCTTGAAGAGAGAAACGTTTTTAACTGTATTTGCTCATTGTGTCCTAAAAAATCAAACCGAATTGGACATCTTGTTTGTTTTTTATTTAAAAAAAAAAAATTGAGATGCAATCCCAGGAATTGCAGAGTACAATTATGCGGGGATAAAAATAGGAAAATAGTGTGTTTAACTTTTTAACTGTGCTTGCAAAATAATTGACTTCTGAATCAACTATTCGTTTTTCACTCATTTTTTTTCTCCAAATGATGTTTCAAAGGAACCGTATTTGCTCATTGTGTCCTACAAAATCAAACCGAATTGGACATCTTGTTTGTTTTTTATTTAAAAAAAAATTAAGATGCAATCCCAGGAATTGCAGAGTACAATTATGCGAGGATGAAAATAGGAAAATAGTATGTTTAACTTTTAACTTTTTAACTATGCCTCGGTTCATTCATTAGACAATAATTGACTCTTTTTCAAACCATTCTATATCCTGTACCCAAAATCGTTCAAAATCGCAAGTTCGACAGTTTGGGCCGTTTTCAGTTTGATCCAAGGGATGGCATTAGCTCAATGCTGAATTCGAAATATTGCTTTGTTTTTTACTTTTTTTAAAGTACAATCGCTATTGCATCGAAGTTGAAGAGTTCAATTATGCGAGGACGAAAATCGCAGATGGTTAGAACATTTTGATCTTTTAACTATGTTTTAACAATTGACTTCTTTTTAAACCATTTTAATATATCCAAGGGATGCTGTTTTCTAAAAAAAAATCCATTTTTGCTCGTATTGTCTAGTAGGTTCAAACCGAATTTGAATTAAAAAAAATTTTTTTTAGTGCAGTCACAGAATACTTCTTTCCTTAATCAAAATACTTTATTTTAATATATTTTGACCTTCATTTCGTACAGAAATCAGAGGTTTTTGCTATATTTAATTTCTACTTTGTTAAATTTCATGTTAGTTTAAATAAAATTAAATTATATTGATTGAATCCTAGGGGTCAAATATGCTTTCAGATATAATTATTCTCAAAATGAAAACAAACCAAATTGTTTGCTTTAAATCAACTTAGATTTTTATATATTAGAATGAAATCCCTTTTACTACATGATTAAAATGTAAATTTTGTTTTAAATATGTCAAAAGACTATATTTTTCTTAATTTTAAGGTCTCTCAGGGATATATTCCGGAAAACAAGGTAAATTGCTTAGCTCAATAAATTCTTCTTGTTAATAATGTAGTACTCATGTAGAAATTGTCTAATGCTTGTATATAATATTATATATAAATGTGGCGTTTTTTTTTTCTTTGAGAAAAATCGTTATGTAAGGAGGACGTTCAAAGTTTGAAAAAAGCTCCGCATGCGTAATTACCAGGCATTAAGGATAAATTTCCCCGTCTCACTCTTTCCAAATATATTTCTTTTATAATATCTTTAGTGAAATTTATTCGCTGCAATAACTGTCAGTGGGTTCTATGTAAAATTTTATACGTTCCTTTCTTCTCTCGACTCGGCCAATAAACGAAAGCTCAGTCTGGCCATAATTTAGCGTTCGATTCCTTGTAAGCAAATATATCCTTTCTATGTTTAGAACACCCTTCCAATACTTGTATTCAATCGCATACGGGTGGATGAATAGAGGCTTCTCGTATCTCGGAATCAGTCGGGAAACTAATTTACCACAGGAGCTTTTACCTCGGCCTTCTATAAATAAATATATATCAGCACTTAAAGGAAACTAATATTTTCTCCTAGGGCGTGCCGGCCGAGAAAATGCCCATGTTTTGTTTTTAACGGCTTAAGATATTTCTCAATATTAAACGGCCCGTTATATGGCCCTAATATTACGCTTGTAATATACCTCGAACGCTCCTCTGTTTTATTTTCCAATTCGCCCTAATCCGCGTTTCGTCTTATTACTTGTATAATTTACTCAATTTACTGTCTGGGGCTTAATTCTGCCTCTTGCCTCCAGAGGGAGGGAGGGAGGGTAATATAGCTCGGCAATCTACAACAATCTATCGCTTTATTTTCACCACCCCTAAGATTGTTATTACTCCCTCTTTCTCGACTCGCTCCGTAATTCTTCTTTCACCCGTCCCAAATGAATTCTTCTTAGAGTTTAAGAAAAAAAAACAAAAAACAACTAATCCTTCTCTCTGATTCGGTTTATCATTAGATCCAATTTGTTTGGGCTGAAAAACGCTCAAATCCCCGTCCAACTCGCAAAAAGACGAATAACACGAAACTTGTCAAATATAATCGGTGATCCCGCCGATCATTTGCGGTTTCTAACCGTTTTGTAATTCACCCTGTAAAAATATTATGGAAACAATTAAATTTCGAAAAATCGAGTAGGAATCTGGCATAAGTTTATTTTTCAAATATCTCATTTTTCTACGATTACATTTTGAAAAGAAAACAAATCACTACAACTCGTAAAACAATAGAGTTTTTATTTTGATGTAAGATTTATTTTAAAACTGTAATATTCTTAAATCGGATCAATCTTGGGCAATATGTCTTGAGTTGTCAGTTTTCTGCGGAATTCTGCAGCTTGCAGTTTATGAATTGGTGGGACATTTTAGGCACATCCAATAATGATAAACAAAAACAAAACAAAAAAAAAAAAAAAAACACGAGAAGTCAACCGTAAAAAAAAGTAAATCTAATATTACGATTTTTATTACATATGCACGGCACATCCAAAAAAACATGGGATATGTTTTGTCTGGAGTGGATCGAATATTTCCTTAATTTCTGGATTATGCGGTGTTAAAAGAACAAAAGTAGACCTCAGGTCAATTCGGTTGGTGTTGAGACTTGACGACGCAGTGAAGTTTATACAATGTTTTGTAATTCACCCTGTAATTTTGTAAAAATATTATGGGGACAATTAAATTTCTAAAAATCGAGTACGAATCGCCCCCCCCCCCCCGATAGTCATTACACATATCCTCTCACATATCTCATTTTTCTGCGATTACGTTTTGAAAAAAGAAAAAATCACTACAACACGTAAAACCGTAGAGTTTGTATTTTGATTTAAGATTTATTTTAAAACAGTAATATTCTTAAATTACATCAATTCTTGAGCAATACATTTGCAGTTGTAAGTATTCAGGGGAATTCTGCTGCTTGAAGTTTATGAATTGGTGGGACATTTTAGACACATCCAATAATGATAAACAAAAAAAAAAAAAAAAAAAAAAAATATACGAGAAGTTAACCGTAAAAAAAACAACGAAAATTAAACCGTATATTACGAGGTTTTTTACATATGCACGGCACATCCAAAAAAAAAAAAAAAACATGGGATATGTTTTGTCTGGAGCGGAAAGGATAATTTCTTTAATTCCTGGATTGGGAGGTGTTCACAGAATAGAATCAGACCTCAGAACAATACATCCATCGGTGCCGAGACCCTTGATTTTTGACCAAATTCGTTTTCTATCTTATCCAAGCCTGCAGGAATCTGTAAATATAGAAACAGTCTTCCGGACGACATGAAAAGAAATATATCGCGCTGGGGCAGGAAAAGATCACAGGTTATTACGATCTCTTACGTGAATCCCCCTTTCACACGAAGCAAACTCGTTTCCTGGCGGGTGTGAAATAAAAATGAAAAACATTATTTGTGAGCCGCAAAAATCAAACAAGTTAATGGGAAAAGACAAAAATTGGGACCTGATCCAAATAAATTATAACAAAGGTCTTACAAAAATAATATATTCAGATATGAAAAAAAAAAATGTGATCAGTGACATACTCTGTAAATCCTTGCCATTCGAATTATAAAAAACAGAAGCGTTCGATTAAATCGAGACCTTCATCGTCCTTTAGCGGCTCGCACTGTCCGGTCCTGCGGCAGGGGATTAGCTTATCCTTTGAGATAAGCTTCCGTTTTTAAAAATATTGTTATAGGGTACTCCAACTCACCCTTTCCGAATTTGAGATTCTTCCGGACAACTAGTTAGTTGGCTCTCCTTGGATCCTTTAGGGAAATGCAGATTCGCATTAATTTCCTCAACAGATATGAATACTCAACAGTAATGTAACTGTGAAGAATTCATGAGCAACAAATTTATCAAAAGGAAAAGAAGATTTAAGATTGTCCTATTTGGTATTTAAAAATTTAAATAAAACCACGTACAGTCATACCATTCAAGGTAACCTTTGATGATTTCTCTTTCCGTAAATGTTGTCGTGGATGACGTAGATCCACCATTGTTTAAAGAGAAAAAAATTATACAGGAGAGTTGATTTGCTGATTTCTATAATGATTAGTTGGCGGGGAATTTTTTTGGAAATGAAAGGCTGCGCATTAGAATGAATAATAGCCTTAGAAAGTCCTCTGTTCGATGTCCGTTCAAAATCTTATAAATTTCTATCTGTCCTATACGATAGGTTTTCTAATAAAAATTGGTTATTGGTTCACGAGCGAAATATTTTGTCAATTACTAATTTTATGGCCGCTATTACAATTTCACGTCACAATTTTCTTTTACAGTAACAAAGTCATATTTGCCAAGTTAGAAATTCTGGGTTCCAATCCTGCCATTGTTCTTGGAAGTTTATATGAGAATAATTTGACAAAAAATTAATTGGTCCATGATTCGATAAGTTAAGCCATTCTGTATAATCCGCAGTGTAAAATTTCTTCGTTACCGATCGTCTTTGTCTATCTTGCTTCTGACGCGGTTCGGTATTTCCAGCAGCTGGATCGTCTCTGAAGGTCACAGTCGACAATGAGCTCAGAGGTAAATCTGAAGATGGGTTTCAGACAGACTAACCCAGCGAGGAAAGCCAAACTAAAATTATTGCTAACGGCCAATTTATTTCTGTTTTCTGCGGACATACCTGCGATTCGAACCTCGGATTAAAAACTTTCACAATACCTTGAGCGTTCTATAACAAATATTAGAATAACGTACAAACCCAACACAGAATAGAATAATTATTCAGATATTATGAAATGTGGTCTGGTGTGACGTAGGTTTCAGAAAACATTTTCTTTATTTTCCCAACGTTTCGAGCTTTATTGATATCATCTTCAGGGCTTAAAGTGTTTTTCTTCTGTGTACTTGTGCCATTCTTGCGTGTCGTGGCACTCACAACGTAACCGTAATAACGTTGAATCCTGAAATGTTTCAAATTTTTCCTGAACACAGGACAACGGTGGAACAAATATCGCCCTGGCTGATCCGGCCCAAATTTATCTATTTTTTTTCTATAAAAATTCGTTTTTAAGGTTGCTAAAGGGTGCTTAAAACGAATCGGATTTTTTGCATACTGTACTGAAAGTAATTGTTCAGAAATCGTGAGATGCAGTCTGGTGTGATGTGGGCTTAAGAAATCTTCTATACCGTGACAACGTTTCGACCTCTATTGAGATCATCTTCAGGGCCTGGGGTTTACAAAGATTGTTTACATATAATAAATATATTTAGGATGTGAAAAAATATAGCGAATTTCTCCCCCCCCCCAAACAGATACTTCTAACAAAAAACAAAAAACCCAAATGTATGCCTAACATTGATCAAAGTGTTAATCAATATTTTTAATTACTTATAAACGGGACGACAGAAGAAAATAATTTTTTTGCTCTTTGGTATATAGAAAAGAAGAAAATTATTTAGAAATCGTGAGATGCAGTCTGGTGTGATGTAGGCTTAAGAAAAACATCTTCTATACCTTGCCAACGTTTCGACCTCTATTGAGATCATCTTCAGGACTCAAAACGTTTGTCTTCTATTGTGTGCCATTCTTGTGTGTTGAGAGACGCAAGAATGGCACACAATAGAAGACAAACGTTTTGAGCCCTGAAGATGATCCCAATAAAGATCGAAACGTTGGGACGATAAAGAAAATGTTTTTCTGAAACCTACATCACAACATCACACCAGACCGCATCACACGATATCTGAACAATTATCTACTAACGGTCACTAATCTTTACAGACAGAATAGAATATGTGTATTACTATTTTTTCCATTTTTCTTTTACTTACTAATTGGTGATATAAGTTTGTTACGTTGAGATTTTTCTATACTTACTATAATTACGTCTGTTTATAAGATATTAGATAATTTTACACGAATTGATAAGAATGAGCGAGCTTAGGAATGGTGTCAGGCTTGACAAGACCTTCGATGGCTTTATTGGCAAGTTTCCGATTTATTTCTTGCGCTAGTGCGCAGATTGGTTGCCTTTGACTGATTGATTCAATAAGCTACCAAGTCTCGTTCTCACGATTTAAGAATAATTACACGCAAGCCTCGGGTTCACGACCTAGGAAACTTGTTCTAAATTTCACATGTACGCTCCTTTGTAGAAAAGCAATCTCATTAGGACCTAATTACATATTTCTGAGTTCCCGTGGTCCCGTGGTTATCAGGATCCGTTATCTTGGAGATTTGCAATATTAATTTAACAGAAGAGCCATCAAGGAAGCAAACTCCATTACCTATTAAACAACCCATGTGCTCTGTATTAAACATGCATTAAATTCTAACCCATTTGACGTCCCAGCATCGTGTTTACACTTAAATGTGTAATTTGGGTTATTAATTAGGCTAACGACGTTGACAAGACGTTTGGAAGATGTTGTCTGACGCGCAAGGCAAATGCATGACGTACTTAATTATATTGAATAGGCCAATCAAGGTAGGTGTTGTAATTAGATACTTGAAATTACCTTTCATCGTCTTACCGACCTACTACCCCTCCCACAGCACCCTTGAATCCCTCGGAGAAACTCCCCCCCTCCCCAACGACCCCAACGGCCCTTTTGTTAAATTGTACTCCGATGTATAATCAGTAACTAAAACATAAAGAGGATTAAGGATACAAAGGGATGGCAAATTAGCCTTAAATTTTAGGGCAATTACATCCGCTGAAGGTTGTAGAGCGGAGAGAATAAATTAAGGGCCCGAGAGTGAATGTTTGTGCTGAAATTTCAGACCTCCCTCACACTTCACGAGCCGTTTTACTACCACCACTACACCACCCCCTTCCTCGCCCTTGACTCGCCCGTTCAACCCTGATTCATCCCCAATACATTTGTGACTGTTTACCTACACGGGTTTATTTCATACACACAACGTCAGCACTTAAATATACGAGGCCACTTCATTCACTAACACGCAATATAATTAGCTTTTAGATAATTAAATTTCAAAAGTTTTTGTTAAAAAAAATTAAGCGCTACATCCGTATGGCTTAATTCTACTTTAACAACTTGTTTGATTTTTGACAAATTACAGCTTCAATTAATATCAATTAGGAACTGTTTATTGCTATAGTTTAATACACGTATATACGTAAAACATCTGACTTTCAAAATAAATAATCCTAGGGGATGATAAAAATGAATAAGAGAAAAAAAGTCTGAGAGATTATGAAAAAATCTTTAGCCATTAATAAACTATATAATTTAGTCAATAGAAAATAAGTTTTTTTTACGAGGGTCCTCAACACAAGAGGTTATATCGACCCTCTGGGTGCCGGTGTTTTTGAAAAAAAAATTTGTAAGCAAGGCGCTGGATTCGAACCGGGCACCTTTACCTTACTGCGATGAGCGCCGTGTGAACGCCTAAACCCTTGCGGCCATCGACGCCCTTCAAGAGGTCTTTCATTTCGAATATTGTCAATTATAAAATTCTAAAATATTACATTTTCCAGCAAATTATCGATGGCGTTTATCTGTTCAAAGAGAGACCGAATAAATTTTCAGTAAGATTTTCTCGAAATATATTACATTTATTAAGTGTTGAATTACGTTGAAAATTAATTATTCTTTAATTTTTGCCAGTAAAAATTGTGACAATCTATTACTCCTTTTGAACAAAATAAAACAAATTATACTCCGGCCCTGGATGGTTGTCGGGTTAGAAGGCAGGGCAGCTGGATTCGAACCCGGGACCTTTACTTTACCGTTATAAGCGCCGTGTCAAAGTCTAAACCATTGCGGCAGACGCCGCCTAGAAATATTTATTAACCTATTATTTTAGGTTTCAGAAAAACATTTGCTTTATCGTCGCACGTTTCGAACTTTATTGAGATCATCTTCAGTCACTGGGATTTACAAATATTGTTTACATTTAACAAATAAATTTAGTAGTTAGGAAAAGTGAATTTATACATTGCAAAATATATTCAATCAAAGTATTTCTACTCATTCAAAGTGTTTGTCTTCTGTGTACTTGTGCCGTTCTTGCGTGTCGTGTTGAGAGTGCCAGTGAGATTTTGCTGTTTTATATTTATGTATGTTGGATTTTGAATGGGTGGAGAAGAAATTCGCTATAATAGGCATATTTCCACATCCTAAATGTATTTGTTATATGTAAACAATATTTGTAAACCCCAGGCCCTGAAGATGATCTCAATAAAGCTCGAAACTTCGTGACGATAAAGAAAATGTTTTTCCGAAACCTACATCACACCAGACCTCATCTGACGATATCTGAATAATAATCTGTACACATTTCTGAAAATTATTAATGTGGTAGACAAGTTTTAAGTTTTTTCCCTGATTCGTCTCGCGATATTTCATCCCAACATTGGTAATTTTTTTCAAAATAAATATGACCACTGTCTAGTTGATCAGAATGATGATGTTAAAATTATATCCGGGCAAATACGACGAGTGTTGGTACGTTAAAAACTGATTTATCTTATTCCTCCCGTTCTCCGTTTCTTCCCTTATTCGATAATTGTTCAATTTATCCAACCCTTCATGTTCAAAGCTGTTTTAGAAGAAGCGAAAAACGGAAGGGGACGGGTGGAAAGAAAAAGCGATCGTACTTCTTTTTCACCCCTTCATACACCAATTAATCTTTTTTAATATTAATTTATTCATTTACTCCCGAAGTAAACCCCTCCACACTGTAATATTCATTAAATGACTCTGAGGAAAAGCTCTAAAGAATATGCAATTTTATAGCAAGACGATTAAAAAGATGGCATTATAAATTCAGTGACATCTATAATTTTTGCCAACGATCGACTTTCCATTTTACGATCCTTTTTGCCCGTTGGCTGTTTAAAATTATTTTTTAAAAAGTGAATTTACGTAATTGTCATAAAGTCCCTTATATCTAGCGCTTCTGATATGTGGGATTTGATCAATTTAAACTATAAAAAAAATTCTCAAGTTTATCAACCAAAAACCACTGTGATCATTTTCTCATAATTTTGTACCAATATCATCTGTCGATTAATTGTACATTATTTTCCTTCATGTACTATTTGTTAATACGAAGGGAAAAAACGTTCTGGTAGATAAATGTGTTCTTGCGATAATTTTTTTTTTTTTTTGTGAAAATTAAAAGAAGGACAAACGATAGCAAAGTAAAAGTAAAACTAAGAAACGATATAATTAAACTTACCTTCTTTGGCCGAGATATTGTGTTAAAATATATCAAGAACAATGTGGGCGCAAGGATAGAACCTTGAAGAACTCCAATAGGGAGGGAACGGGATGATAGAAAATAAACATTTCAACATTGAATTTACTATTTATCATTTACAAGGGTAACTGGTATGAACATCTGCTGGATATAATTCATGACGATTATAAAACTTTTTGTTGGAGGATTTGACCGTTAGATGTTGGATTTTTTTATATAGTGTCATAAATTAAAGAAAGTTTTTATGTAGTCATGCTAATTTTTTTTCTTTAACTACAGATATGTTGAAGTTATTGAAATGTTATATATATAAGAATCTTAATGTTGGTTGTGAGTTATGGAGCAGATGTTATATGCCGGGATGACACAGTGTTCCAGTCGTTGTTTAGTTTGTCAGGTAACTTAATACGAAAAGTTAAATTAACCATAATTACCTCGACATGTTTCCTCCCTTCGGGGTTGTTTTCCTCCAGAAACGGTTTTGAACAAATGTCGATTCATTTCCTCCCCTGTTTTTCGCAAGGTCACGGTGCCGAGTCGCCATTGCAGTGTAAACATTTAATGATGGAACCGAAACGGACTGCGCTCCTTGCATAATTCATGACGAGTTATTTCTACAATATAACATCATGGTAATAACCCGAATTGGGCTTGAAGGGTAAATAGGGCCGAGCTAGAATTACGTAAGTGAAATGAACGTTATTCAACCTGTCATTATTTTGGTAAAAACGAGGGCCGGTCCTATCTAGATTGGCGGTTGGAGGATCTCGAGATTACCGCTCGGATACCCCCTGTGTACATTAACAGAGGTACAGTTTTATCCAATTTGCCGATTTTCTTCTCTATTTTCGGAATTAAACATCCAAGTTTCCCGAGGAGACCGGCTAACGATTTTGTTTCAACAGGAAGTCGGGCTGGAATAAGTGCTTCATCTCGCCAACCGTGAAATGTAATACCAGATCCCAGCCAATTATTAAATACGGACCTATGGATGGAATGGTATATTCCCCCTTAGTAACCAACCCTCTAGTCACCTTAAAAGAACAAATGCTAAAGCTGGGTAAATGATCTCCACGCCAAATCGCATTTTGGTCTCGTACACAGCCCAGTGTTAATTTGAAAAGGGTGAGACAGACCCTAAGACAAAAATTGTAGTCATATCAAAAATAATACTTGACAAACAAAATTAATACGACGCGTATGCAATTTTTTAAAGGAAATTTTGATTTCCTGCTTAGAACTAGAAAAAAATTACAACGCGCAGTGAAAGCGTGCTGGGACCATGACCCAGAGATCCGTGGATCGTAACCACGCTCTACTACCAAAATTTTGTAACAGATATACAAGTGGCTCTTGTGGCTTCTGATTTCTGCTGTTCTAATGAAGGCATAGGCAGGTTCTGCTTGCCATTTGAGCTTTGAGGCCATTTTAGCCCCAAATTAAGTCTATATTCTATTTACACTTTCAAACATTACATTCACACAAATAAATACGTTCACTCATTTAAATACAGAACACCATTCCGTTTGGTCGATGGAGTACTTTTATAAATAGCCGCCATCGATCCCGGCGACTCATACGCTCTCAACGTTCGAAAGGCGATGACGACGTTATATTTCATCCTCAACCCTCGCCAGTCACGCTAATAAATACATGCACACAATACATAAGATTATATACAATAAAAAAAAAAAATCCCACAGAAGCGGAACAGGGGACTTGAAACTCGCTGCTTGAGTACCATCCTCAGATTGGATTTCATGCCTACACGCTCCCCGCAGGGAGCCAAAGCTTGACATGTTTCCAGTATGTGGGACACATCGAGCAACCTTTCTCTGCTTGACCCAAGTGTTTCTATTGAATTTTGCTCTGTAAAAATAACAATGCAAAAATATTGGAACAATCAGGTTCTAATTACGAAGGGCATGGCATATCTGTCTACTTTACACTAAATTCAAATTTAACTATTTTAAGTAAAGAGAATAATTTTTACTGCTGCTGCCTGCTTTGCTGCCAAAATTTTGTAAGTTGGTTGTTAATTTTTTTTTTAATTTTTAAAATAAGAGTTTTAAGTATGTATATTGAATAAAATTTACAGTTTTGATCAATTTTCAATAAAGCCAACAAAAAGAAACAGCTTGTAAGTTGTTTGTTCTGTAACCATAAGACTTTTATAAAAACCTTTTTACAATAAAAAATAATTACGAAATAAACAATTCTTTCGCTATACAAAAATAATTATAAATTAAAATTTATTTTTCTTTATCGCTCACCGTTAATAAATCCGTGTCCTCTTTGAGAGAAGTTCCCGGTAGAGCGTTCAACGTAGGACAGCGTTGTTTTTCGTTGTTGATCTTTTAGGTCCAGTACGGCAGCGCTGCTTAATTATTTGTTTTATATGGCGACCTTTTAAGATTCTTTTTTCAGCTAAGTGTCCGAATTCAATTTAAAGCAATAAAATTAAACCGTATTGAAACCAGCTTGGGAAGAAAACTTGCAAGACGGATCCATTCAAAGCTTTGGTGGGTGTCAAAAACACCAAAAAAGAAAGAAACTTTCAACCTAAGTAACTACCGGGAAACACCTATTCTTAAACATGTTAAATCAACCGATAAGATCTTGTAAGTATAATAAAAATTTAACTTTTTTGTAGAACGCGATGTAAAACTGCGTTTCCCTCTAACGATATTGTAGAACAAAGCCCTTCTTTTCGCCCTTATCTTTAAAAAGAGTTAATGCAAAAAAATTACCGAGATGATTTTTCCCTTTCATGCGACGCATAATATATTAGCAAGCGGCCGCATAAACACTGCTTTTTTGCATAATTTATATATAAACATTCACGGAGGAGCATAAAACTAAAAAAAAAAAAAAAAAAAAAGTAAAAAGGGAAGGGGGTCGATAGGCTCTTTATTCAAATTATTAAGTTTACCATAATGCTCGGCCACATTAATGGTCGATCCTTTTAAAAACTTTTCACAATTGATGTAAAATTATACTCTGTAGCGGTGGAAAGAGTCGCACTGTAAATCGGTTGTAATGTCGCAACTACTTTCATATTGCTCTGTTTTATGGTCTAGGCCTTGACAAAGGGTTATTGTTTTCAAAGAGTCCCCTTTTACGAGGAACCGAACTAGTGGAAGTCAACCATTGCCGGTGGGGTTTACGGCCGGCCGCATTGATGGGCGTATATCTAGAGACTATTTGAGGTTCTGAGGGACAGGGCTTGCCCCGCGTCAAGATTTATATGGGGATGATGAGCTGGCCGACAAAACTTGGAAGGGAAAATTACTTCCATTGAGTTTTATCATGTCAGGTATGTATTCTCTTTTTTTGGAGAGTCTGACTGATTCAAAATTTTCTTGACTACACCCAGGCATATTTTGTCCTTTTTCATTGCTTCTGTCCCCCTTTCCCGATCGGCTTGCAATAAAATCTACAGATTGGACTGCGGAATGAAATTTCAAGAAATACGCTTAAAGTATTCAGTAAGAGGTTGGCTTTATTCCAGGGCTTGTTATTTATTCATTCGAAAGTTCACTTTTTTTTTTTCTTTAAACTTGTACGCCCTTCTATATACCGCCCGGCCTTGCGACATATCGGACAAACATTACAGAACGCTATATTTGGCTGAAAAGAAAGTTTCGCTAGAAAATTTCCAACAGATTTCTTATCTGATCCATTTTTTTTTAAATTAAAACTATACAGAAAACTCCTTAACTATAAACAATGAAATGTACAGGGTGTCAACTTACTAGAGCCGTTCCCTGATTTTCTATAAATTACTCATTAAAACTAATTTTTTAATCATAAGCTCTACTTTTGAATTGCAATAATTACAGTTTTATTTCTTTAATACCTTTAAAAAGTTTTAAACAACTGCAATATCCAGAAAATTTTTTAACATTTTTATTTTACCATGGTTTTAGTTTTTTTTTCTTTGTTATTTTTTGTCAATATCATAAAAAAAGTAAATGTTGAATATCTTTAAACGAATTTAAACAATATAGCATAACCTCTGCGTTAAACATTGCAATAATTACAGGCCTGTTTTTCAAACCGTTAAAAAATTTTAAAAAAAATAGGCAATATCCGGAAACATTTTAAACAGTATTATTATTTCAATATCTTGTAAAAAGGGAAAATATGAAAAAATATAAACACTATTTTTTTTAGCATAAGCTCTACTTTGAATATTGCAATTATTACAGGTTTCTTTTTTTTTTCAAATTATTCAAAAAAGTCTTATTACAATATCGAAAAAACGTTAAACTTTTTTTTGCAACTGCTACTTTTAAACATTGCAACAATTACTGGTATTTTTCGTGTTTTTTTTTTTTTTTGAAGTGAAAAATATACTTTAAAATACATCAAAAAAAGTTCCACTTTCAAATAATTTCATAAGTACAGGTTTTTCAACTTATTCAATTAGCAAAAAGTTATAGATTCATGTCTTATAGGGTACAATATAAAAAAAAAAAAAAAAAATGTAAAAATTGTTTTCTTTTAGCGTAAGCTCTGCTTTCAACATTGCAATTATAGGGTTTTTTTTTTTTTTCAATTGATTCAGAAGAGTATTTATTGTTAAAATATCCAAAAGAGCTTAACATTTTTTAGCAAGCTCTACTATTAAACATTGCAACAATTCTTGGTATTTTTAAAAGTGAGAAATATACATGTCAAAAATTTTAACCAGTATTTTTTAGTATAAGCTCTACTTTCAAATAACGTAATAAGTACAGGTTTGTTCTACTTATTCAATAAATAAAAAGTTTTAGATTCAAGTTTTAAAGGAAACAAAACCAAAAAAATGTAAACATTGTTTTTTTAGCGTAAGCTCTACCTTGAAAATTGCAATTATTATAGGATTTTTTTTTCAATTGATTCAGAAGAGTATTATTACAATATCCAAAAAAGCTTAAAATTTTTTAGCATAAGCTTTACTTTTAAATATTGCAACAATTCTTGGTATTTTCCAAATTTTTAAAAGTGAAAAATATACATTTAAAAAAATTCAAACAGTACTTTTTCTGTATAAGCTCTACTTTCAAACAACGTAATAAGTATAGGTTTTTTCAACTGATTCAATAAATAAAAAGTTATAATTTCAAGTTTTAAAGGATAAAAAATCCAACAAAAAAATGTAAAAATTGTTTTTCAGTGTAAGCTCTACTTTCAACATTGCAATTATTATAGGATTTTTTTTTTCATTTGATCCAAAAGAGTAGTTATTATTACAATATCCAAAAGAGCTTAACATTTTTTAGCATAAGCTCTCCTTTTAAACATTGCAACAATGCTCGGTATTTTTAAAAGTGAAAAATATACGTGTCAAACATTTTAATCAGTATAATAAGCTCTACTTTCAAACAACTTAATAAGTACAGGTTTGTTCAACTTATTCAATAAATAAAAAGTTTTAGTTTCAAGTTTTAAAGGATACAAAATCAAAAAAAAAATGTAAACATTGTTTTTTTTAGCGTAAGCCCTACCTTGAACATTGCAATTATTATAGGATTTTTTTCAATTGATTCAGAAGAGTATTATTACAATATCCAAAAAAGCTTAAAATTTTTTAGCATAAGCTTTACTTTTGAATATTGCAACAATTCTTGGTATTTTGCAAATTTTTAAAAGTGAAAAACATACATTTAAAAAAATTCAAACAGTACTTTTTCTGTATAAGCTCTACTTTCAAACAACTTAATAAGTACATGTTTTTTCAACTGATTCAATAAATAATAAGTAATAGGTTCAAGTTTTAAAGGATAAAAAATCCAACAAAAAAAAATGTAAAAATTGTTTTTCAGTGTAAGCTCTACTTTCAACATTGCAATTATTATAGGATCTTTTTTTTCATTTGATCCAAAAGAGTAGTTATTATTACAATATCCAAAAGAGCTTAACATTTTTTAGCATAAGCTCTCCTTTTAAACATTGCAACAATGCTCGGTATTTTTAAAAGTGAAAAATATACGTGTCAAAAATGTTAACCAGTATAAGCTCTACTTTCAAACAACTTAATAAGTACAGGTTTTTTCAACTTATTCAATAAATAAAAAGTTTTAGATTCTTAAAAAATGTGCAATATAAAAAAAATTCAACACTTTTATTGCATAAACTCTACTTTCAACATTCCAACAATTAACGGTATTTTTCAATTTCGTAAAAAAGTCAAAAATATTCATTTAAAAAAATTTAAACATTATTTGTTTTTAATATAAGCTCTATTTTCAAATATCGCAATGAATAAAAGTTTTTTCGATTTATTCAAAAAGTTAAAAATATAAAATACTTTTAAAAAAAAATTGAAACGCATTTTTGAGCATAAGCTTGTCTTGAAAAAACATTGCAATAATTATACGGTTTTTTCAATTGATTCAGAAAAGAATTTATTATTACAATATCCAAAAAAGATTAAAAATTTTTAGTATAAGTTCTACTTTTAAACATTGTACCAATTACTTGTATTTTTAATTTTTTTTTAAAGTGAAAAATACACATTTCAAAAAATTCAAACAGTATTTTTTTAGTTTCTCTTTTTTTTCCAATTTGTGCAAAATGTTAAAAAATATGCAATATCTCTAGAAGTAATCTAAAAATTACTATGTTACTTAAGTTCTAATTTTAAGCATTTCATTAATTACAATTGTTTTTTTTGTTTTTGTTTTTTAATTCCATAAAGAAATGACATTTTTGTTTCTCAAAAGGCGACCTACATTTTCACATACAAATTCATCTAATGCTTTAAATTTTATTAAAATTGAGAAGATAAATTGAACATCTATTATGTAAAACGTTAAATAGAGCAAATATTTGCTTATTTAATGTCCCCACTTTAGTATCCAATGTAAAACCAATCTACTTAGAAAAAAAGTTTAACAAGTTATCTATAACCTTACATTTTATTTCTGCTCTTTACATCGCTGTATGGTATGTCTCCATTTCAGACGGTAGACGGTTCAATTTGTGGCAGTGTCTTCCACAACGGGCGCGGTCTTACGCCCGGTGGGGGCTTAGATTTTTAGCAAATGGCGTGGTCGAATCGCGTTACCCGCTCATAAATGAAGATCTCAATTCATCCCGCAATCGATGAATTGTTTAACCGTCCCCGGGAGCTGATTTATTACAGGAGATGGAAAGCTTATTCTACTGAAATGAAAGATGGCCTGAGATCTAATGACCATCGGTTATTGTTTCGACTATCCCTCGGAAAACATCAATTACCTGTATTCGATGCCGGTAGGACTCGTAGAAAACAGTACGTTCATATGATTTGAATGATATAAACACTCATTGCCTTTGAGATAAATTAAAAATAAAATATTCGCCATTGCGTTAAGGTTTTATCTGCTAGTTAAGTAAGATGGTGCGTGTGTGATAACGTAAAATAACTTTTGCAAATTAGGAATCCACTTCTGTTTAGGGTTTTGGTAAAATTTATAGAGGTTCTCGAAAATATGCTTTCATAAACAGGCGGCGATTGTCACGGTAAATGAAACACCAATTTCACGTGACTTGAAACAACCTGGCAGTCATAACCACAGCCGGCGTTCCGGGTTTGGAATGATTCATCGGTGTTGAGGGCGATTCCGTTTTAATTACAAGTGGATCCAGGGGTCAAGTTGCATCCCGGTGTCAGGAAACTTGGCCGGCCGAATGTTTATTTTGCCAATATCACCGGGATCCAATTAGCCCGTTCAAAAATGCCCGATTCAAAACGACTAACTTGTCCGAAACAATCGAATATCGAAACAATGCCCTAATTGTGAACAAGTTTCTCTAATATAGAAACAGAGATATGTCTTTTGTTTTAGCAAGGCTATTACTCGGAATAATAATACGGATAATTACATCCTTGATGTTACGTCATTCGTAATAGGTCTTCGTCCTTGTTCTAGGTGTGGGTTGTGAATTGTACATGACAATGATTAAATTTTATATTTACTTCTCATATCGAAAACCTTTAATCGATTTTTTTTCTGTTTCAGGTAAGTCACGAAGAATATTACTCAATAATAAGTAAGTTTGTTTCGAATCTTATGTAAATATTGTATAATTTTTCTTCAAATTACTTTTTCATATTCTTATTGTGATGATAAGTTTGCGCTAACACCATCTGGAATCCTTCAATCTTAAGTGCGAAACTGCATCCCTGTATCCAGAGGAATTCTTTCAAAAGTTTAAGGATATGGTTTCAATGTTTTTTTTTGCTCCTAAACTATTTAATCTTCCTAGTTTCTCCCCAACATATATTACTTAATTACTCTTTGATTCGGAGCCAATCTTTGGTCATGCTCTAAGATATCGATTTATCATATCAATAGGCTACCAAAGATTATAGCACAGTATTGAAGAAAGGGTTATTTTCGGCGTCAACATGGACAACATTAGGACAAAAATGTTACTACTATCCATGTCTCTAGTTTAGAAGTGCCCCCCCCCCAAAAAAAAGTCAAAGTCAGTCGGGATTCCGTGATAGAAGTTTTAATTTAGAGCCAATCTTTGGTCATACTCTAAGATACAAATTAAACTATTCGAATATTTTTAACGTCCTACAGAATACCAAAAATTATGGCCCAGTATGGAAGAAAGGGTTATTTTCGGCGTCAACATGGAAAATTTTAGTACAAAAATGTTACTACTGTCCATGCCTCTAGTTTTGAAGGGGCCATAAAAAAGTCAGAGTCATTCTGGATTCCGTGATAGAAGCTTTTAGAGCCAATCTTTGGTGGGTTTTTTAATACTCTAAGATATCAATTCGTACATTCAAATATTTTTACCTTCCATCAGGCTTCCAAAGATTATCGCGCAGTATGGAAGAAAGTTTAATTTTGGTCTTCAACATGGAAAACTTTAGCAAAAAAACATGATGTTACTACTATCCATGTTTCTAGGTTAGAAGTGGTCGTAAAAATGTCAAACTCAGTCTGGAGTCCGTGATGGAAGCTTTGATTTAGGGCCAATCTTTGTTGGGTTTTTTAATACTCTAAGATATCAATTCGTACATTCAAATATTTTTACCTTCCATCAGGCTACCAAAGATTATTGCGCAGTATGGAAGAAAGTTTTATTTTGGGCTTCAACATGGAAAACATTAGCACAAAAACATGATGTTACTACTATCCAAGTTTCTACGTTAGAAGTGGTCGTAAAAATGTCAAAGTCAGTCTGGAGTCCGTGATAGAAGCTTTGACTTAGAGCCAATTTTTGTGTATAATCTAAAATATCAATTCATATATTGATTGATGCAACATTTTCACCTTCCAACAGGCTACCAAAGATTATACTACAGTATGGAAGAAAGGGTTATTTCAAGCTTCAACATAGAAACATTTAATTACATGATGTCACTAACGCTGTCCGTGTCTCTAGTTTAGAACTGGCCCCAAAATAGTCAGGATTGCTTGATAGCAACTGAAAAAGGTGCCGTAAGGAAGGATTTACAGGATTGAGAATTCTTATATTTATAAATAACTCAATCCATGAGTGATGTTTTCAAGTTTGGTTGGTGAAAATAAGAATATTCTGAAAAAAAAGTCCTATTCGATGCTTAGTAAGCTGAAGTACACCTAAATTTAAAGGTTTTAGAACGGAAAAATTCGTCTTTCTGCGATCGAAATGCTAGCTTTTCACATCATTGCCATTTTCCTGATCTTTTCCAAATACTTAAAGTTATTCCTTGTACGCAGGGTTTTGAGGGGACTTTATAACTTTGAAGGATCGATCCAATTGGAGCCCACTGGTGAAGTACATCGGAACAGCATAAATCATTTATAGAAAAGATCTGGTTCGGGAATTTAATTTTTAAGAATAAAAACTTTTTCATTATATCACCGGCTGTATACATGCTTGGTTTATTCGTATTTGGGTAGTTTTTTTAATTTTCCTCCACTTATTTGTTATATGTACCTTTGGGCAGACGGAATTTCCATGGCGTATCATTTATTTCTGTATTTACTGTAACTTCTTCTCATTAAATGTAATTTTCCGGACACTTTGTTATTGTTATTATTAAATTTACTAGTTTTCTTGGTCCGATAGACCAAATAATATCTTTCAATTGATTAATCATTATGTAAGTTGTTGGCTAAGATAAAAAATTCAGTGTCACGAGCTGGATTCGAACCCACGACCCCGGCTAAATGCTCTCCTGCTCTACCACTTGAGCTATCGTGACTTGTTTCCACCCGGAAACCAACTTCCCGTCTCAAGCGCAACTTTTCAATTTTCCCTCCTCTTTGCCATTTTTTCAAATGTCGTCTAATCTCTTTGAAATTTTTTTCCCAGGCCTATTGCATGAAGAAGTCAATTAAATGTGTTTTAGTGCTCAATTTACCAAGTTACATCTTTCAATTAATTATTATTTTTTATGAAAGGTGTTTGGTTGAGATAAAAAAGTCAGCGTCACGAGCTGGATTCGAACCCACGACCTTCGGTTTAATACGCCGCTGTTCTACCACTTGTGGTAACGTGACTTCGATCCACTCGGACACCAACTTCCCATCTCAACCACACATTTTGAATTTTCCATCTTTTTGCCATTTTTCAAATGTCTTCAAATTCTCGGCGATAAATGACATGGCCGAGTATACGTCATTTTAAACTTTAATAAATTCACTAGTTTCGTGGTCTGCTTGACCAATTAACATCTCTCAATTAATTAAGGTGTTCAGTTGAAATGAAAAAAATTAATGGCACGTACGGGATTCGAACCCAAGACTTTCGGCTTAATACGCCGCTTTTCTACTACTCATCTTGACAGCTTTATTGGTAGAGCATTGGCGTATCGAGCTGAAGGTCGTGGGTTCGAATCCCGCTCGTGCCACTAACTTTTTCATCTCAACCAATACCTTACATAAGGATTTATTAATTGAAATTATTGTTATTTTATAATTCTATTTCAAATTAATTTTGAATAGTCTTCCTATGATTCTTCCAATGTGGCAATTGCGGCCTCCCCATCAAACAGGTCCGTGAAAATTAACGTGGTTTGTCAACCCGTACACATTTTTATAACGACTTCTCTTTGCGGCAGATAACATCACCCTGGGTGCTTAATGAGCGGGGCAACGAAAAATTCACATTACCCCCAAGAGGGGGCCCCGGCCGCGTCCCGTTAAATAAGAAAATATCGGGTCAAATCCGATTAACTGATCGCAAGACGGCCGATTTACATCCAGGGCTTTTATTAATACCGTTTCATCCCTTAACCACTCATTTTATGCCCGATAAAATTATTCAAAACGATGTCCTTTACGCAGAGTGGACGTCAAACATTTACTTTGACCTAAACTTTATTATTATTACCTTCAAAAGCCCAAAATTATGGCTCACAGACCCAGAAACACACATATCATTTTTAATAATAAAAAATGGAATAGAAGTTTTAAAAAAGAAAAATTTTATACAATATTAGAAAACATAGAAATTTCCCACAGCAGATTTATTTTAAAGAAAAACTTAAAGAAGAACTAAATGGGTCGAAACGTACCATTAAAAAAAATGCAAATCTCAAATTGCATTAATTAAAATGATTAATTAAAAGATGCTCTTTAGCATTGTGGCACCTACACAGCATATCCAACATAAATGCCCATCTTGGGCATGACACTTATATACCTTCGTATACAATATATAATATATCTTAACAGTTGACGGACATTTACTTTAGGTCCAAATGAGAAAGGATGCGTCCTGGTTGAAGGTGCTCCACAATACAAAAAAACCACTCATGTTCATTTTATACCGAAAAAATTTAGTGTTTGTGTTAATTCTCTCGTTAGATGGAATAAAGTTGAAACTTTATATAAAGTGTGATGATGGCCGATATTGCGGATCGATGGGGACCGCAGTGACCGAGTGGTTCAGCTCTCAACTTGCCAGTCTAGTGATCGTGGGTTTGAATCTCTCTGTGGAATTTTCAAGCCCAGCAGGTTAGACCTTTATGATGAAGGGGATAGGGATAAAAGAGCTGTCCACAAGCCTTCTCCCCGTCGACATGCGTCGTTGTGCTCATCTTTTATAAATCTCTGTCAAGTTTCAGGTTGTTAGTTTGTTTTGTTTTTAATTTTTAACGAGGGTTCGCAACAGCAGAGGTCATATAAACCCTCAGAGTGACGGATTTTTTGAAAAAACAGCCCATTTGTAAGTAAGTCGGGTTCCAATGCATGGCAGCTGGATTCGAACCCGGGACCTTTACCTTACAGTGCTGAGCGCCGTGTCAAAGACTAAACCTTACGGCCACCGACGCCTCTAGGTTGTTAGTTAATAAGTCTCTATAACCTTACCAGCGGCAGCATCTTGCTTGCAGCTTTTTATACTTTAGACATAGAGCCTCGCAAACCCATGTTCTGCAGTCTGCACTTCTTCGTGACATTATAATATTGATTTTATATGTACTCCTATCCGGTGCATATGCTTCTTAAACGGCAGTGCCCTCTAACTCTCTTCAGGAACTAGAATCCTTGTTCTGATGCACCAATGTGACACCTCAATAATTCAATTCCGTCGTGCGGATGTTCCTTCTATGAATCACTTCTCGTGCATGATCCTTTAGAATGTGTATACGAAACGGATACCATACTTCAAGGCAAGAAGAAGCAGCAGACCCGGTTATTCTAAGAAACCTAAGAAGCCAAGAAGAACGTGACGGATCTGATATAATATACAAAAGTTTCGAGCTGTTTATGTCAAAAAATATCCGGGGTGGGTCACTACAGTCAGTGGGTTTCTTGGTTTTGTATGTCAGAGAACTTGAATTTCTCGTAAAATCTGCTGGGCTCTGACAAGGACCAATTGAGATCCTGAACCTCCTGAGTCTGCTGCTTACCTGCATTTTTTCTCATAATTTCAAATATTGCATAAAATCTTGCCTCTTGTTTTAAAACACCGGACGCAGGACGAAACCTCTAAGTCCCGCACGATAAGTTTTCCACTTTGTTTACAAGAAATTCTAACCGCCATGTTACGAAACGGGATAGAAGTGCCACAACATGAAGGAATTTCAAAGAAATCAACAGGCTGATAATCACAAAGCAATGAAATGAACGAATAGAAAGGGAAAAGAATAATCGCGCCATTATTTTCAGAGGGGATGTAGTATTTATTTAATATAGCTTCCATATGACCTAATAGTTGGGGTCTAAATAGGGACTAAAATGACACATCAACAAAGTGAATTGTTCCAGATCCTCATTTCATAAGGCAGGAAGGGATGATTGTAGTAGGTAATACCCTGAAGTGCCGAATCCATAATGAATGTTTCAGGACGCTGTAAGGGTCATGACTTCAGGAAAATGTTAGGAAAGCTGTTTGCATGATTTTATTTTTACGGACGGGTTTAGTATCATGTCGGGTGTGTCCATTGTTTTGAGAGGGGATGGAATCTTCGGTGTCATCAACTTCTTTCTGTATGACCAGATAGTTGGTGTATGCTTAGATTAAAAAAACTGACGTAGCTGTTAATTGTTCCAGACCCTCATTTCATATGGAAGAAAGGACGATTGTAGTCTAAGATATTACCCCGAACTGCCAAATACACAATAAATGTTTCGAGACGCTATGAAGGTCACAAGTGAATCTATGAAAATGTTTACATTCTGGTTTGCCGGTTTTCAGTCTTCATTTCAATTAAATTCTATGTGGCCTGATAGTTGGTGTATGCTCAAATTAAAAACTGATTCAGTAGTGGTCTAAAGCGTACCTGCTAATTGCTCGAGGCGCTCATTTCATAATGCAGGAGGAATAAGATTGCAGTGTAAGGTCTTAGCCCAAAATACCAAATCCGGGAAAGGTGATTCGAAGACGTCTTCAACTTTTCTATTTCACTATTTATACAAAATTTAGTAAAATATACATTAGGAATGGTAAACTTTAGTCCCAATCCGCAAGAAACGATTTAATTATATAAATGATATTTTCATGTTCTAGTTATATTTTTGACATAAATATTTAAAAAGCTCTTAGGGTTTTATGTCAAAATAATAGTAGAATAGAAAAAGGATCGGACCTGTTGCCTAGATGAGATTAGAAAGGGAAGATCCATTTGAATCGATCCCCGTCGAGGAATCTCTGTTGAAAAAGATAGCCGGGAAAGTGTGTAAGCGGATGTTTTTAAGGAGGGTAGCCGGGGGCGGCGACAGGAAACGGTGGATTGTCATCCTTTTTTCCACCCCGCGCTTCCGCCGGCCGCCACCCCCTCGCCGACGCCACCGCCACCACAGCCGCCCCCGGCTCCTCGCGGGAGACACTTGTTGCCCGTCCTCTGCCCAATTGCTCCTAATCCTCTCAGATACCGATAGCGAGGTCCGACTTAATCAGCTCTCCTTCTACTTCACGCCGCCCTGGCGTGGAAAATCGATGGGTAATAGTTTTTTCGAGGGTGTAACGATCCAACTCCCTCATTATATCCTTCTTGTTAACAAGGGGGGTATTTTTATAAACGTCTGTCCTTTTCGGTTTTTATCACCCTCTCTCCCCTTCAGTTCTTCCTTTCATCACTTTCAATATCCAGCTTTCGTTTTACTCTCAACAAGATTTTTATTTGTACTGAAACAATTCAATTATTATCACGGAAATTGGATTTTTTCCTAATGAGCTCAGATTAAAAACGAAAGAAATTTGGAGGTTTGTGACGTAAAGGAACTTTGAAAGAAAGACTAGAAGGATTTAATGGATGTTACATAGCGTGGCGCAACTTTAAAGGTCCAGTATGTCCAAAGTGGTCGCAGGTACAAACCTAGTTGAATTTCAACAGTCAAAACACATTGACCATCCTAAAAGTCTAATGTCGAGTGATCAACCTTATCTTTTGTGGCGTTTCCAAGTCAAACTGCTGCCTCAATATATCCCTAAGTATCAGGTTCGATTGGACATGTTTAACGCTTTGTTCTTCATATATACTAGTTGGAATGATTTTTTTTTTTTACAATTTAAAAGCTCGAGGTGTTCTTGGATGTTTGAAGTTAAAGGTTAAAGGTAAAAATTAGTGCGTCGATTTCCTTGCGCATTGGAATGCAAAAGAATTACATCAAAACTAGTCAGTGGATTCATCCAAAATCCCCAAAATCTGGGGGAACATAATCATCTTTGAGCTTTTGACGTCTGAACTTTGATGGCTTTTTGTACACTTTGTTCAGATTGACCCGGGTGGGTAGCTTTCACGGTTGCCTGGAGTTCAGCCTGGAAGACACTGGTGTATTTTCCCTTTGGTTCTGGGTATTTGGTTTCAGCACGTTCTTGCGTTCTAGATCCGTCAACGAACCATCATATCATGCGGTTTCTTCCTCCTTGCCAGTCTTGCTTTTCTCGCTTTTTCTTGTCTCGAAAAAAAAGTGGGAAGTCTTTCACATAATGCGCGTTACGCGCTAGGAACTTCTTACATACCGGTACTAATAATAAAAATTCAAATAATCTTCGCTTGTATAAATAAATTTGTAAAATTCTTCGGTAGTTTTCTTTACCGTGTATTTTCCAACAACCTAATGCCCTGAGGATTGTAGACATTTTATATCCTTACGTAATCCATAGCCACTGCAAGAAATTAGTGGCGGGAATATTAAAAAAAAAGACATTTCTCACGTGGCTTGGAAAAAAAAAAGGTTTTTCTCATTACGCTATTGTTTCGCAAATAGTGATGAACATTTAGAAGGGGATTATTACATTTAATATAATATATTATTAAAAGTTCTCCGGGGGCATTTGCGGGGGGAGGGGTTTAATTGTGACTAATGATTCGGGGCTTTAATGAGTTCTTTGTAGAAATTACATTCCCAAGAGCACTGTAATACTTTTCTTCACCTGCTCCCCCGTCAGTGATTACAATTATTGTTCCGTTCTCAAGCTAAGTTGCAATTATCATAATTTTACTTCTGGCCTCCCTTGTGATCGAGTGATCCAGACCGCGGCCTTTTATATATATTTTTTTGTCTTCTTTTCCTTTACAATCCGAGGACTTATAAGAACATCTAATGTGGGTAGAATATCAATTTACAAGTTCAAAGTTCTCGATCCAGTTCAGAAGCCCCTCCCCCCCCCACTCGATCAATCAAATCCCATTTGTTTTAACAAATTTACGGAAAGTAACGGCTAGTATGAAATGAGCCAAAGTTCAATATACAATTCAGTATGTCGATGCGGACGTCAAAACGGAACGCATTCAATTTAAACAATTCAAATGTTTCAGTTACGGCAAAAACATCCTGCCTCACAATTAGTACAGCCGAATGCATGATTTAAACACGGTAGCATTGTCCCTAATTAGTACAAATAGGTAACATTATCAAAATTAAACAGTGAGAAATTCAGTCGGCCATTTATTGCAGCCGATCACGATTTATGCACTTTTCATTTAATTTTTTTTAATTTTCTATTTTTTAAAAGAGATAAAACAGAAAGAATAGCAAATTTTAGAAGCTTATCACAGTCACCTAATCAATTTTAGTGAAGTAGGTCCTGGTTTGATTCCTGGGGTTCGAATCCTGTCATAGCCTATGGAATTTCATTTGAATTTAATTTACAAAAAAAAAGTGCAAAGTTAAGTCCTTCAGTATGTCAGCAATTACTTAATATTGACTTACAATACTTCACCGTACTTAACGATCGTGTTAAAAATTAACGATGGTTTTAGGTTCAAATCCTGGCGCCCGTGAAATTTCATTTGAACGTAATTTACAAAATTATTCAGATGTCGAGCGATGCGATCAGGTGTGATGTAGGTTTCAGAAGAACATTTCCTTTATCGTGCCAACGTTTCGACCTTTATTGAGATCATCTTCAGGGCCTGGGATTTACTACATTGTTTACATATAACAAACACATGTATTTGGAAAAAAAAGTGGTAATTTGAAAAATAATAATTTAGAAATAAGATTTTCTTTATCGCGCCAACGTTTCTACCTTTATTGAGATCATCTTCAGGGTCTGGGATTTACAACCTTGTTTACATATAACAAACACATGTATGTG
>CM077112.1:15392722-15426910 GCA_039619505.1 Cimex hemipterus
TTTTTTTTTTTTTTTTTTTTTTTTTTTTTTTGTGTATAAGAGAGAGAAGATGGGTAATGTAATTTTTAATGGTAAATGCTACCAAATAAACGCGCAATATAACGAATAAAACGCGCAATTTTGAACAAATATTAAGAAGCATTTATGAAAAAAATTAATTATAAAACAGGCAAAACCCATTTTAAAAAAAATCGTACTTCGTATTTTCCACCCTTCTTGTTTGGGTTCAAATCTCAGAACTCCCTACGGTTTTTTTTAACTGAGAATAAATGGCAGTTGATCGTTAACCCCTTTTTTTAAAAGAAGAATTACTTAACTTGTCCTTCGTTTGTCTTAGGTTTTTTTTTTTTTTTTTTTTTTTTCGACCCGTTTTTAAATTATAACAAACTAACTCAATTGTAAATAAATTTTGTTGTATGAAAAGATTGGATAATTTAATTTCTAACAGCCCATTTGGTACAATAGTTAAAAACCGAATTAGTAAAATGTGATCCAACTCACTCTTTTTCACACTGAAAATATAAAAAAGTTGGAATATAGATTACGAGATCATTTCTGACTTCTCACAATTAATATTTTCTGTATGTAACACATAAAACCCATAAAAAAAGAAGAAAAAACAGATAGACCCGATAACAATTTTTTTAAAATTTTATACGTTTAGCACTTTTTCTCCTTATTATTGATCTTATTATAAAATTGAATTCTCATTCATATCTGGCGATCGTATTCGAACAATAATGACAGATAATCTTCATTTACGACTAGTATAAATGTCGTAAACGCTCCTTTACCAATATTGGCCCTCGTGTTTAAACAGGCATTTACATGTTGTTTGACTTTATTTTTAATTCGTTACAGATTATCATAAAAATCTCGCGAAGTGTCGTTTTACGTCGAAAAACCAATAACGGGCAAGCTGTTTAAACACAATCGACGACGTATTTGTTTTCTAATCGAATGTACTATATACATTTTTTTTTAAATATATAAAACTTTTACCTTATGGATGGAAACCACGGAATAATTCATAGATTATTTCAAATATGAAACGATTACTGAAACTGTAATCAGAAACCGAATAGAAAACTTTTTCGTAAGTATTACATTATACGACAAAGTCTTAGAAAAGTAGACATTTATAGGCATATACATTTTCTGATTATATTGATAAATTAATTCTAACCGTTTAATCCCTCGCGTTAAAGATTATTCGGAAATCTGTCTGGTGTGACGTTTGATTTTAGAAAAATATTCTCTTTATCGTACGTTTCGAACTTTATTAAAATCATCTTCCGCGCCTGGGATTTTCAAACATTGTTTAAATTTAATAAATATAGCATGTAGAAAAAAGTATATTTATACAATGCAAAAAAATATTTTTTATATTCAATCAAACTATTTCTTCTCACTCGAAGTGTTTGTTTTCTGATCGTTCCTGAAGATGATCTCAACGAAGCTCGAAACGGGAACGACAAAGAAAAATTTTTTCTGAACCCTAAATCACACCAGACTGCATCTCACGATCATTTTATTTTATTTTTTCAACTATCTATCATTTTCATGACGTATGTACTCGAACCTTTTCATTCCTGGGGAAATAAAAACAAAGAACTTTCGATTTAATTTTTTTTTTAACAAATACTAAATCTTATAAAAAGTAATTACTTGTCGATCATCACGACAACGTTTCGATCATTATCGAAATCATCTTCAGGGCTCGAAGTGTTGTTGTTTTCCGAGTAGATGTGTCATTATTGTCTGTCGTGTTGAAAACAAACACTTTGAGCTCTGAAGATGATCGAAACGTTGGCACGATAAAGAAAATGTTTTTCTGAAACCTACATCACGCCAGACCGCATCTAACGATTTCTGAATAATCATTTTATTTTATTTTTTTTTTTTTTTTCAACTATCTATGATTTTCATCATAAATCTGCTCGAAACTTTTCATTACTGGAGAAATTAAAAAAAACCTTCAATTTGATTTTTTTAACAAACACTAGATCTTGTAAAAAGTAATTATTTGTACATCATAACGTGCGGCCTGGGTGACGTAGGTTTTAGAAAAAAAAATTTTTATCACGCCAACGTTTCGATCTTTATCGAGATCATCTTCAGCGCTCGAAGTGTTTTCCTAGTAGATGGGTTATTCTTGTCTGTCGTGTTGAAAACAAACACTTTGAGCCCTGAAGATCATCTCAATAATGATCGAAACGTTGGCACGATAAAAAAAATATTTTTCTAAATCCTACATCTATCTACTGATTTCCGAATGATCATCGGCTAACGTTCACTAATCACCACACACTCACGTTAATTTTGATTGAAAATATAAAAAAATTTTGAATCCTATATTTATTGTAGGTTTTATTTTATGAGGTTTCTCCTCGAGGTCAGTAGAAGTCGTGAATTTGTTTTTTTGAGCGTTTCTTATGATTCTGATCAGCCTATCATAGCTGATTTCGCCTCTTATACATATTTCTGCTTTCTGTAGCGAAATCCTGACAAATACAAAACAGAACAATTTTAAATTCATTAAAAATAAATATTCATGAAAAAATGACATTGCTTTGGACTTTTCCAGTCATATCGCGGATTTTACGTCTTATTTTTATTTCCGCTTTTTGTCAGGAACCCAGCCAAACACGAAAATGACGATTCTTTGAAGAAAAATATATTTTGAATATGGAATGATTCAAACATTTGGTAATCCACTGAAAAAAGATATTTTCCAGGTTTAACAGCTTTTATCGCCCGTTTCCGGTGATCCTGGTCCGACTGATTTTGTCTTTCAGTCAGATTTTGGCATTTTATTATTTATTATTTATTTTGCCGGTCAACAGCCGAAAGGGTACATTCTTTGACTGATAATATTTTTCCAAGATAGAAATTCAGACTTCTGTAGACCAGCAAAGTCTATTTTCCAGGTTATCCACGGTTTTGTATCTGTTGATTGAAATCTGTCGAATGAATATAGTTTGTTCGTTTTCATTCTTCGTCGTAGTGTCCGGTGGTTTCTTTTTTACGTTATCTACCTAGTTTTGATAAGGTGTACAGCGTTATTATGAATGTGTAGTTTTGTCGCTTCCGAACAGGTTTTATGTGTAGTAGCCCTGAAGATGATCTCAATAAAGGTCGAAACGTTGGTACGATAAATAAAATGTTTTAGTAAGACCTACGTCACACCAGACCGCATCTCACGATTTCCGAATAATCGTTTTTTTAAAATGATTAATCAATCTAATTAAATGAAAATTATTTCTCATTATCGCAGTTGTGATAGGCATTTCATCATACGTCGATTTTCTTTTCTTTAATCTTTAAGTGATGACAATTTTTCTTTTCCCAGAATGGGACAATAAGTTATTTTTCGCCATGCTTCAATTCAATTTAGATGCCAATCACAATATTCTTTTGATACGATTTTTGAAGGAAGCAAAAAGCTCCCGACCGGGAGTTTCTTTTGAAAAGGCGCATTTCAATAATATATCTGATTCGATTGTGAACAAGTTTGATTTAATAGGAGGAGTTGTGTAGGCGTCTTCTTTTGTCTAGACGACAAAGGTCTCTCAGGGATGCGCTCTGAGGTAGCCATTAGGACTACCATTTATACAAATACGATTCCATTTATTGTGTCAAGTTGACCTTGGAGGGCTTTGTCCCAAACTAGACTCGTTTTTTTGTCTTTTTTTAACCACACTAATGCCCCCACAGTTAAACATAACTTAGCCGGCGGACAAAAAAAGACAATAATAAAATACCAGTATAGAAGTCTTATTTTTTTACGAACGGACAAAAAGGCCTGTGCGCCGTATTATTAGGGGGCTAATAGTAATGACTCAGTACTCCTTTTGGTGCCTTTCAGACTTCGGACAGTTATAAATGTATATTATTCTTCAGAGGTATTAACTTTTTTTTATGGGCACAAAAGGAGGGACGGAATGTTAATGTTAATTTAATAGTGGGTGGATAATCAAGCATATGCAGATAATAGTCCGCGGGTTTACAGAGTTACGACCGCGATAAAGCTTCCACGCTCCTCGGTAAGAAGGAGCATTTTGCAAAAGTAAGAGAATTTATTGTTAAAAAGAGGAAAGAGTATTATTCATGGGGAAAATTTTCACGGTCCCCCTTCTTCATCCGAGCCGCGTTAACCTCTTCATCTTTCTCTCGGAGGGAGAGAGCCACGTCTCCCGCACCCCGTCCGGTGGAGGGAGGTTGTATAAAAATATCGTCCCAGGAATAAAGGCGAGCGTACATTTTAGTGGGTCGTAAAAAGGTGCGACAGTGAAAAGTTTGAGTCGGGAGAGGGTTGAGGAAAACGGCCAGGTGGGAGCGAGTGGGGACATTGCTATTAATTGGGCGTGGCTAGGGCAGATCCGGCCAATCCACTCCGGTCGTCTTCGAATCGAGTCTCGCCGCCTCGCGACCCAAATTGGCCTTTTACCACGAAAACGCCATTTTGGGTTGGCACCTTTTTTTGGACTTGGTCTTGGACGGTTTCAACCTCGGGGCACGCGAACGAGGACGGTAGCCGCTCGGACCCCACCAGACGGCTCCCGGTCTTCCGCGGACACGTCGACCTCGTTCTCACTCCTTTCTTTCCCACCTTAACTGTTCCTGACCATTCCTACTACCAAGTGCCTTAAGACTTCATCAACGAAAAAATGCCATGGCAAATTACATAAAAGAGATCCACGTATGTCTAGAAGGTCTTAAGTCCATGCACGCAGTTGCAAAGTCGAGCGCTGGTCTAAAGACATCTAAATGACACGTAGACAATGCATTGATGCAAAATGAATGAACGTTTTGAAAATCACTTTTATTTTTCGAGGTACAACAGAAAATAGGCAATTCCTCCAATTTTCGGACTTTTAGCTGTAATCTTTTATACAAAACATTTTAGTATATTAAATTCACTAGGTTTCATGGTCCGCTTGGCCAATTAATATGTTTTAATTAATTAAGGTTTTGAATTGAGATAAAAATCAAGTGTCACGAGCAGGATTCGAACCCACGACTTTCGGCTAGATACGCCTCTGCTCTACCACTTGAACTATCGTCACTTCGATTGGGGGTCCGCGGAAGTGTCCGCACTTCCCATCTCAACCCCCCATTTGAGATTTCGAATTCGAAGAATTGGAAGGTCTTCCGTTGTGGACGACGTCCGACTCGAAACGTCGATTGTAGAAAATTCTCCCAGAAGTTGAAGATATGCTCGGCATTGCCAAACCAGCTTTGATATAACCTGCGGAGTCTAAATCCATCCCTGTTTTATCTGACATCATATCTGTGAATCTTTCAAACCTTTTTTAAGCATTTCTTGTACACACAATGGACTAGCTACACAATAAAACCAAACTTTATTGATAAATTTATGATAATACGGTCATTTTCTCCGCATAAAGACATAACGTTATAGGACTTCTTCATCATGAAGTTTGAATTTCTGAAAGCTTCTGGCCATTTTGACGTGTGTGATATGTCTTCTGTTGTTCGTTTTATGTGCTGACATGCAATGACAGAGAGTTGCGTGATTGCCAGTCTCGGTGACATTATTGACGTTACTAATCAGGGGGAAAAATCCCCTTTGAAGATGTCTCGTTTAAAACGAAGCTATACTCGAGGAGAAACGTGTTAAAACATTTGTCACTAGTGTCGTTTAACACTTTTCACTTGTGCCGTGTTTAGAGAGCGTTATTTAATGATTATTTGGAGGACGTGAGATGCCGCCTGGTGTGGCGTAGGTTTTAGAATAACATTTCCTTTATTGTGCCAACGTTTCGATCTTTATTGAGAACATCTTCAGCGCCTGGGATTTATAAAAATTGTTAAAATTTTACAAATACATGTATAATAATACATGTACTTTGAATCTACAATTTTCTAGCGTTGTATAAATTCGTTTTTTCTTTGAATCTACTATTTTTTTGGCGTTGTATAAATTCGTTTTTTCTTTGAATCTACAATTTTCTAGCGTTGTATAAATTCGTTTTTTCTTTGAATCTACAATTTTCTAGCGTTGTATAAATTCGTTTTTTCTTTGAATCTACAATTTTCTAGCGTTGTATAAATTCGTTTTTTTCATTGAATCTACCATTTTCTAGCGTTGTATAAATTCGTTTTTTCGTTGAGTCTAAATTTTTCTGGCGTTGTACAAATTCTTATTTTTCACATCCTCCATGTATTTGTAAAATGTAAGCAATGTTTATAAATCCCAGGCCCTGATGATGATCTCAGTAAAGGTCGAAACGTTGGCAAGATAAAGAAAACGGGTTTTTAAAACTTACGTCGCACCGGAGAAACTTACGTGGGATTTTAGTTACTTTAATGCTTTTTTTCGATTCAACATTTACTGAATTAAATATCAAATGCTTAACTTGTGTATTATGTGAGTTTTTATATATGTGAATGGATAGAAGTAGTTTTAACTTCAACTTTTACTTTATCCTTATAATCTTTGCATGTCGAACAGGCATACAGTAAAAGTACATCGTATAACCAAACTATAAAACGATGAATTGAAAGAGATATAGGATTGTAAGGACGAATGCGCGTATCTTTTCCAGTCAGACAATTACAAATCGAATGTTTTCGCGTTTCAAAGGACATGTGAACCTGCCGGCTGCGGTTAGCGATAACAATTTGGAAAGGTAGGACGGCCGGGGCTCATGTGAGTACCCGTGTATGTATTTGTTCCGATTACCCGGCCCTGCTCCCTCCGCCCTTGTACCAGGCACAGTAATACACCAATTACAGGTCTAATCACTCCTGAAACATTGGACCTATAATGAAACTATCCCCGGCCCAATACGAACAGCGGCCCTATCGCGGAGCGGACTGCAGGTCGTTTTATTCACACACTTTGTTAATTAGGGACCCAGGCCGGATATTAAAATTTATAGCACCTCTCGATAATGTTCTATTATCCCAATTTGAGATATTCCGCCCTAAATGGGTGATTATTGAATTATCTGGCAGCGGTCGAGCCTCGCCCGACTCGTCATTAATTAACAACGTGTGAAATTTGCAAGTAAGGGTGAAATCTAAGTTAAACGAGGTTCGACAAATTTCCTTCCTCTTTTCCAGCAGAAAACGAATTTGTTTTATATATAACATCAATGTTTTAAAGAACACACTAAGCAAATATCCAACAGTATTGTTAAAAAGTCATCAGCAAAGTCGCAGGATCTGCTTGGAGATTTGCATTACGTTTTCTCCTATTTAAAGGAATGATTATGTAGTTATATATGATGCTCATAAAAGCGCAATAATTTAATATTCGCGATTATGAAGTCGGGATTCTATTAAGTTTTGGCTGAACCATATAGAACAGGCTCATATAAATGGCTAGGTCTTTGGTCGTCAGGGGATAATTTGAATCTTGTTCTCTGGTAGTTTGTAGCGTCAATTAAGTTCTGCACAATTTAAGTCTTGTAGGTTTTCAATTATAACAAAAGTCTATTTAAGAAATCCAGTGCCCATATTTGAAAGATCGGGGGTGGTATGTGTGCCAATGGATGTAACTCAAGTCTGTTGTTGAGAACAAATGAGTGGGAATTGTTAAGTAGACCGCGACATTCGTGACTGTGATACACTTTTTTATGATAAGAACTCGATGATGAGTATGACTTGGTTGAGCTTGATCGTATCTCCTGGTGATGCCTGATGGAAACTTTGCTATATGCAGTCCCCATTTTGATCGTATTGCAAATTTATTAACTTGCAAAGCTCTAAATTTGTAAATTCAAATGCAAGTAAGAAATGCCTTGAAGAAAACGTTTTTGCTTTATTTGCGTTTGCTTTATTGCAAGATGCTTAAAATTTCATGGGTTGCGAAAATCTTGACCGCCTTTATTTAAAACGGTGTGGTGGAGAGAACGCAAATAGAAGCAAAGACGTTTAAAATTTTGGACATGAGCTGCAAGAAGATGGGGAAAAACGCTTTGGTTCAGACAATTCAATTCAATTATTTCCAGCTGCCATGCCGTTTCTAATAATTGAGGGGCAAAACAAAGTGGCCACCCTTAACATTTTTAATTTTATCTTAGAAAATCCGCCTTCGATTATCTTACAAAAAATATTTAGCCCGTTTTAAAGGATTAGAGGTAAATAAAAGAGATAAAATCTCCCATGCGTGTTTACTTTTGGATTTTGTAAATAAATCTTTGAACAGTTTATTGTTGGTTTTCCTGTAGAGCTTATTTCTAACGTCCCAGTGGTTTGAATTTTCTAAGTTCCAATTGGTTTAGTTGATGGTTTAAGTGATATTCGGCATTTTTTTTTTTTACCTAACTATCCCTAACCAAACGGCATAGATACCAAATGGAGTTTTGGTTTGGACAGGCATTTCTATGGAAGATTGCTGAAGATCGTCATCGAGGGTTGGATTACAGCTTCGCGATACATTGAAGACGTATAGTCAAAAGTTCTTTTTTTTATATGTCACTAACTGCCGACGGTTTTATTTTTGTGGATGATTATACAAGGCTCTATACATTTTGGACCGTTGGTGACGGAACGGTCTTCAGTTTAATGTTTAGAGTGGCCAGAAGGTTAAATTAACTTAAACCTTCCTTAGCAGCTGAAGATATATCGTCAGAGGTTGTTCCTTACACGCCATACTCAGGGATCGTTGCGACTACTTGCAACGGGTTTCTGTTCCGAAATTGACACTCTACGCTGTTGATATCAATCAGTGATTTCAAAAAATTATTTACGTGACGTCTGCCACTGGTAGATCTGACAAAGCACAGAACAAATCGGTTAAGTTTCCCAAGAAATCCAATCAATTAGTCTGAGCAAGATTGGACAAAATCTTGTTTTTGGATGAGTGAAGGTTCTGTCTGTTTTGGAGTCCTAAAGTCCTAAAGATGTTTTGGAGAAGAACATTAAGCGATCCCGGAAAGCTACCAGGCGGTGGGTTTATGATTTGGGTAGGCATTTCAATGGAAGGTCGAACAAACTTGATCTTCATCGAGGGTTCGAGCTACATACATTGATGGTGTTATCAGAGAGTCCTTTTATGCCACTAACTGGCGACTTTTTTTTTGTGGATGACTATACAAGGCGGACTATACTGTTGGGACCGTTGGTCACTACCTGGAACAGTCTTCAGTTTAATGTTTGGAGTGGCCAGCAAGTCAAACCGACTTAAATCTTATCCAGTACCTTTGGAATGAGATGCCAAGGAAAGTAAATGTCGCCCAGTTAAACCAGAGAATTTACAGGTATTAAGAATGATATGATGTGGAATTATTTTACCCAGTTTAATGTTTTATTTATGTACATCGTATTTTTCTTTAAGATATCATAAGATATCAAATAAAAATTGCAAGTGTTTATTTAAAAATGAGGGTGACCACTGTGTAGAATATTGAACCTATGTCCAGGGAAATCTCAAGAAAATTTCCGTGATCTTGGCCCAAGGAATCTGGAGATTTACAAATGTCAAATAGTCAAAATTTGTAGGTTTTTATGGAGAACGTAGGAAGAAAGGAATATGCTGAATAGTTTGACGTATTAACGTGTATGTAAGTGGTAACAAGGGCAATTCGTCCCACGGCCGTTTTTCGTCAGCGGCAAACTTTGCAGGTTTTGCCGAGTTGGCAGTTGAAATACATAACAGACGCCGAGGAAAGTTGGCCGGAGAAGTTGGAGACGTCTTGTTGACATGCGGTCTGAGTGAAACCCGTCCGCGGTCTCGCCCCCCCCCCTTTTGTACCGAAACTCAAATAGTTGACCGCTATTATCAATTCTCCGAGGGTTGATTCCGACCGGATATGGGCATTAGTTCATCCGTCCACTGTCCGTCCGCAGAAAAGAAGACCAACGCCGGCCCGACCCCGGAGGCCGAATCGTGACGGATTTAATCTCCGGATCGAGAAATATAATTCCCCCCACCCTACTCAACGCCGTATCAGAGATCAATATGAAATAAAAATGATGCATGAGGTTTATTTATATGAAAATTAGAAATGATATATCAGCCGAGGCGTATTCGGTTGTTGTAGAACAAATTCATTTCATTTATAGTACCAAACTCATAATTTATGCTGATACGTTTAATGTAAATTGTAATAATATTGATCCAGAGGAAAATATCTTTTTATGACCCTCCCGAAACGATTTATGTAACGTATATCTAACGCGGGATCCTCACGAAAGCCTTAGGTTTCTAAAACGGTTGTTTTCCGTTAATTTATCCCACATCGGGTATTATTTATCGAATAAATATTATTTCTATTAATTACTAGTTTAAATTGGAATTTTTTGCTCATAAATTCTAAGAAAATAAATATCATATATCGCGCACCCTCAAGAAAAATGACACAGTCGGATATGTGATGGTACGGGAAAAAGGACTCAGCTGTAGATGAACTCTTAGCTTCTAGGCATGCGAGTCACTTTTGAACTGGCGGGAAGGCACTGTCTCTTGTCCAAAAAAAGTGTCATATCTTGGCCTGGTATGGTAAAAAAGGATACTAGGAAGCGGGATTTATACTCCCAAGGTACCGCAGTTTTCTGGCTTATTGTACCTTTCTAGTTTCCGATTTCAGCGCAATAGACTCAATCCTTAAAATATCAGGTCATTGACTGTCCCTGCTACAATGCTCTTCCCTAGGGGTTTATCAGTAAGTTGGTTAAAGCTCAATTGAGCTGTTGCTTCTTATTCTAGGTTGATATGGGTGGCTGGTTCTTCCTCCTCAGTGCTCAATCTGCAGATGGGATCATAACTGTATACACCCAAGTTTCTCATATGACCAGGAAAAGTGGCACATTTCGGATTCGTCGGTTTTTCTTCTTTAGTGAAGGATTTTATTCTCTACCGGAATCATAAGTTCACATTATGAAAATCAAACGTACAAATATGTTTGTCTTAATGTGAAATTAATAAGGCCTCGATGATGATCTTAAAATAGTTCGAAAGCTTGGCTCTGAGAACTGAATCTATTTTTTTCTTCATTTCAGAGTGATCGTCAATCGGTAAACATTTAAGATTGTGTCCTAATATGTGTCGTTAAAACAGGTCGAAGCTTGGCAGTATTGCTTTTCTCTTCAAGACAATAGTTGATCGTTAGTGTTCGCGAATTTTTTTAAATTATTAATTTTAATTAATAAGTTGAGATGATAAAATTAGTAGCTCGAGCGGGATTCGCACACACGACTTATCGTGACCGAATTGGTTAGAGCAACGGCATATCGAGCCGAAGGTCATGGGTTCGAATCCAAGTTCATGGCATTAACTTTTTCATCTCAACCAAAATTTACATAAAAGAATAATTAATCGAACTAAATAAAATGGTAAATTAGCCCAGTAAACAAATAGATTCTTAACGGTAACATTATTTTTTTCATAATTTTAAACTTGTATTTATTATATTTTATAGTTTCAAGGGTTTTTTTTAACGTGTGGTGTTTAGTGACCGTTAATCGATAATTATGTATTTAAAAATCGTGAGGTTTCAGAAAAACATTTTCTTTATCATATAAACATAAAGCAGCAAAATCTCACTGGCAGTCTCGACTCGACACGCAAGATTGGCACAATTACACAGAAGACAAGACTTTAATTGAATAGAAAAAATATATATTTTGAATTGTATAAATTCACTTTTTTCCACATCCTACATGCATTTGTTAAATGTAAACAATGTTTGTAAATCCCAGGCCCTGAAGATGATTTCAATAAATCTCGAAACGTTGGCCGATAAAGACAATGTTTTTCAGATGTAAACAAGGTTTGTAAATACCAGGAGCTGAAGATGATATTAATAAAGCTCGAAACGTTGGGACGATAAAAAAAATGTTTTTCAGATGTAAACAAGGTTTGTAAATACCAGGAGCTGAAGATGATTTCAATAAAGCTCGAAACGAGAGACGATAAAAAAAAATGTTTTTCTGAAACCTACATCACACCAGACCGCAACTCACGATTTCTAAATAACGAATTTTTTTAAATGTTTCAATTACATTATCTTTAATAACCGATACAAGCTGATTCCAGGAAAAAAGCAATTTATTCTGGGTCAAAATAATTTTCATAAAAATATTACTACGTGGATAATTATGCTTGATTGTTAGGTATATATGTTGTATTTTATTATTAAAAATAAATTATAATTATTCATTGACCACCATTGTTAGAGCAAACGACTTAACTTTAAAATACCGGGGGCAATAAAAGTGATACAACTTAAAACTTAAATTCCATCTATCTATGTAAAATATATATTTTTTTAATTCTTAACTATTCTTGTGGGTGTGCGGTAAGTATGAACATCAATGGTAGTTATTTTTATGCCAATATTTAGTTAAAAACAAAAAATAAAACTTTATTTTTTTATTTATCTGGTAAACATTTTTTTTTTTTAATGTAGCCTGCGTATGTAAGTCGCTCTAGAATCATATTGTTCTAAAACAACAGGAATAACAAGTTATAGAGGGAATAAATATTTGTTTTATATTATAAGTTAAATTCCAGGAAGTGTGAATGGTTTGGGGCGGCGAGGGGGTGTGATTGGCAATCAGCGGGTGCGAGCCTCTCTCCCCCGTAATGGTCCTTTCCCGTGCTCGCTCTCTCTCTCTCTCTCTCGATGTCCCCTCGGCCACATACTCATGATTATAATTGCGTAAAATGTCAATTTGCATGAGTATTGGAATCATCTATCCCTCTCATTTACATGGGCGGCATTATTTCGGAGAGCCTCCTCCAAAACTGGACCCGCCGACGGACACCGCTGAACGTGTAAATTGCTCCGCTTCCGACCGGGGCCACTTTCCACGTGATTATTCGGAAGATGGGAAAACTTGACGGGTGTACCTTCCACTTTATTTGTTATGCTAACGATGCGGTCCCTGGGTTTTTTTCCTTTCGGACTGGACAAATAATAGCGACGGTACAGAATAAAAACAAACGAAGTGAAAAGTCAATATAAAATTTTGAATTTAGGTAACATTTTGTATTGCAAATTTTTCTCCCAATAAATCAACTATGCTTGAAACATGGGCTCCCATGTCATCACAATAAAACTAGATCCATTAACTCCTAACCATCTATGATTTTCATCATAAATGTACTCGAATTTTTTCATTAGTGGTAACATCATTTTTAACAAACGCTAAATCTTATAAAAAGTGATTATTTGTAGATCGTAAGGCGCGGTCTGTTTGGCGTAGGTTTTAGAAAAACATTTTCTTTGTCAACCCAACGTTTCGAACTTCATTCAGATCATCTTCAGGGCTCGAAGTGTTTGTTTTCCCTAGTCATTCATGTTTTTTGGGTTCGGAGTGCTCGTATTGGGGTGAAAACAAACACTTTCAGACCTGAAGATGATCTCCATGAAGCTCGAAACGTGGCGAAATTTTTTTTCTGAAACCTACATCACACCAGACCGCATCGATATCTGAATAATTATCAATAAAGGCGTCATAAAGAAGGCCTTAACCTCCAAATAATCGTTGGGTGTCGTGAACGAGGGGTCACACCACTTTACAATACTTTTCTCTATTTATTCACGATTAAAACTCCATGGGTTATGAAGGAATTCGAACCCAGGACTACAGCGTGACAATTCCACTCAGCATTGTACATTATTAGTAAACAAAAATGCATTTAAATCAATTAAATTTCAATTTATGCATAGGAATATATGACTAAAGGATCAAAAACAACGCGCTACTGCATTTCGCCATCTTCAGTGAGACTCTATTGTTAGAACAGTGTTGAGGAAAGGGTGCTCTGAGTATTTTGTATTGAACAGATTCTTTGGAAGTTAGATTGTCCCGTCCAGACCCATAGTTCGACTTGTTAAGTCCTAAAATCGGTCTTGGTCGAGTTAGGGAGTTGTATCGTCAAATGTAAGGATGTGTTGATAGTCCAACGTTTGACGTGGGTGCTCAAATAGCGGTTTTTATAAATGGTATTATTTGTTTTATTTTTTTGTTGAAAGTGTGGTTGAGTTGAAAAATTAGTAGAATGGTACGAAACCTCCGGGATGGTTAGGGAAAGGCAAAGACCAGGTCTTCAGGTGCAGAGGTTCAATTCCATTTCGGAAGAATCCATAGTCTTCTGAGGAAAGACAACTACGCCGAGAGGGTCGGAGCCGGCACACCCGTCTACTTAGCTCATCGAAATCAGGCCGCTGAAGTTCTCGAGTTGGCAGGTAACGCACGTGACAAGTAGACCAGGATCATTCCTCGTCACCTTTAATTGGCCACCAGGAATGATGAAGAGTTGAACAAACTTCTCTCTGAAGTCAGTATCCCCCAGGGTGGTATCCTTCCCAACATCCAGGTCGTTCTTCTTTCCAAAAAGACAAAAAAGAGCGATTAAGCTGTTTTTGCCACCATTTTCAATCAAGTGTTTGGAAGTGGCACAGCTGAACATCGATCGCTCACTATTCTTTATTGGTACGAAACCTCGACATCCAGTACCTCGAGACACCAACTCATCCTAAAACCTTTTTACATTAACATTTAGTTAATAGGACCAACTAAAACATACATATTAATGGTTTTATTTTGGCCTTGCGAAGAAGCTGAAACAAAATTTTAGAGGTTGTCAGAAGCCGAAGCAGAATTTCAGAGGTTATCACAGTTTGGAATTTTGTTTCTGAGAGCGTTGTGGATTTTTTTTCCCTCTTCACTAGACTTTAAGATTTGAAGTAGTAGGTACTAGAAGAAATCTGAAAAAATAATGATTTTCAAAACATGATGGTAAACAATTTGATAGGACATCTTGGAGAACAGTTTCACCCGAAACGTTGGTCATCATAACCGATAAAATGAGAAGAAAGTAATTAAGGGATAGAAGGAAGGAAGAAGGCTGAGATATAAAACACAATTGAGAATGACATTTATTGAAGATTTTTAAGAGGAAGGGGGTTGTCAAGTCGGACGGCCCTAGGATAATAACAAAACGCGTGTCCCGTTCTTTTATTTCATATTTTATAACTATTCTCAATTCTGTCGGTTTAATGACTTTTTTTCATCAAGGGGGTGGCCAAGGACAATGGCCGCACTTAATTCGGCCCCATCAAAATAAAAACTCGTTTGTCGGTCGCGATGGGGGCGAAAAAAATGTTAGGGGCTGAGCAAACAAAAGTGGCGACCCTGTTAAAAGGTATTGCCGTGTTGGTCTAACAACACACCCCAGGAGCAAACAGGACAATGTTTTAGGGGCTTGCCCTCTTTTGAATAAATAAATCAATTTATCAGTTTTTAAAAAAAACCCAAAGGGTGTATTTGTTCTTCGAGTCCTGTTACGGAGGGAGGCGCGAGAAAAAATTGCCAATAAAACAGAACCTCCTCTTATAGAATAAATATAACATTTTTTCTCCTTTTGTCGCGACCTCGGGCAAAAGAACCGAACAAACAAATGGGATGGCATTTATCCTTAAAACGCAATAATGGTCCTCCGGGAAAAACATAACAATTGGCTTTGTCTAAACAACTATCTATACACGGGGCAATTCGGACGGAAAGTGATGAGGGCGAGCGAGAGGGGACCAGTGAGATTGCCACTCGCCTAAACTCAGTTAGCACTCCAATATTCGGTCGATTGTTCTTATTTTTACTGATCGCCGGGCTTTTTTTTTCCTACAACGTCCAGTTTCAATTTTGACATTCTATTCTCCACAACTCCCCCCCCCCGTTGAAAGCGATCCGCACCGGCTCAAAAGGCTAATAATCGCCCCAACGCTCAATGGGATGTGACTTTTCAGTTTGTTTCACCTTTGTGTGTTCAGCTTTCAGTGAGACCGTCGACTTCCGTCATCCTGACGTGGTGCCCATGGGACGGTCAATATACACAATAGTAATTCGTGGCCATTGTCAACGCTCAAAACGTTAGAGAAAAAAATCTTCGTCAATACTTTCTTATCGAATTAGTAACACTTTTCTTTTCGACAGTCCGGCGCCGAGTAAACGTCTGTCAAACAACCACGCTTCTTAACATTATTATACGTTTAAACCTCAAATTAGAACCTTCAGAAACTCAAGTTTTCCTCGAGGAAGAGCAGACAATATTATTATCAATCTTGGAGAGAGCTGAAGGGTTGGGTCTATCTATGACCTATGACTCATAATTCTTTTACTATGATTTTACTGTTTTAAAAGCATTAGCTCTATTGAAGAAGTTACTTCTAACTTACTTGAACTTAATTTTTCCTCTAAGTTTGTTCAAACCAATTTAAATGCAAGCTTAAGATAATCGTCAGTAAAAGTAAACGGAGTTAGATTGTTGATCGAAGTGTACAATTGATGATTTTTTAAAAACCGACGCAGGTGAAGCTAGAGTGAATCGGAGAGGTTCGATAACGTGATACAAAGGTTCATATAGGTTACAATTTAGTGGTTATTAAAAAACAAGGATTAAAGATTCAGCAGCAGACCATCACCATGATCGAACTGCTGGGAGATGTTTAAAAAGACACCTGGTTAGAACAATTTGTCTTTTAGATATTTTGCAATGTCGTTTACAGGTCGAATTTGGTTGATTGGGTAGAGGTAATTACAGAAGCCAAAAGGTCAAGAATACAAGAATACACTATTACAATTGGAGAGGGCAAAACTCAGTGGAGTGGTGGTATTACTAACCGGCCACTGGCACCTAAGAAAACATCTACACAACATGGGTATATACAGCGATGCTCCCACCTGCGGATTATGCCATGAGGAGGAGGAACCAGCCACACATATCATTTTCGAATGCGAAGCAACAGCTCAATGGAGGTTCAACCTAACATATGGAAAAAGACTCAGAGAACCAAATTCCAACAATGACAGTCAATGACCTGATACTTCTGAGAAAAAGGATTGAGTCTATTGATTAAACTAAGGAATTAGGAAGGTACAATACGCCAGAAGGCTGCAAACCTCGCCTCCTAGTATCCTCTCCACCATACCATACCAGCAGCAGACCATCGCCATGATCGAACATCCAGGAGATGTTTAGAAAGACTCCTGGTCAGAACTGCTTATCTTCTAGATATTTCGCAATGATGTTTACAGATCGAATTGGGTGGATTGGGGAGAGGTAATTACAGAAGCCAGAAGGTCAAGAATATCGAATAGGATTACTTGCAGATTATCGAAATCCTCTGGGTTAGGTGATGAAGACGATGGTTATTACAGATATGGGTGTGTTTTCAAGCACTGCAGCGTTTTGGCTTATTGTACTTTTAATTCCATAGGTCAGTGCAATCGACTCCTTCCGAGAATTACTAGGTGATTGCATCTGATGTTGCAAATCCATACCCTGGGTTTCTTTGTATCCTTGTCTTTCCTGAGCGTTTCGCGTTCAAAGGTGATATGTGTAGATGTTTCTTCTTCTTCATTACATAGTCTAGAAACGCGATCATCATTGAGTGTACCAATGTTGTAGGTAGATAGTCATATCACTCCACTGAGTTTAGCCTTATCTAATTGTAGTGAGTTTGCCAGTCTTAGGAGTATTGTTTTTAGCATGTGTTTACTGTCTAGAGTTTTTAGGGTTTATCTTTGTAGTATTTCCTCTTTTTTTTAATATAAATTCTATCATGGTTGTGTTTGTATTTGGTGTCCCAAGAATATATAGGTTCAGGGCATATATATGGGTATCATCAGGTTAGTTTTAACCTAGGTCTTGGAGATTTTGATTTCATTGATTGTGCGGTCATCAAGGTGTCTTGAATAAGATGTCTGCAGAGTAGATTGCCGTATCGTCAACAAATAGGGTGAGTGCGTTGAGAATATTGAGAGACTGGGAGTGTAAAATGTTACTATGTTAATTGTACTACACATCCCAATTAAGTGTAATATCGTTAATCATAAGTTTCATAATTACAGAAGCAATTTATACGATAAGAATAAAACTGTCCCTGAGATTTTTTTTTTCACAGACGCCGACTTCAACAATATTTCCGAGGGAAAAAGTCACCCCGGCAAATAACAATATCTCCCTACGGCTCGCAGCATACAATGTTCGAATAAAAAATATATAGAGGAATTTCAGATCCCATAAAACAGTCTAGCGTTAAAAAGGGGATAAAAGCGTTAAAGTACAAAAATATAATCACGCTTCGAATTTTATGTCTAGCCCCAGAGACCTTTACGGCCTCCGCCCTAAAAATAAACTGGAACGCCATCTAAAGAATAATATTTTTTCTTTAGTCGATTTTCCTCGGCAGAAATTTAATCCATTGCGTATCTCGACTCACAACATCGACTCTCCCTATTTTTATTTTTATTTCCTCGAGAGAAAAAAAATATATATAAGACGTCATTGGAGTTTGCACCGTCGTTTTAGACAATAAATCTTTGTATATGAAACATACAAAATATTTTTACTTTGTTTTATTATGTTTAAAATGTTAAAAATAAATTGACGTAGGTTAGTGGACTGAAAGTAAAATGTTTAGGGTTGACGGTTAGTCAAAAGCCAGCAGCAGGACTTCCCGTCCCTTGGCAAACGCGGATTCAAATTTAACGATCCGCGGATAACAGTTTGCGGCCGTGTACTCCAGGCCTACACGTATCTAATTAAGTCCATTACAAGAATGCCTTGTGATAAATGGAATTATTTCGGAGCAGGCATTGTCGCCCCTGTCACGATGCATCAACTCGGACCCCTCATATTTTGCATATCCGAGCTACATTCGAGGGGGTTTAAAAAAAAAAGAAATCTGATAACCGGGCTTTCACGGTGCGGGTGTATGACACCCGATGACATCACCGTGATGAACATGTGTAACGAATTAAATTTCATATGAAACCAAAAAAAAAATTGAAAACTACTTTCACTTAATGAATCTGAAGGTATTGGTTGAGATAAAAAAGCCAGTGTGACGAGCGGGTTTCGAACCCACGACCTTCGGCTAAATACGCCACTGCTCCACCACTTGAGCTATCGTGGCTTTTTGAAGCCGAAGGTCGTGGGTTCGAATCCCGCTCGTGACGCTTAACTTTTTCATTTCAACTAATACCTTATATTAAGATTTATTAAGTAAAAGAAGTTATTTGGTCAGTCGGACCGTGAAATATAATTAACTAAAAACTACCATGGACGTGAAGTCCTTCATGGATGGCGTTAACCTGGACTTGTTGAACCTTCCTAACCTCTTTTGGCAGGGTTTTTTTTCTATCAAGCTCAGTAATTACTTTATCGAAACAAATCAAACTGTTTTCTATAAATTAATTTTTTTTCGCGATTTAATCCATTTCAAAACTTGTCGATTAGCTGACTGTGCAAAAAGGGTGTAGCGTTTCTTTTAGTCGATCCTCTACTTCAGCAAAGGAAACAATGTCGTCCTCTAAACGCGTATGTGGTAGTTTTTCTCCCCAATTGAAAATTCCAATTCTTAAAATTTCTTAAGACTTTCTCTCGAGTGGCGGTTAAAAGTGTGGGGGATATCGCGTCTCCTTCTTTCGCCCCATTTTATTCGGGAAAGTTATCCCAGATTTTGTCCATTTCGATCCTGGCCTTTTCATTTTTCTGGTAGGGTAAGATTAATTATACGGTTTTTTGGCTTTGATACGACGTAATATTTCCAGTGTTAAATTTTGTCGTGAACTGGTCAAAGATGCGTTCGTCTCGGTTTGAATAAATTCACAACAGCCGACAGAATTAATTCATGGTTCATTCACACAAATTTATTTTTTTAGCCTGTAAGTCAAGATTTATTTTTATGATGGAAGTATAACTTTTACGATCGATATGTTTTCGAAAAGTCCGGGAGCTCAGTTTTTCCCCATCTAGGATCGTAATATCGATCGATAGTAAAATAATGCAATTGAGGTGTCTGTAAGCAATTAGTTGGAGTGGAGAGTGTGCACTTAGCATATAAATCATATATGTGGGGTGGTGGGCTTTAGGCATTAGCTAGGGGTGTACTATTACAAATTACATCAATGTTACAATTGCCCGTTGATCCTGTAATACTTGATCGGGGTACGCATGAGTTGGTCTGCCGGGGTGTGGTAGTCAAGAGGCACGGGGGGGTAGCCGAGAGGGATCTGTGACACGGACGCAAATGCATAATTCCGGCTTGTTTCCCCGAGTTTGTGTGTTATTAATAGAGAGATTCTCGTGGAGTACTCTAATGGATGTGAACATTGGAATCATGTAGAACTACGGGATTGAGGTTTAGCCTCGTAGACCCTGTCATCGGATCGCCAAAGCTCCGCCCCCCCCACCTCACGGTCTGCAATCGGCGAAGTTGTGCGAGCGCACACGGCACACAATAATGCCGTAATGCTTTTCAGCAGGCACATAATAAAACCCGGTACTTAACTCGAACTGAAATAGTCAGGGGTTCAAAGGACGTCCGTCAATAATGACCAAACGTTTTCTCCCGATACAACCAAAACCGAAAACCGGCGATTAAAAAATATGAACCCATTTCCCTCGGAGTTTACGAAAACAATTCATTTATAAACCCGGTCATCATCTTTTTTTCCGTCTGTTTACAAAAATAAAAGGAGATTTATAGGGAAAATGTTTACCTTGCAGAGCCGGTTGAAACCTGGCCCGTAAATCAAGAAAAAAAAAAAGGTTCTACAATGTGAAAATATTTATTTTTACCCTATAAGTTATAAGTAATAAATTTTAAAATGTTAGAATTTGTGTTAAAATTTACAAAGCATATTACTAACGAATTGGTATCAAAAACCAACAAGTTCGGACAGAATGTTCAACTTTTTCATCTAGTTACTTATTTCAAATAAAAATTAATTAATTATTTTCGTGGTCCGCTTGACCAATTAATTAAGGGTTTTAGTTGAGAAAAAAGAATGGAGTGTGACGAGCGGGATTCGAACCCACGATCTTCGGTTTGATACGCCGCTGCTTTACCACTTGAACTATCGTGATCCGATCCACTCGGACAACTTCCTATCTCAACCTTTTGAATTTACCCTCCTTTTGATTAATAATAGAAAAATCTATTAAATTAAGAGATTTTCGGTTTCTTGAACAAAACAAAATCAAAATGTGGAGTACATTGCGAAAGAACGCTAATTAAAAACCTATTTTTACCAAAACCGAGCAATAATCTCATTATTCCGACAGGTTTGGCACTGTTATATACATTAATCACATCTCTTGAGACATAGAAAAACATGATCAAACATTAAACATTAAAATTGTTTACGAGTTTAAGAACTAGATCTTCACGAAAATACTTGTCCTCAAAACGACAAACGGCCAACTTTTGAAATGTATATTTTCTTTGTCTTTTAAGTCAGAGACCTGCGCTGTCTCATTGTTTAGAAAATATGTAGAGTTTAGACCTTTTAATCCATCATCTTCAGTCATGCATCAGTAAATTCAAAAAATAAGGAACACGTTAATTTTTGCACTCTTTAAGAAAATTTCAGAATGCGATGTGGAGCCAGGAAATCGTCTTTGGACAGGAGGATTTCAATTGGTTCACCGGCACCAGAACCAAACCGCATCTCCAAAAGGCCGAGAGAAGAAAAATTAAGAATTTGTTTCACTTTTTTTTCGAAAAAATCCTCGGAAGGAAAGCTGTAGAGCGTAAAATTTGCTGCAACAAGTTATGACTTCTTGAAAATCGGGAGGGAGTGAACAGTTTATTTTCCACGGGCACTCAGAATCCAGGTTTTTGCATAAAAGTCGCAAATAACTCGAAAACGGCTGGTTGATGAATCCGGCAGGATTTCGTGGCTCCACAGGACCAATTGTTGGTTTTCGTTAAAAGAGCAAAAATTAACGTGTTTCAGAATTTCTTAATGTACCGATGAAAAACTGAAAATAGGAAAGCATTAAAAAAGGCCATCTTGTGCAGGGTATACTTTTCTAAAAAATGATACCTAGCACAATTTTGTGACTTTTCATTTCCAAACTTGGCCATTTGTGGAAAAACAAGATAGTCGAGTTTTTTTCTCGAGCACTAAGAATCCACGTTTTTGCATAAATAACTCGAGAACGGTCGATGAACCGGGTAGGACGATTCCCTGGCTTCACAGCACCAGTTTTTGGTTTTCGTGAAAAGTGCAAAAGTTGGCATGTTCCCGAATTTTTGGATTCACTGAGGAAACACTGAAGATAGGAAAACATTTTTTCAAAAGCCATCTTGTGCAGGGTAAAATTTTCTTTAACAAATATACCTAGCACAAGTTTGTGACTTTTCGGTTCCAAATTTGGCCATTTGTGAAAAAACAAGATAGTCCAGTTTTTTTCTCGAGCACTAAGAATCCACGTTTTTGCTCAAAAATTGCTATTCACTCGAAAACGGTTGATGAATCCGGCATGGCGACTTCCTGGCTCAACGGCACCAATATTTGGTTTTCGTAAAAAGATCAAAAATTAAAATGTTCCTGTATTTTTGAATTTATAGATGAATCGTTGAAGCTAGGAAAACGTTTCAAAACAGCCATCTTGCGGAGGGTAAAGTTTTCTAAAAAAAAATTTCCCAAGCTCTAAGAATCCACATTATTGCACAATAATGGCAAATAACTCGAGAACGGTTGATGAATACGGTAGGACGATTTCCTGGCTTCACAGCATCAATTTTTGGTTTTCGTAAAAAGTGCGACATGTTAACAAGTCCCCGGATTTTTAAGTTCAAGAGGTGAGAAATTTCAAAAAAGCCATCTTGTGAAGGGTAAAAGTTTCTAAAAAAATGATACCTAGCTTAAGTTTGTGACAGTCCATTTCCAAATTCGGCCATTTGTGCAAAATCACGGTAGTCGTTTTTTTTCTATTAACTTGAAAACGGGAAGGACGAATCCCTGGCCTCACAGCACCAGTTTTTGGTTTTCGTGAAAAGTGCAAAAGTCGGCTTGTTCCCGAATTTTTGAATTCACTGAATATAGGAAAACGTTTTAAAAAATCCGTCTTGTGCAAGGTAAAAGTTTTCCAAAAAATGATACCGAGCGCGAGTGTGTGTGTCTTTCCATTTCCAACTTGGCCTTTTGGCGGAGAAACCAGGTGGTCTAAAATAATCCACGCTTTTCACAAACATCGAAAATAACTCGAGAACGGTTGATGTATCCGGTGGGACGATTTCCTGGTTCCACAGCACCAATTTTGGGGTTTTCGTGAAAAAAGAGGAAAATCAATATATTCCAGAATTTTTGAGTTTACCGATGAATCACTGAAGATAGGAAAACACAAACTAGCGGAAGCTTGTGACTTTCTATTTCCAAACTTGGCCATTTGTGCAAAATCGAAGTAGCGGTTTTTTTCCACGATAACTAAAATAATTCATGCACAAAAATCGCAGATAACTCGAGAACGGTCGATGAATCCGGTGGGACGATTTCCTGGTTCCACAGCACCAATTTGGGGTTTTCGTTAAAAGAGCAAAAATTAGAATGTTCCAAAATTTTTGAATTTACCGATGAATCACTGAAGATGTGAAAACGTTTAGAAAAAAGCCATCTTGGGCAGAGTGAAATTTCCTAAAAAAATAATATGTAGCGCAGTGTAAGCGATCTGTGACATAACAAACTCAGAAAATATGCATTTTCAAAGTTGACCATTTATTAAAAAAAAAAAGATGGTCGGGGTTTTTTCTCGAGCACTAAGAATCCACGTTTTTGCATCAAAATCGAAAATAACTGGAAAACGCTTGATGAATCGGGCAGGATTTCGTGGCTCGACAGCACCGATTTTTGGTTTTCGTTAAAAGATCATTTTTCGATTTGCCAATGACTCACTGAAGGTAGGAAAACATAAACTAGCCCAAGTTTCCATTTCCAAACTTGGCCATTCGCGCAAAAACAAGGTGGTTGGTGTTTTTTTTATGAAAATTTTAAAACGGGCATTAACCTTTTTATGGGGATCACCCGTATTATCTCTGAGTGAATTAAAGATCCTTAAAAAGTTAAGTTAAGATTAATCTTTAAAGGATTGGTCTGATGGATATCCTTGCATGAAAGACAGTTACTTGTTATTGTACAGCTTGGAAGGCCAATAAAGCGGTCGAAATTTTGGCAGTTATACCCACGTATGATCCCAGTAATAACTAAAAAAAAATTATAAATTTTAGAGCGTTTATGGACAGCCCTTTATATTATCTCTGAGTGAATCTTCTTAAAGAATTAGTCAGATGGTAATCTGTGCGTGAAGGAATGTTACTTGACCGTGTATTTTGTGACAAATGAGGTCCATGTCGTTTAGAGAAAATGAAAAACACATTTACTAATCTCCTATAGAATCCCCTTTATTTTTTTTTATTAATAAAAACACAATACGCCCGTTTGAAACTGTAAAAACCTTTATTGAATTTAATGAAAGTGGTTAAATTGAAAGAAGCATGTGTTTTATGTTTATATTAGACGCGCGTGCACCTATAAAAAAGAACGACCGAATTGTTCCAGTTACGCATCGTTTAATTTAGACATCCACGCCAAACAAAGGAGCAGAATAGTTCCAATTGATTGTTACTGTTACTTCCACCCCCGTTTGTATATATTCCCAGATAAAATAACACAAAGTTGTAACTTTTTTTTTTTTAACCCACAACGGGTAAAAAGCGAGAGATAAGAAATGCAATTTTTTTTTTTCGGAGTCTCCCTGGATACACGGTTGTTTTATCTGGTAAGTTATAACGCTCACGGGTAGGCAATTTGTAATAATTACAGAGGTTTCTTATTGAAACAAAAAAGTACCAAAATGTAATTTGTCGGGCTCTCAGGATCGAGTGAGTTGTTAACGGCAATTAATATGTAAATGGGGTGGTACCTCGGGGCGGTATCAGAGGCGCAAAACTTGCGTGCAGTTATTTAAATAATTCCCTAATAAGGAGAATCATAAGAAAGACTATAATTGCGGCCTACGGAATAGCGTGAGGACTTTTCTGGTCGTCTCGTCAATACGCCACAGTCGGCGTATAACGTATGTTTATAAAATTAAAATAATCCAATACTGACATTTTTGAAAAGTCCCTGATTATAAAAGCGACCGGTGTCACTTGTATCGGCTAAGTTTGTGTATGTCATTGATATTAAATTAAATTCCGTGTTATTTAAATATTTCCTTGCCTCAAGCATCATGAATATTAAATTGGAAGATTTGTTTCACATATTAATATTTAGATATTGATTTCGTGAAACTTCCATCAGAAAGAAAAATATAAAAGATCTTTCATTAACAAAAAAAGAAATTAAAAAATATATATAAAAAAAACAATCTATATAAATTATATTTATGAAAAATTCACATATGAATTTAACAAAAAGGAAATACTAAAGACAACATGATTTAATTTTTCATGCAGTTTGTTTAATCGCATAATAAAACATTTGATTTAATATTTATGTATGGCATTGGCTCAGATAAAAAAAGTCAGCGTCACGGGCGGGATTCGAACCCACGAACTTCGGCTTGATACGCCGCTACTCTTCCGATCTACAGCTCAGGTGGTAGAGCAGGAGCGAATTTAGCCGGGGTCGTGGGTTCGAATCCCGCTCGTGACACTGACTTTTTCATCTGAACCAATACCTTACACAAAGATTAATTACTTGAAATAAGTTATTTGGTCAATCAAACTACGAAATCTAATGGATTTGATTTAATTTTTTTTTTTTGTCGTGTAGGCTCCAGTGTAGCCATCAGGACAGAGAGAATTAACTCATTAATTATTGCTAATCTTTTTTAATATTTATAACACTTAATAAAATTTTAATAACCGTTGATATGGGAAAATTCTCATTATTTTTCCATTTTAGCACATTTGCACATCCCTTTTTCAGAAAAGATTTCAGAACATATTGACCCAAGGCGCATAAATATGCCACACACACACGCGCGCGCACGCACACACACACAAATAATAATAATAATAATAATAAACACAAAGCATAATTGAAAATGAATTCAAGAATATTGAAACAATCTGTACAATTAATAATGTAAAAATATAAAAACCGAATTATTTTGGAAATCGGGCTGATATCCAAATTTTATTCTAGGGGGTAACGAAAATTTTTCGTTCGAATAGCTGTTTTTTCCTATTTATCAATTGTTTTAACTCCGTGTTTACTCAGTGAATTTTAATACGAGGGTTCGCAACAGCGGAGGACATAACAACCTTTGAAAAAAAAAGCCCATTTGTAATGCAGGGCCGCTGGATTCGAACCCGGCACCTTTATCTTAGATTGACAACGCCTAAACCGCTGCGGCCACAGATGCCCCCTCAGTGGAATTTTAATTTTGAATATTCTCAATTATAAAATTCTAAAATATTACATTTCCAGCAAATTATCCATGGCGTTTATTTATTCAAAGAAAACTAAAAAAAAAAAAAAATCAGTAAGATTTTCACAAAATATATTAATTTTATTACAAACCTTATTTCTTTCGTTTGTTTTATTAATGTACTACAAATTTTAACTATTTATGTTGAAAATTATTAATTCGTTAATTTCCGCCATTTAAAATTGTGACAATCTTTTACACTTTTTTAACGCAATAAAAAAATTATAATCCGGCCCGGGATGATTTTTTTTAAAAGAGTTTTTCCCGTTGTATAGAAGTTACTTGGTAGAAATTGTTTCAGTTTGGTACTTACTTTTTGCCAAAGTATATACACAAAATACAAATAATAAAAACTCGGAATCTTCCGGGGTCAGTTTTCTTCTGTAAAAATAAGTTTTAGTTAAAGAAAAAATATTTAAAATCAACGTTTCGGGCGGAAAAACAGTCCTTGGCTCCTAAGACATATCCTTCCACTACATTATAGAAGAACTCTGTCCAATATTCCAATTAATTTTTTTTTTAATCTAAGGTTTGAATCACCAAAAACCTCAATTATGACCACTAAGAAAATATGGAATCTGCAGAATACACTACATCTGGTAAAATTGATCAAATGATGGAGTGCTTGTGTTGTTCAATCCTTTTTTAAAAAGATAGTCCCTACTTACGGTAATTTGGTTTGCAACGATCCTGATTTCGAGCCCTTTTGCTCATCATCAGGTTGAGGGTTTTTCACAACGACATCTCTCGACATGAATTGCAAAAGTGAACCAGCTAATACCCCCCCCCCCACTAACTTGACCAATTAACAGCTGGTTTTTTTAATGGCGCTCAATTTGAACGTGCGAAATAAATTACTTTGAGAAATTTGACAGTTAGAAATGTAAAATCGAACATGGTGATAAATGCATTAATAATACAACAGATTTTGATCTACCTCCCATTTTAAATATGTACATAAATAATATTAAACGTCCAAACAATTAAATTAATTATTGTTATTACTTTTATAATAATTTAATAATATTAAGGGATCTTTCTAATTTTTTATCTTTTATCTTTAATCACTAATTTATAATTAAGTTCTTTCAGTATTTACTATTATAATTCCCGCTTTTCGCACGTTCAAATTGAGCGCCATTAAAAAATCAGCTGTTTACTGGAACGTCGCGTTGGCGGAGGTATCAGCGGGTTCACTTTGGCAATTCATGTCGATAGACGTGGTTGTGGAAGTCCTTTAAGCTGATGATGGGCTAAAGTGCTCGAAATCCGGATCCTTGAAACAAAAACTTATTGCAAGTAGGGAAGAGATATCTTTTTGAAAAGCATACTACATCAATGCTAGCAGAATTGTAAAAAGGTAGCACATCTAATGTGTTCTAGGATTTATAGGTAGCAATAAAATAAAATTCCCCATAATTTTTATTAAAGATTTGTGGTCGGTTTACAAAGGATATTTTTTTTTTTTGGGGGGGGGGGGGTCCGAAAAAAGGCCTTTACTCCTTTAAGACGACAATTACCAGCGATGAGATTGGCCTTGTCAAATATGTGTTTTTAGGGCTAAGGGTTAAGTAATAAAATTGGAAACCTCTTGTAACGACACGCATGCTCGACCCCCCAGCCTGCCAAAGAAGTCCTTTATTACTTTTTCATTGAATTGCTTTAAGTTAACTGCTAAATAAAGCGAAACAAAATTTAAAAAGGAAAGAATAGATTTTCAATTTTTAGGTCTACGTTAGGCCATCAGGTCGGCACATGGGGTAAGACAGTTCCATGGGTAAAATTTGTAAATAAAGTTACCTAAGTGAAACTTCGAGCTTGTTATTCCTGTATAAGTGTGTTATTTTAAGTGATGGAGCTTTATTATTTTTCGTATATAATGTATCGTATATTGTTATTTTTGTGTATTGTATTTATACAAATTATAAACCGGACTCGCCATGAATGACCTAGGAGTCGTTAAGAAATAAAAATCGTTGATATTCTTTTTCACATAGAACAGTAAAAAATGAGTTTTAATATTTAATTAATATTTTTTATAAAGGGGCGTCGGTGGTCGGAATGGTTTAGGCGCTGGCACGATGCTCATCACTGTACGGTACAGGCCCCGGGTAAGAATGCAGCGACCCATCGGCATACTTGCAAATGAGATTTTTTTAAAGTTAATAAAATGAATCTTACTGGCACTCTCACACAACAGAAGACAGATTTCAGAAAAGCATTTCCTTTATCGTGCGACGTTTCGAGCTTTATTGAGATCATCTTCAGGGCTCAAAGTGTTTGTTGGCCCACTCTCAACACGACACGCAAGAATGCTACATTTACGCAGAAAAAACACTTTGAGCCCTGAAGATGATTTCAATAAAGGTCGAAACGTTGGCCCGATAAAGAAAATGCTTTTCTGAAACCTACATCACACCAGACCGTATCTCACGATTTCTGAATGATTAATAAAATTAAGATTCATTTTGGTTTATTATTGATGTAGTGGAAAGTAGGGTTTTTTTTATCCATGGGAAATAGGTAAATTTAAAAAATAATTTTACGTTTCGAATTTGCGATTAAAGCCAAAGTTTTTAAATTTTCTCTTTAAAAGAATGATAAACGCCTATTTTAATAAATTAATGCGGAATCTTTTTTCACAAGAGCACAACAGTCGTAAAAAAAGAAGAAAAAATAACCGCACGGAAACCCTCCTGAAATTAATGTCATGAATAAATAAATTCGTTTCTTTTGTTCTGTTAGATTATAAAAATTGCCATTTTCGTGTGGTCGTTCCAGGCTCGACTTCATTAACTTAAAATGAGTCGAAAGGGGCCGGGGTGAGGAGGCGGGGGTTTCGCTTTTGGAAAAACCGCGTATGAATCCAAAGGATGGTGCAGTAATTATGGATGAAGCTGCTAATAAATTCATGACTGTTTTGGTAATTCCCTGCATTTTCTTCTCTTTCATTTATTTCATGACCCGCTGGATTTTTCGTTTAATCCTTTACGAATTGCGACGCAGTTCAAGCTGTCAATTAAATTCTAAATAATAGGAATGAAAATTTGATTTCCCTTCCATAATTTTAAACGCTATATCCACACCGGAACCCCCCCCCCTTCGCGTTTATCCCGCTAATTCAAATTGGAGGATTTTTCGCCACGGTCAACCGAGCAAAAGGCGTAAATGATACATTTCAATCATTTACAGGTTACATTTGCCACCAAATAACTTTCCATGTTAAAATCTTTTTCCTTAAATTGGAAATGTTAGCGTTTAATAATAACTACCTGCGACCACTTCCTCTTCTCTTTACTTCATTTCAAACGTAACGCAATTTATGTCATCATCGCAGCCCGGATACGACAACTGTAATTAAACTAGACTTACATTAATAAGTAAGTAATATGAAGTTCACTTTAAAAATTAGTCCTTGGGACATAATATACAATTTTTTGCAGTTTGCGACAAATGAATTTCTAACGTTAGGACGTTTCCGACCACCCTGGTCCGCCTATGCTCACAGTTTTGGTCTATCAGATGCGTTTCGGCTTCACGCCATCTTCATTGCTGTTCTGTGATATTCTACAACCAGAAAAAAAAGACACATCGTAAAACTAATTTTAACATTTATTAGGTTTCATGGACCGCTTGACCATATAAATTCTTTTCAATCGATTAAGGCTTTGGTTGAGATAAAAAAAGTCAGTGTCGCAAACGGGATTCGAACCCACGATCTTCGGTTAAATACGCCGCTGCTGTTCCACTTGGGCTATCGTGACTGTCACCAACTCCCCATCTGTGACACTGACTTTTTTATCTCAACCAAAGCCTTAATTAATTGAAAAGAATTTATATTTGGTCAAGCGGTGCAGATGGTTTCGGCTAAACTTGATATTCTGAAGTAGCACTTCCTGTTTTGTTTTTCATACCACTGTTGTACTGTTCTGATGTGTTTCTGTCCTTAGTGTTTCGCAGTAAACCTATTCTCATTCTTTCACTTTTCATATCTACTATGTTTCCTTTATCTCGTGTTTCTTTTTGCCATATCTTTTTATGCTTCTTTCTTTATCTGTATGTCATTTTACTTTATCCCTTACCATTACGTCATTCGGAAAGTATTTCCCCAAAATATTACGTTTAATGTAAGCCTCACTGCGTCCTGAATGGCCAACAGTATATCCAACAAACTGTCCTTGTAGTCTGCCATTTATGTATAAGTGGCTTCGACCCCAAAGGGCCAAATTGTATACGACAGATACTAAACTAAAATCAGACAAACCAAGCACTGAAAAAATTACTGAACCCACGAAACAACTCAAAACAAGTGACGTCCAATTCAGGTGTTTTTTTTTTTTTTAAATCAGCCATGATCTGCCTTGAGATTTGTTCATTATTGGCCGGTAACCCACCCTCTTCAGCGCTGTTGAAAACTAGATTAATATTCATGTGTACTTATTTTCGTAAATTTATTATTATACAGGACGAATCAACATTAAAGAACAGAAAATTTAATCTAGACAGAAGCAATGTATTTTTTTTAGATTTTAATCGTGGGGCTCGTATAAAATAACTGTGTCTTATTTATTAATTAATCTAATTATTGAAGTACTGATTTCGTATCAGCGTTCAACATTGATTTCTGACCCTGCCTCGTTTTTCCATTATAAAAAAAAGCCAGGGGAATTTTAGAAATATTGATTTTATGCACATTTCTTTTTTTAATATTGTTTAATTAAATGTTATAAACTTTAGGTGAAATCTTTTGGCAAAAATAATATTCTCCTTCTTTTTTGACTGAAATATTAGTCTAAATTATTATCCAGAATGTGAATCGTTGAGTTTCTTGACGTCGCCGGATCGATTGAATAAACAAGAGCACCCCTCGGTCCTAATATATGTATATTTATATATAATGTGGAGAGGGGGAAAAGTGTAGATATATATGCTGGGAATGTCGTTCAGGGAAAATTATTCATACTTACGCCATGTTTGGAAACAGCGGAGCTTAAGTTCTAGCATCCATTAACAGTCGCCGTTCCGGGCCGGCGGAATCCGACGACTCGGGACATTTTAAATAAAGCGCTGTTTACTATCGGACCTCAACTTATAAGTCCTCTCTACAAGTTAGAACTGATTAGAAGTTACGGTTTTCAAACTTATGAGTTTAATAAGAGCTTATGCGCGAGGAAATTTTCATATCTTTCGTAAGAAGAAAGAGTGAATTGTAAGGTTTCTTGCTAATTTCCGACGGATGTGTTAAGATCGTTAGGAATACCTTATTACCCCTGTATTATGAGGTTCATTAGAATCTATTGACTCTTTAGATTCGCCTAATCTTAAATTATTTCACTCCTCCATTTTTCTTTTTTAATAATGGATGGTGAAGCTTAAATTAGTCCTCCCCCTTTCCAGAGTACGTTTGGGCCAAATCCGTCTTTGGCTTTTTGCAACTTTCATCGCAATAAAGTGATGAATGCAAGGCGGATCATGACCAATTCTGCCTTCAACGCACCCACGCATCCTCCTATAAACTAACCTTATTAGCATGAAATTTGTGCACGGCGGGGTAGATCTTATCGACGAACGGTGGTGTCTGACTTTCACTCAAAACAACCGTCCCACCATTAAGACTTTGCATATTTACATAATTTAGTCTTAATCGCTGTACGAAGTAGTAATTAATGCCCTGTCACAAAGGAATCCCGCATATTTTGTTGTGTTGTTTAATTCGGCCGGTTTTACTTGATACATTGATGAAAGTGCTGTAGAATAGTACGTACAGTGTGGGCGTCGGTGGACGCAACGGTTTAGGCGCTCATCATTGTAAGGTAAAGGTACCGGGTTCGAATCCAGCGGCCCTGCATTATCCTTTTTTTTTCAAAAACACCGGCACTCCAAGGGTTCTTGTCCTCTGCTATTGCGGACCCTCGTAAAAAAATTAGTACAGTAAATTTTCTTATTTTGTTAATTGAACAATTAAAGGCCAAATTCGAATTCAAACTATGTCTTAGAATCATATTTTTATCATTGTTCTGAGTAAAAAAAAAAAAACAAAAAAAAAACAAGTCAGGCTGCTCGAGTTGGCCTTCAATTGTTAAATTTACAACCGAATTTTGAAAAAAAAAACTTCTGCAACTTTGAAGGTCCACGGGAAGAAACCGTTTTTCCCAGGGAAGCAGAAACTGTTGGACGTTACAAATTTCGGTGAAGCATGAACGAACAGGAAAGCTGTATTCAAAAATGAAAGTATCACGATTTGTGTGGACCTCAGTCGAACTTTATACACCAACACTCAGATCACAACGTTATTCGAATTCGATGGGTTGAGATGGGAAGTTGGTGTCCGAGTGGATACCACGATAGCTCAAGTGGTAGAGCACGTATCAAGCCGAAGATCGTCGGTTCGAATCCCCTTCGAGCCATTGACTTTTCTATCTCAACTAAAAACCTCATTTAATTGAAGTAACTCAGATATGTATTAAGAGCGACAATATGTTTATGTGCCATGGATGAACTGGTTTGATTGGCAGGATCGGTGTAAAGGCCCAAATCACAACTGCATTGTCAAACTTTACCCCTACATCACGTATGAGTTTTTCACTCAAAGTCAACCAAAGTTCTCGGTGAATTCAGCCTGGCATCAGAAGTATGGCACAAGAATGTACTAAGAGGAAAATTTCATAAGGCCAAATTCACCGGATATAAACTAATCACCGATGGCCCAGAAAACTGTACCCTTGGGAAACACACAACACCGTAAATCCTTGGGTTTTTAGTGACTTGGAATGCAGCTTTTGTACATTAGGCAACAAATTTTGAAACAAACTTTTCAATTAACATAAAAGTTCGTATCTTTTCTGGTTTGTCAAAAAAACCTTCTGAAAGCTCGTAAGAGTCTTATACTGCTCGTGAAGAAATTTATAATACAATAGGTTATCAATTTTTCTCTTTTCAATCTATGAATTTGGCAATAAAATAAATAAGTACAAAATCTCAGTGTAACTAAGTAAAAAAAAAACGTTGGCCAGCCCAGGTATGCTTGCTACTGAACAGCTCCCCTGTAAAATTTGAAAATGCACACTTCCTTCACACTTTTCTTGCCAGGTATACAAATATATTAAATAAATATTAGCCCAAATAAAATCCCAAAATATAACTCTAATAGAAAATTTTGTTGTTGTTCCAATGTCTAGTTCAAATGTGAACTTTTTCAATGTTGGGCATTTAGTTGAAGAGCGTACTGTGAAAATAGGCCTTCAGAGGATAAAGTTTATAGAAAACAAGATTGAAAGATGACTGCAACATGTATCAATTTACCACTTTCATCATCTTTTTTTATATAATTTCAAAGATTTTCCGCCTTCCATGTACACAGGTACTGTCCTTCAATTGGTCCTCACAATTTGTACCCTTGGGAAACTCACAAAAACCCACCAGACTATACAGAAATCTCGTTTTTCCACCGTGGTCCACAAATTTCGAAATGAAAACGCTGTTTTGATCAAAGAGGAGCACAAAACAAATGTATAAAAGAAAGTTCAAATGATATAAAAGTTCATATCTTTTACGGTTCGCACTTACTTTTTTGTGGTACACCGCTGTATGTTGTACTTAGGTCGAATTCAATTAGAATAGGCCTCGTCCTCACAATTTGTACCCTTGGGAAACTCATAAAGACCCACCGGACTGTACAGAAATCTCTTTTAATTCCACCATGTCGACAAATTTCGAAAGGAAAACGCTGCCCTGTTGGAAATGGTGACATTTTTGTTCAACAAGGATCACACAAAAAATGTATAACAACAGAAAGTTCAAATGGTATTAAAGTTTTCTGGTTCGTACTTTTTTTCGTACACGGCTGTAAGTTGTCCTTAGGTCGAATTCAATTGGAATAGGCCTCACAATTTGTTGATCAAAGTTTGTAGAAAATTGTAGCAATACGTAAATTTTTATCTATGTGTTTTTCCTGCCTCCAATGAGCATAGTTGTTGTCC
>CM077112.1:15426920-15440621 GCA_039619505.1 Cimex hemipterus
GTTTGGTAGCAACGAAGTTCAAACAGCTCTCCTGTAAAATTTGAAAAATTTTTATTTTTTCACGTGAGGTATAAAAAACATTTTCTTCGCAATAATGCAGTTAAATTATGAAATTTGTATGGTGATGGGTTTTTGATTAAACAAGTGGACAGTGAGAATAAAGCTTATGTGATCAATGTTTGTCGAAAATTTGTAGCAATATGTAAATTTTTATCTAGGAGTTTTTCCTGCATCCAAAGTGCATAGTTGTAAGTTCTTTGGTCGAATTCAATTGGAATAGACCTCATCCGTCCTTAAAGTCGCATAGTTGTGCAACCGCTAGTGATAGCATTGGAGTTGAAATGAGTTTTATTTAATGACCGCTGCCCACGCCCGTCCTTGAATAAATTATCCAGCTGTAAAGAAAACATTATAGAGGAATAGTATTTAATAACTCGGTTCCGTTTGCCCCTCGGCTGAGAATAACAATTCTTTTGTGTTTTATCGCTTCTGAAACAGCAATTATTCAAATACGAAAAACTTTACACAGTTAATAAACCAGGGGTGATTTAAGGAGTGAAGTATGGAAGTAGGCCAGAAGGGAACTATGTTTAAAAACAAAAAGCCTATATATTTTAATAAATATACAGGCTTCCCTCAGGGCTTCCAGTGTTATAAAAATATGGTGGGAGTTAAAGTTGGAGGGGCCGTTGGTAAGAAACTTTGTGAAATATATGGCTATATTATATGTCTCGAGTGATCTACATTTTATGCACCCTCTTTTTCTCTCACTTTCTCGCAACTCTCCTGTGATAAAAAATTGTGGTTTCTTTCTTTTTTTTCTTCTTTTTTTTACTTTAAATTACGATTGAGTGGGTTTTGCAACCTTCAAAGTTAGTCTCGTAAATATGTAAATACCGCGGTTATAATTTCTTTCTCACTTTCTCACCTTTTTTTTTTCCATAGCTGAAATTCCTTCTTACCGCCGGCTTAACCGCTGTCAAATTTAAGTTTGCATCAATCAGAAAACACTATCGAACGACAGAAAACCGCGAAAAAAGTCTATCTGAAAATATAATTTATATCCGCTTATTTTTTTCTAGCGCTTCGACAAATCGTGAGGGAAAAAAACTATTTCACTAAATTCCACATAATCAAATACTCCATGGAAGATTATCTATCTTCATCGTTTCATAATCTGTAAAAGAAAAATCTCGCATGTAGAACCGGTCCTTGCAGATTTCAGCCAGCCCCAAAGGCATATGTATATTTTAAGAGATTATTATTATAATTACTCGGGAGCAAAAAAAAAAAATGTAAATTGTTTGTTTTTATACAAAATTAAATTACGACTTTCAACAAATTATACCTTGTCAAATATAATTATAAATGCTTGTAAGAAGTCTACCAGATATTGGATCATGCAACTACTTTACCTTCGAAATAAATTAATATTTAATATTTTACAGTGCATAATGTTTTTAGTCGTTTAAAACAAAAAAACTTAACTTGTTTAACAGTCTTTAGACTGTAGTCTTTGAGTTTATTTTGTACTGTTAAAATGGTAAATTTATAAAGGTTTGCTTGATGCTTTTTGGCCTGAAGGCTCAGCCTTTGGAATGAGGAAACAACATTTCCTTTATCGTGCCAACGTTTCGAGCTTTATTGAGATCATCCTCAGTGCCTGGAATTGACAAACATTGTTCGAATTTTACCAATGCATCTAGGATGTGGAAAAAAGGCTCTGAAGATGATCTCAGCAAAGCTCGAAACGTTGGTACGATAAAGAAAACGTTTTTCCAAAACCTGCGCAATTCGCAATATACTCTCTGTCTAAATATGCAAAGTCCATAAGGCAAAAAACCTTTTTTAACTGCTCTTTTTCAGGGGACAAAAGCAAGTGTTTATCTAAATGTTAAAGTTTATCATTTTAATTATTTTTGAAAATTCATAATTACTTTTTTTTTGTTGGAATTTAAATGTATTTTTATAATTATCTGCCAGTGCGTAGAGTATATAGTAATAGTATTAGTAAGTACTATATCCCTGGAAATAATAGTAAATATAAATTGTCATATGGGACAGAATAATAGTACATATTCCGAATGTGCGGTGTTCAGTGACCGTTAACCAATGATAATTTGGAAGTCGCCAGATGCGGTCTGGTGTGACGCACGTTTTAGAAAAAAAACGTTTTCCTTATCGGATACGTTTCCAGCTTTACTGAGATCATCTTCAGCGCCTGGGATTTATAAACATTGTGAGAATTTTACCAATACACATAGGATGTGAAAATAAATGAATTTGTACAATGCTAGAAAATTTTAGATTAAAAAAAGGCTCTGAAAGTGATCTCGACAAAGCTCGAAACGTTGGCACGATAAAGAAAACGTTTTACTAAAACCTACGCAATATATTGTTTGGCTAAATATGCAAATTCCATAAGGCAAAAAAACTTTTTTCACTTTTTCATGTGACAAAAGCCTACCTAAGTGTTTGTCTAAATGTTAGATTTTATTATTTTTGAAAATTCATAATTTTTTTTGGTTGGCATAGGACATATTCAAAATGTGTGGCGTTTAATGAGTTAGCCAATGATTATTTGGAAGTCGCGAGATGCGATCTGGTGTGACGTAGGTTTTAGAAAAAACGTTTTCTTTATCGGGCTCGTTCGAGCTTTATTGTGATCATCTTCAGTGCCTGGAATTTATAAACATTATTCGAATTTGACAAATACATATTAGGATGTGAAAGAAATATTATGAATTTTACAATGCTAGAAGATTTTATATTAGCAAAAGGGTTCTGAAGATGATCTCAATAAAGCTCGAAACGTTGGCACGATGGCACGAAACAAAAACTGGATAACGAGCAAAATAAAACCAAACCGATCCTTCCCTAGTCTTTCTATGAAGAAGGAAAATTAAGTTCAGGGCAAAGTCAATATGACGAACCGGACTTAGGAGCTTTCATTTACATGGATCAGTTTGTGACATGTTTACTCTTCGCGGGGGATTTTCCCAAACTAAGGGTAACGTTTTCCGAAAATTTAAGTATTATCATTAATCTGTTGAAGTTAAAAAAAATGCTGTTATTTTTGTATACCTCGAGCAAAGGGTACGTTCAAAAATTGAAAAATTTACAAAATAAGTACAAAAAATTGGGCAAAAATATATGAGCTTTCACAATATTTAATTTTCCTAATGAGAACTTAATTGTATCTACAATGCGCTAAGAAATTAATTTATTCTTTGCCAATTTAATTGTTCAATAATATTTTTCGCCATTATCGCTTAAGTATCGGGCTTAGTATCAAGAAGAATTTATATTAGGAATAAAAAAAAGTCAATCCTCTCTTTAAAATGGTACAAGGAATTAAATTGACTCTTGTAAGGAAAATGACGTTTTGGGTAAACAGGGAAAGCGAGCAGGAGAGAATACCGGCGGTTTTTACAGCCCGGAAGGAGAAGAAATAAAATTGAGACAATGTTGCAAAGTTTATTTCTTCAATAACTATCGGAACGACTTGGTTTAGAGGGGTTGGGGAGGTTGAGAGAGAGTCATAACGAAATATAATGTTCATACCGACTCGTTCATCATTTATCGTGCCATTGTCTCAAAGTATCGCTTTACGAGCCTCCTCTCTTCGGGTAAATGACCTAAAAAGAAATGCACAAGGTTCTTCCACCCCCTCCCCTCCACAGATCTATAATGCAGGGTTTTTTTTTTCTCAGATGTATTACAGCTTCCAGGTCTCCCCCGATTCTCCCGCGCTCCCTATCCAAACAGACAGAGTTAAATTGATATAAGGCAGAGGGGTGGCTTCTTCCGCACAAAGAAGAGAAGAAAAAAGTAAAAGAATAAAATGAATATTTCACGGCCTCCGCATGACTGGCATCTTTATATAGTTTAGATAACATATATGAAGGTGAAGTGAAAGTTTATATTATGTCTTGGAAGGAAGGGAAGAAACACAAACCCATTCTCGACTTTTGTTTGCTCAGAAAATAAAGACCATTTGGTAAATAAAAGATTATTTACAATAGCGAGGTGTGTGGGCAAGGAATGCCGACTATACAAATACAAGCATAAAGAACTTGGCTAGGCCTCTCCCCTCTTTCTAAGTTTGTTTTACTTGTCTGATAAATATGGAATAGTGTTAATTTTAATTAAGAAAGTATTGTGTAGAAAGCGGTCTCTTTTCCGCCCCGTCGACCCTCTTATATATAAATATCAGAAAGTCTTGAATTTCGATATGTCGAATGAAAAGTTTAAAATATTCGTCAGTTTTTAAATAAATCTTAAATTTATTCTCATAAAGCCCTCGAACTTTTGACTTAGCATGGAATTCTCTCAAAGAGAATCGACTATTTTCGTTTTCGAGTATGTAATTAGAAGATTTATTATATTGATGTGTGGTGATTAGTGACCGTTCATCGATAATTATTCAAAAATCGTGAGATGCCGCCTGGTGTGATGTAGGCATTAGAAAAACATTTTCTTCGTCGTGCCAACGTTTCGATCTTTATTGAGAACATCTTCAGGGCCTGGGATTTACAAACATTTAGAACAAAACATGGATTTATAAACATCGGGGTGTCGGTGGCCGCAAGGTTTCGTCCTTGACACGGCGCTCATCACTGTAAGGTAAAGGTCCCGGGTTCGAATCCAGCCCTGCATTCGAACCCGACATACAAATGGGCTTTTTTCAAAAACACCGGCACCCATGACGATTTATATGACCTCTGCTGTTGCGAACCTTCGTTCAAAAGAAAGAAAAAAAATCCATAAATTTATAATGAAACATTGGTATAGTTGGAAAAAGCATAAATTCTATCTGCGAAAGGGTTTAGAATTGGACCGTCATTCTGAAGAATTGTTCGTGAGATGCGGTTTGGTGTGATGTAGGTATCAGAAAAACATTTTCCTTATCGCGCCAACGTTTCGAACCTTTATTGAGATCATCTTCAGGGCCTGGGATTTACAAACATGGTTTACGTTACATACAGGAAGTATAAACAGTGAATTTCCTTACTTCCTATATATATTTTCTAAATGTAAACTATGTTTGTAAATCCCAGGCCCTGAAGATGATCTCAATAAAAGATCGAAACGTTGGTACGATAAAGAAAACGTTACCTACATCACACCAGACCGCATATCTGAACAATTATCTATAAATACCTTCCAAAAGGATAGTTCCTACTCACAGTAATTTTAGACCTAAAACTGTCCATAATAAACAGCCTCATAAAAATAGATGACTTACTGTGAGTAGGAACTATCCTTTTGGAAGGTATTGAACACCACACTCACCCCATCATTTAACATTTCTATTATCTATAAACGGTCACTAATCTCTATACATCATAAGAATATTTTTATCTCTAAAGGTATGAAATACCAGACGAACCCTGTATAAATGTATAAAGTAATAATTCATAGAGAAATCAAGCGAATTTTATTGGCTCGACCAACAGCCACTCATAAACATGCATCTATTTTTCTTAGAATATCTATAAATGTTTAACTGCTAGTCAGTTATCTGATATGGATTTTCATTTGAAGGCGAAACTGATCAGATTTTTATATTTTATTGAATAATTTCATTCTGTTCACATATCAAATTGTGTTTTGACCTAAAGATTTTGGACTGTAGTTTACACAATTTGAGCATATTTGGCTCTGTCTATTACAAACAAGGGCCACAATGGATTTTGTAGGTTAATAACGAAAGTGTTAGTCGATTAAAATTTATTAACAGTTCACCAAATGGAAATTCCACTATTCAGTCTTTTGTGTTTGAATTGATGTGTATTAGAAATTGAGCGCGTGCGGATGAAGTTACTATCCCCTCCGAGAATATTTGATTTGAGCATTCCATTTCTCCTTTATAATGTTAGTGGTTGCTCCCTTTAGAGGTAAATCACACGGTGTTTTATCAGTGATCAAGTTTGCCAATCCGTGCAGGCTGTGTGCAGCTAGCAGGCCCGAGCTCACTCATGTGTCCCAACCGAATCGCTCATGTGTATATACGTGATTGAACTGCACAACTATAGACGGCTTTAGATAATTAGTTACCGAGTTACTCGTCATTACTCGGCTTTATGCCTAAATATCGCTTTCCCTTTGTTAATAAATAATCTCATAATCTCCGGTACCCATTCACTGTCAACAGCCAATGAGCATCCTTGATTCGCGAGTCGGAGGCCACTAACACCCCATCAATCAGCTGAATTTTTTACTCTTTTTTTTTTAATCCTCGTGTAGCCAGATTAAACAAATAAACTGTTTGAAGGGTTGGGAGTGAAGGGGTTGCCAGGAAAAAAAATTACGTTAACTACTCAGGACTTGAAAGGGTGCGATCAGAGCAAACATCCCTTTTGCTTGCTGCTGCAGTTCCATGCATTTACTAAAAAAAAAACAACCCCGGTCCAATTGTAGAAAACGCTCACTTGTCTGCACGATTCCATATCTAATATTTCTCCTGGCTAATTTGAGATCATCTTCAGGGCCTGGGATTTACAAACATTGTTTGCATCAGAAAAAACATTTCCTTTTTCGTGCCAACGTTTCGATCTTTATTGAGACCATCTTCAGCGCCTGGAATTTACCAACATTGGTTACATAAAAAACAACATTTCCTTTATCGTGCCAACGTTTCGACCTTTATTGAGATCATCTTCAGCGCCTGGGATTTACAAACGTTGTTTACATCAGAAAAAACATTTTCTTTTTCGTGCCATCGTTTCGATCTTTGTTGCGATCATCTTCAGGGCCTCGGATTTACAAACATGTAGGATGTGGAAAAAAGTGAATCTATACAATGCAAAATGAAATTTTGATTATATCCAATAATTTCCGATTAACCGTCACCAACCAACCATATATTTTTTTTTGAAAGAAATAGTTGAGAAAATGTCGTTTTTCGTAAATACGCCTGGTAGAAAATAAACAGCAGTTTTAAATATTCTCCACGATTAGAAAAAGAGAAAAACTGAAATCCACAGAATTCCCATTGGTAGCTCATTCAAACCTAAACTGGTTTTTAACCTGTTATTATATTTTTACACCCCTTCCGGTCGCATTTGGCTGCCTGAGGACACAAAAAAAAAAGAAAAACATTTTCAACCTTTGAAATGTAATGAGGGGGTGAAGGTTTTTGCCCTCGTAGCATAAGAGAATTTTTTTTCACTAAATAACACGAGGTGCAATTGATGGTAATAAAGTTTATTGGGTGTCCTTTCATACAGTAAGGTTTTAAGTGTCATTATAATTTTATAGCCTGGGAGGGTTCAGTGTGTTCAGGTGGTCCTGGAAAAACAAAAAAAAAAAAAAACCGGTTGCCTTTTCGAAAAGTTGCCAAGACGGAAGCCCGGTTTCATCCCAGTTTACGCATCCTCCCTAAAATAACAGGTCAATTTAGCCTTATTAATTCCTTATTGAAGAGTTTAATCTCGAAGCGTACCCTTTATATTACCTAAGAAGGGGCTTCATCACTCTCAAAGTTAAATTTATATTGCCTCCGTAACATCACAGCGGATGATATAATATTGAACGTATTGCGAATAAATACAATTATTGCAAGAGAAATAGAAAAATACCATAAAAAATAAAAATAGAACAATTTTAAATATAAACAATAGTCTAAGTCGGTTCAATTTTGCTTCTTTAATTATTTCCCCCCCCCCGGTAATATTTACTTATTAATAATATATTATAGTTCGCAGATTATTGCCTAACCTGATTAAGTACTAGGAATTAATTTGTACTAATTAGCAGCAAACAGCGATTATTATTATGCAAATCCATTAGGAAGAGAGGTGCACAGAGTAATTGAATGCGGGCCAACAATAAGATAAGCGTTTGCTTAGAGCCCAAGAATAACTAGATTTTAATTTTTTATATATTTAACAAACAACGGTCAAGAAATGGCGATTAAAAAATTTCCTGACGTTTTATCGAACTCGTTGTGTTTAGGTAAGACAGCATGCAAAGCGATCGAAACCGGCCGCCTCAAAAACCTCAAAACATCGGTTTTCTAATGCACAGAGAAAAAAAAAACCACAATCTCACGAGTCGCACGTGTTTGGAAATATTGTGAAGAAATGAGGAATAAAATTTTGAAACATTTACATACAATTGACTTTTGAACAGGGTCACGGAACATAGTATATTTATTCAATTTCATCATGGTCACAAACATTCGCATTTCTCATTGACTTTTGTAACGCTTAGATTTACCTTTCTACCGATTTTTCACCATGTATGTTTTGTTAAGTTTAAATATGACTTATGTAAAAAATACAATATGAGATGTAGTATTCAGAAAAACATTTTCTTTACCGTGCCTACGTTTCGATCTTTATTGAGATCATCTTCAGATCTCAAGGTGATTGTTTTATGTTATTTAGCATTGTGCGTGGGCACCCTCAACACGACAAGCAAGAATGTCACACTTACGCAGAAAAAACACTTTGAGCCCTGAAGATGACCTCAATAAAGCTCGAAACGTTGGCACGATAAAGAAAACGTCTTTCTGAAACCTACATGTGTAATTGTGCCATTCTTGGTACTCTCGACACGACATGCGAGAATGGCACAACTATACAGAACAGAAACAATTTGAGCTCTAAAGATGATATTAATAAAGATCGAAACGTTAGCACGATAAAGAAAATGTTTTTCTGAAACCTACATGTCACCAGACCGCATCTCATGATTTCTGAATAACTATCGATTAACGGTCATTAACCACTACACATTTCTAAACAAAATTACGGTTATCGACAGGACAAGTCCATTTCTAAGACAATATTAAAAAATCAACGACAGAACACTGCGATAGACAGAAGATGTTTCAATTTTATTAAAACTGTAATTGTGACTAATCTTTATGTAAGGTATTGGTTGAGATAAAAAAAGTCAGTGTCACGAGTGGGATTCGAACCCACGACCTTCGGCTAAATACGCCGCTGTTCTACCACGGGCAAAAAAGGAGGGAAAATAAATACATATACAACCCAGAGTATTAAATTACAAGAGATATTAAGACATTGATTACATATTGTTCATAGCTTAGATTCCATCTATGCCATCATGATCAAGTACGCAACGAAACTTCAAAGTTATTAAAATATCTAGAACAGTTCGTGGTCCGATTGGCCAATCAACTATTTTCAATTAATTAATATTTATGAAAGGTATTGGTTGAGATATAAAAGCTCATGTCACGAGCGGGATTCGAACACACATATTAGTACTAGCTAAGATTCAGCCTATGCCACCATGATCACAATCAAGTACGCAACTAAACCAACGTTCTTAAAATATCCAGAACAATTCGTTTTGTACACGTTTTATTTAATTAATCTTTATCTAAGGTATTGTTTGAGATAAAAAAATCAGTGTCACAGCCGGGATTCGAACCCCGCTAAATGCGCCTCTGCTCTACCACTCGAGCTATCGTGCCTTCGTTCCACACCGGACACCAACTTCCCATCTGAACCCATCTTTCCAATTTTCCCTTTTTTGCCAGTGGTAGAGCAGCGGCGTATTTAGCCTAAGGTCGTGTGTTCGAATCCCGCTTCTTAAGATTAATTATTTAAAAGAAGTAATATTTTCACTCGGAACACTAAGTCTAATAGATATAACTTTCGGATAAAAATTTAATTAAAAATTGACAAACCAAATTTTGGCCCAGTGTATTTTTTCAACCCTAAAACCACAGCCATGTTGGCAATTTTCCTCGCCCATAAACTTTTTTTTAATTTAATTTAAAAAATACATTAAAAAGGCTTAAATTTTAGGAACAATGAAAAAAGAAACGATATTTAATTTGAAAATCTAGCTGTTCCTCAAGTATAATATTTTCTAGCTATAATTTAATAAAATTGAGCCTGGTAGCCCCAAAATAGTATTTTTTAACTATACCAGCGACTAATGTGCAATTATTTTTGTTATATTATTTTAGTTGTGATATTATACTTTTAAAAAAAAACAGGTTGACATAGTAAATGAAATTTCTATATCTTTTTTGTTTCTTTTTCAGGTAAGTCTTCTGATCCAGTGAATTTTCCAGTTTGTTTGTTTTACGTGTGAGTACTAGATAATAGTTTTATTGTATAATTCTTATTTAACACTGGATAACGAACACATTATGTTTCTTATGAAATTTTCCAAAGAATCCTGGTCAGTGAATTGTTACTTAATTTCTCGGTGATGATAAAAAAAAATAATGTTACGGCCCAACCTTTATTTATTTGCCATATCTAATGCACATCAGTATTGATAAAAGCCGATTCTTAAGGTTATTCTTCCTCCGCAAGGCCAGAGTGGTTCTATTCGTTGTTCGCCAACAGATATTCATATCGGTGGCAGAGGAGGGAAAAAAACACAAATCCTCGCGATCAATACACGTCCGGCCAACAGCAGGAGATCATTTGTTAGAAGCAAAGGGTTAACAATCGAGCAGATGCATGAAGTGTCATGACGGCTAAAAATGATTGGGGTGGCGTCGGGGTCCAGGGTCCAGAAGTGGCCGAAGGGGCTTTTCGAGTGAGACCCTTAAACATTTTTCAAGCATTTATTTACGTTTGACACAAAGTCGCAGGGCTCAAGGGGCCGCTACAATGTGCTCGCTTGAAACGTCCGGCTATTAGAGTCGAGTGGCCGATAAATTGTCCTTCGATATCGCCGACTCGAGGGCCGACACCAAACAGGATCCTTGGAGCACATTGTACCGAGCTGATTGATATTTCTTAGCAAGTGGAGGCTATTGGCCGACGTTGAAATAACCGAAACTATCTTCAGTATGATGTGGATAATACGTACTTTTACTTGTGCTAATAATTACCAGACAGTGCAACGTCCTTGCGTGGTCGGTGTAACCGTTGCTGACTTAATTGCTCAAGCCAATGCCCTCTGTTTCTCTAAATGGCGCAATGATCACCGCGCCTCGAAGTGTGTTTTATTGAAATTAAATTCAAATCGGTTGAATTAATCACCCTATGCAATCACCCATAAAAAAAACTGCCAATATAGAGCCTAGCCTATATATTCTTCTACATCAACCTTTGTCAAAAAAAAAAAAAAAAATCGACATTTTCCAACACAGTTTCCCAGCTAGGTGAAAAATCCCCGAGGGTGGAAAATTCCAGGTTGATCGAAAACCGTGGCCGTCGTGAAACACGCCTTCCCCACCCTCAAATTCCTTCTCTCCAATTGTTGACTCCGGCAGATCTAATTTGGAACAATGGCCGTATTGAAGTTCTAGCTATCTTATAGCCCGATCACGCGCAAAACTTACTTTCCAGTTGCTCTCCCTGTCCCCACATCGCGGCGATTATTTTTCACTTAAAGATTTCAACGTGGAAATAAATCCGTTACATTTTCGAAACATTCCCCTCTGTGGTAAAGATCCTATCTCGTTTTTATTTCCAAAAAGAAAATTTCAACATTGATTTATTTTTACATGAGAAACGTAACACAAAACGAAATTTTTTATAAGCGGCGTAAAACCGACACATCTGTTCAAATATAAAATTGTGTAGTATTTAATAGTAATGAATTAAAAATCCAACAGGAACAACGGATTTTCGTGTTGTTGACACTATAATTTAAAAAAAGACCTCTGAATTTCTATTTTTGTTTAGGTCATGAGTCCTTTTGCCCGCCTAAGTATTACCATTCATTTCGTTCCACCTGTTCAAATAAATTCTACCCACGAAAATTTGCAGACGAAGGTTTTTTTTTCGCCCCCTGCAAACAATAAATTCAACCTGGACTTTTCAATTAGCAGATTATGTTTATTACACGGTTTTGTTTTATATAAAAGTCGTACTTGAAAACCCATGATTGTATATTATTATTACTGTATTTACCAGTACAGTTTTATAGGTTATGTTCCAACGCAAAGCAGTAAACATTTGTAATAAGTAAAAAATTAAAATGGCACCGGTTAATTAAACATATGAGCATTAGTAAATTAAATGAAATTTAATAATAAAAAATAATAAATCCTTAAACAAATTTTGTTTTTAATTGTACCAGCACCAGGCTTTAACCTCAAATCTTGACTGTCAGCCATCTTTTTTTTTTTTTTTTTTTTTTTTTAAAGCTACTTGATATCTGTATTATTTGGTGGAATTATTGGGCTGTAGTGTCTTCATCCTTTGGTTTTATGAATTTATTCAAGAAAACATCCAGCAGAACACCATCAGGAAATTTTCAGAAGACGTCTCTGCCATTTTTCTTCTAAATAGGCCGACCCAATCCTGATTCTATATAATTTATAAAGGTTACAGTAGAAAACGTATGAGGATTTGTAAAGAGTACTCAAAGTTGACAATATACTCAAATTAGGTCGTTGCTGATTGTTTTTAAAAATATTATTGAATTTGATTAAAGTTGGAAAACCTACGGGGCACGTATAATTTTGGCCTGTATGTACAAATAGGGGCTAGCTCGGCGATCTGGTCTTCCGTCGTTTTTCGTTTGCAAAATTATAAATCGTAGGATGTTACTTCTGAAATGTTAGTTATTAGAGAGAATGGCTCGATCCTGTCCAGTATTCCGCAGGAGGTAAATGTGACCATATTTTTATGTTCATGGTATTGTATGTGTTGTATATTTTATATTTATTCTCCGATTGACACTGGTACAAATGATAGGTTAGCAATTTAGAAAATCAACATAGTTTTCGTATAAAAGCAGAGAGTCAACCCCTAAACTTCCTACGTTATTATTATTATCATAGGTTTCAATCTGTGCGTTTTAGTTCCAAATTTTTTTTCTAGGTCCGCAATAAGGTGTGAATATTATTATGTAGATTGGATTCCGTTGGCCTTGTTTCTTGGTTGTCGGAGATGATTTTTGATTCTGTGGAACGGTTTGATCAGAAGAATTTGAAATTGAAAAAAAGCAAGGGTGCGAGGACCCCGCCTTGTGGGGCACATTCTGGGATAGATAGCAATATTATATCTGCGACGGACTCTGCACCCTTCTGGATCATAAAAGAGGATGTCGAATTGGTGAGAAGGAATGCTCCTAAGTGTCTGAGGATGGGTATTAAACGTTTTTAAAGAGACTTTTTAAGATTTTAGAAATTCGTAGGAAGAAGGATGATCAGTCCGTGTGAGGATGGGGCCGCGGTAGCCGAGTGGTTAAGGCATCAGACTCTCGGCTAGTAGGCCAGGTTCGATCCCCACCGTCGCCTCTGGAATTTTTCTGACGCCTAAGGGGACCGGTGGCCGCAATGAAAAGAAATTGATACGGCACTCATCCATGGAAGGGGCGGGACCGGATCTCAGCGACCCTGAACCTGGTCCCAACCCCCTTCAAAAATGAGTTTCTTCCATGGAAGAACAGTGGTACAACGGGGGCTCAAGTTCACTTCAAAAATGGAGCCAGGGTATAGTACAATAAGCTGTACAGCTGCAGTGCTCAGTACCTGGTATCCATCCATCCACATCCATCCCTATGAGGATTTTTGGTCAGCTCAAGGTGTTTTTCTTGGATGTTGGAGCTGGGAGATTGTTGATTCTATGAGAAGGTTTGATCAGGAGAAGGATCATCTGCAATGGTCAAGGTGATAATGTCAAGTCTTGGCTAGATTGGAGAAAACAAGGGATCGAAGACCCTGCCTTGTGGGGCACCTTGTTGGATATATATGAATATTATTTCTGCAACGGACTCTGCACATTTTCTCGATCGTGAAATGAA
>CM077112.1:15453196-15466057 GCA_039619505.1 Cimex hemipterus
TAACCATTTCCGTGTTAAACTTTCGGACTGACCCCCAGCCGTAAGACATATCCATGTCAAAATAAAAATGAGAACCCGAAAATGAGAATGGGGCTATTTATTATTCCTAAATAGTAAAATTAAAATAGGTACTTTGTTTCCTTAATTAGCTGTAAACCATAAACCAGATCTGGGCTAACTTAAGAAAGACTTAAGCCTTTAAAGACTTTAAAAACTTAAAGAATTAAAACTTATCATCTTGATTAACAATGGAACATCCCTAAAATTAAACAAAAATTACTTCTTCAATCAGTCTTTTCCGTAAACCAACAATGTTTCTTGGGAATCGTAGGTCCATCCACAGCTATCCGTCGAGTCCTCCTGGGTTCCAGTCCTGCCGAAATCTAAAAGGTTGAGCGCTCTGTTTGAACATTCGATTAATTAAAAATTCAAATAGTAAACCGTCGGATATTTATTTTCCCAATGCCGATTGTCTATGTTTATTACGTTTTTTGTTTAAACCCGACTCGAAAAAGAAAAGAGAGAATTACTTCCTTTGTTGTGTTTAACACCGTTTAGTTTAACGGTGTGCTTGAAATCTATTGGCTTCATTCTTTCGAGTTGAATTAATTGGTCGATTTAGACGTTTAAAAAAACCCAACAAGTCTTGTATAATTATAGCAGAAAAGCCATTACAAGATAATAAATATTAAAAGTTCAAACTGGACAATTGTACCCAGTATGGATTTTACTTATGCCTGACCAAAACTACAATAATTATCTTGAGAAAAGAAAATTTATTTTCGCCTTTGAATAAGTTTTCTTATATCTTACCCTCTCATTATATTAATTAACATTTTTTATTCACTGGCAGGTGAAGTTTTATTATAGAAAAAACGTTTTTGTAAATAAATATCCAACGAATACCATTTTGGCCAATATCGCATTTGGGTTTTTGTATTGTATTATTTTGTATAAATGAAAAAGCTGTATAAGTATTCGTTTAACCATTTTACAAGGTGGTAGATATCATCACATCCAAGCTTGCGCGGAAGAAATGTTCCTCAAGTGCTTCATATTAGCTAATCCTATCAGCCCGGTGTTCCGCAAGGCAACTTCCTCGGTCCCATTTCATTATCCATATACCTATTCTCGTACAGTTCTCTTCAATATGAAGACGATACGATCTTTTCTGACTTTAAGATTGCAGGTTTGGAAAGGCATCGAGCACTAGTTTTCCTACTTTAGAATGATAGATGAAGAATGAAATAGCCAAATCCCATCATCAGTTCATCACCTCTTCAAACTGGTGTAATTTGTTCTTCCAGAAACTAATTTTGTTAACCGTTTGGCACTTTAACTTGGGCAAAAGCCAAAAATTTCTAAGTTAAACCAACCGTTCCAACCTGCAAAAAATCCAAATTTTCGATCCGTTGTTGAAACTTCTTTATAATAAACGTTACTGTTAAGTAGTTCGAGTCATACGGCACGACTTAACAACTTTGTCTCGGATCGTTATCAATTGAAATGTCATGAGTTCAGCCGGGTTTCGAACCCAGAACCTCTAGTCTGGCAAATACCCGGACGGCCTAACCCATGGGTCATCTCGTCTTCCAACTTTACTGCACAGGCCTGTAAATTTGTCCTCGAAACAACAAACATTTGATGCAGCTGCCTGCCAAAAACCCTGGACAAACAGCAAAGTGCAAAAAAACGTTTAATTAAGGTAAACATATAATTTCTAAAAACATCGCTAAATAATTATTTTTTTTTTTTTTTAATGTAGTTTTTGCTTGTTATAAAATTCTTTATAGAATTGGCTGGCGAATACATAGAACGGTTTTTATCATATCTCTCGTGAAGTGTTTATCACTAATTAGTAAACCGCTTAGTTAATTAATTTAAACGTTGCCTCCCGTGCTGGGGAAGGAGTAAACAATTCGGGAGTGACATGTGCGCTCGCGTGCACAACTACATCCATAAAACAATGGTCACTCGTTTCTATACAAGCATAGCCAAAAAGGACAAGCTGTTCAAACTAACCGCAGGTCCTAAACTTGACGTTTCGGCTCATTATAACGTTTGAGTCCCGAAAACAGGGCGGTTTTCTTTAGTCCAATTTTATTGTCGCGATATCCGCTCGATTCCGGCCATCTGTAAACAAAGCGTTTAATTTAAGAAAAGGCGTTGTGCTACGTTATCCTCAGAAATGAAAGAGGAATTAAACACAATTTCGAGGTGGGTTGTATAATTTTTTTTTTGTAGATATCAAAAGCGTTAAATAAGAGAAAGGCCATGTTGGAAAGGATCTTACATCACATTATAGACTGGATAATTACAAGTTGTTGACTCTGTATTCCATGGTTACCATCAATTAGTTAACATCTGCGAATAATTTGTCCAGAGATATCGTGTTATGAATTTAAATTAGTTATGCGTTTTATCCTCAAGTGAGATAACTTTTTTTCTATTTAAAAAAAAAAAATTAAAAAAAAAAAAAGGTTTAACTGTTCTCTCATTATAACACTGTAATCCGAGCATGAAAACATATTTTTCACCAGGGCGTGCATTAACATTTTTTTAAAAACTTGGTCTAATTTTCCTCGGGTTAATCTGTTTTAGACTATGAATTTTTAGACTCAATATATCAGAATTAACGTTTCAGTCGTTTTTCAACGATAACGCTTTGAATACATCATTAAATCTAGGATATATTTATTTTACCTCGACAATAAACACACAAAACGCGAATCTCTCTGAAAATATAAATTGTTTCGGCTCATATTTCTCGATTCATTTAAATAAATCAAATATCACCATATAATATAAATAAAAGGTGTTAAAGAGCAGGCGCCGTATTAAATTGAAATGTCCTAAATGTTTAATATGAAAATTAGGTTTTGCCACTTGCTCGGTTAAACCGACTAAACAGTTATTTTAACAAATCGGACTAATAAAATACAAAATAAAAGCCCTGTTATTTATTTATAAATATTACACTCTTTGATGGTCGGCGAATTAAATTTCCCGCTGTTTTTTAAAATACCATCTGTACAAAAAACGAGCTAAAAATTACAATTTTTTGTTCATTCCAGCAGGGAACCATTCTTGCTCCCCTAGTTGATGTTGATACTATTGATTAAGAAATCCCAGGGCCATGTCCGCATATGTCGTCTGAATGAAAATTTGTTCGGGATTCATTCATTTTAACAAGAGTTGATTTAAGGGTTCTGCGGAATTTGGATTAGATGGACTATTTGGCTGTTGGAAGGTTTAGATGTCCCCCATAGATTTAATCATGCCCAGATAGTTTTCGCTAGTTCGTTGTGACTAAGCATTTTAACAGTGTCATATATCTATCACTATTATCGCTGCTGACATACTTATACAACTTAACGGTCTTTTCTCACACTCTTACTTTTGCTGCAGCAGAACTAAAGAACACCTAAACCCCATACAAACGTATGCCATTCGTAATAGGTTCTGCTTGAACCGTAGCCTGTCATTAAACTAAAAGAAATTCACCTGAAGATCTGACGTCCAATCTGAGTATTCAATGCGAGATGACCAACCTTCACAAGGGAACATTCTTAGCCCCACTCTGTACATCATTTACACTAAGAACTTAGTACTGCGGGTGTGTATCACCGACCTCCACCGAGGTCTAACATAAATTGTAAACCTGAACCATTGTGTGGCATACCTTCCCTTAAAGCTTAAGTCCATCGGACAATGGGTTAAGTAAGTGCTTGATTGGACTGAAAGTTAATCGTAGAATGTAAACACAGAACTACTAAATCTACGATGTCTTAGGACTAGAATGATAGACTGGGCACTGCAGACTCTAGAGGCATTATACACTCTGTAGGTGCGAAGGTCTATGAATGGTGAGATACCTACTTCCAATCAATTCAGATATTCTGGATTTAACTAGAAACCGGACTAACGGGGGATATTCACACAAGGTAGGGAACTCAGCTGATGAAACTCCCTAGCTACTAACTCTACACAAGGCACAGTCGTGTTATGGGGTTCGGTCTTCTATCGTATGTAAAATTAGTCATAGCGCAGACGTACCGAACGACATCGACAGATGCCCTCCAGGTCATAGCCGACCACGGAAGCACAAGGCTGCTTGAGGAATGGCAGCGCCGGTGGAATATGTCGACCAACGGTAGGTACCAAATCTTCTCGAGCGTGGAAAGGAGAGTCGAGCCCATGTGGATCAATACATGGCGCAAGTTTTAACGGGGCAAGGCGATTAAATTTGGCATGAAATCTAGTCCATTATGCCCTTGTGGGAATCAAGAGACAATCGAACATGTTGCTCTATCGTGCGAAATGTATAGCATCCTTCGAGAAACAAATAGCGAGGTAGCTAATGTAAGTTCACTGCAAGGCATCGTCGCTAGCCCAGACGGTTTTAAGGCCACCCTAAGATTCTGGAAGCCCGTAATGCGGCAAAAAGGCCTGCCTAACGAGCAGTGCCGCCCAAGCGGTATGTCATGTCCCATCCGGACGCCCCTTCCTGGCCCATCCTGGGGGTGCAATTTTGGCACCGCTAAGTTCAGGCGGAGGAATTTGAGTCACGACCACTAAGCCAAACCGTCACCTGCAAGCTCGTCTAAGGGCCTAGAAGCGGGACACGTGTAGTGGACTATCTTCTATCGTATCCCTAACCCCTTAGGTTTCAGTAACCAAATCATCCATAAGGGTCTTGTCATTCATGACGGATCTAGACCACAACATGGAGTCAAGCTGTTCTACTACTCCTACTCTTGCTGACAATCCCCCATGGTGCTTATGAAAACCTTGTGACCTACCTTAACCCAATACCAACCCCTTTAAATACTAAGAGTTTCTGCAATTTCCAGATTCTGTCATCCACCTCACCAAATTCTTCACAGAAGCTTATTACTATTCTTCCTCATGCTATCAATTGAAAGGTTTTTTTTACAATTTGGTTAGTAATTCTACTCGCTAGACTTGAACTACTCCTTGCTTCATTATCTTGATTGGTGAGTTCAGGCGAGAAAGCAATATCACCTATGAATTATCTAAACGAAAAACGTGTAACAAGCAAAATTAATGATTTGTCGTTATTCAAGTTAATTATATTTATTTTTCCCGATCTTTTACAAGATAATTATTACGAAAGTTTTGTTTGAAATGAAATCCGGATAGCATTGATTCAAGGGATTGCGTGAAGGTTATATTTTGTGTTTCCAATTGTGAATCGATAAATCTAAACCTGCTTTGAAATCAATGTTTCAATAGTTTTAGTTAGCCTTCTTGAATAAAGAAAAACTGGTTCATAAAGAATGTACGACTGGTTCGAGTCGGTCGTTGAATTCACGACAGCCTTTTCAATAAAAATCAATTTCAATTACATTTATAATGAATCAAAAGGAATGATTACCAACTTTCCTTCTGTCATGTTCCCCCTTTATGCCTTCAATTCTATATCGGGAATATCTATCAATCAAGATATTATTGCGAAAGTTAACAAAAAAAAAGACGAACGGATGTTTCATGAGTCCGGTACTGAAATATAATTGATCATCCGATGAAGTATTTCACTCGGATCAATATTCAAAGTCGCCTGACGGGCCCCGTTGCGGGAATAATGTCCTGCCGGGCGGGTTTTTCCAGTCCGAGAGGTGACAATGGTCTAATCGGCCGTTCTGGGCAGGACGGAGGGAAATTTTCTGGGACATATTATATATCGCCCATTATCGCGGTCTTTTTCCAAGGGAGAATGGAAGACAAGAACGTACCATTCTTCTACACCGGCGATGCCCGACCATCCGTGCATCCAGCCCCAAGTATTTCCCGGATTGAAGGAAACGGAAAAAAAGGCATCTATAATCGTTTACTCGCGACATTTCCAAACAAGAGCAATAATTACAATCTATTCGATAACATTAACAATTTGACCCAGGTTGAAAGATGCAATCCGAGGATTTCCAGTTTTACGGGTAGAAGGCAGGCGATGACCAATGAACCCTACTCATGTGACAATTATAAATTAAATCTTCTTTCTTCAATGGATTATTTTCAGTTACAAACCACAATTTGGTATGAATAACAGACCACCTCAACCATGCAGCAACGACAGCTAATGAACAACTAACATAATAACTAATAACAACTAACAGAACCTAGAACATCTTAGAAGAATCAAGCCTGCAGTGCTTGTGAAACCCTCTTCCTAGTAAACATCATCATTCCATGACCACCGATTTGTGTACAGTTTAGTGTGATGATGTACTGTACTGTCTTGATTGAAGATTTCTGGGGACTATTTACAAAGCTAATCCCAGCTTGAGACTGTCGTCCATCTAGAAAACCCTAGAGTATTGTCATGCTTCCTTTGGTAATGGTAATTTCTTTGATCTCAAATCTCTCAAGAAGATCTTTGGATTGCTTGTGCTCCCTGGGAAATTCCTATTGTTTTCTCTTCTACCCTTTCTTGCTCAGAGCTGTTTGGTTATGCCAACTTTAGCAATTTTGTTTAAGGTTAGCAGGAAATCCCGTGAGTTTAGGGTGGGCGCAGTGTTGTTCGTTTCTGCCCGTGTATTGGCAACATTGATGTTTTTGGCGCCAGTTTAAACTCACGGGGAAAAATTACTTAAGTTGGTCTTCTTCTAAGAGAGCATTTGGTCATAAAGGATGGTTCTTGTGTTCCTTCTGTTTTCTTCTACTCCAGCAGGTCCTGATCCAATGAAAAGTGTCTTTCTGGCTTAATTAAGACCCAAGGCGTACTCCTGCCAGGGATGTTGTTGTGTTTAGTGCCGCCTCTTGATCTGATGTAGAAATGGCCGATAGAAGGACGAGTATATAGAAAAACTCCCGCTTAAAATATATTAGCATACACGTTCATGAGGTCATGAGTACTATTGCAAAGAATTTTAAGCAGTCCAATTTAAATATTGACTTTGATGGTATCTGATAAATAAATGTAGGCGATATGTCATGCAAGTCGTTTAAACTAACTCGAGCTGTTAATTTTTTGTAGTCGAATCGGGCCAAACAGGGTCGGAACTACGTGTCTCGCCTGAGAATATGAAGTCGTGTATCTCTCTTTTGACGTCTTGTTTTTCGTCCTAATTTGTCGAGGGGTGGTCGACAGCACAGGACGACATTTCAACCGGTTCAAGCGGGCGGTGCGTGGTGCCGTTTCTGCAGGCGGCTAACAAGAGGCGGACACGTTACAACAGCCACTTTAGTTTCGGAGGCGGTAACAAATTGTTAGCCGGGGCGGCGGGAGGGGGGCGGTGTAGAAATGATAAGCAACAAGGAGCGTGCTCGGCGATCCCCGTATAAAGTTTTAGATTAAAACGGAAACTACCCGCCGAAAGCCCTCTATCCCTCCACGACCCCGCGCCGACCCCACGGGCACGCGAGTCTATTTTGAAAGGAACTTGTAATAAATTCCATTTAGTCTCACTATCTCTCAGAAACCTTCAAATTAACGGAATTATAACCTTATCTGGCCACCACGGAAAGAATATAAATAAATGTTACGTGATAACAGCCTTCGGAACTGAAGGAAAAACAAGAGTCTATGTAAATCTCTAATTTATTCAGTTTTCTTGTTAATAACAAAAATGAATTTGTCAGCGTGCTGATACGATTTGTTTTGCCAATGAGGTGCAATTTATAATGAAACGAAGAACATAAAATACAAAAACGAATCTGTTTTCAATACATCGTAAAAATTAACTAAAATAACATTCCAATGTGGAGATTCGAACCCTGAACCGTTAGATTTGAAAATGGGATGCATGAACCACTCGGCTCTATTTAATAACGTTGGAAACACCCTCAACCACAAAAATGACACAATTACATAGAAAAACATTTTGAGCCCTGAAGATGATCTTAATAAAGGTCGAAACGTAGGCACGATAAAGAAAATGTTTTTCTGAAACCTGCGTCGCTCCAGTCCCCATCTCACGACTTCCTAATAATAATTTAAAAACAAAACTACATTGAGGCAAATATAAAAACACAAAAAAAATTATTTACAAATATCAAATCCTTGTGTTTAGAATTCAGTCTATGTCTAATCTGTCCTAGAAAGTAAGTTTTCGGGATTTAGGATACATTTCACTACTTTACCTGAAATTATTCAGCAATTGTGAGATGCGGTCTGGTGTGTCTTAGGTTTCATAAAACATTTTCTTTAACGTGCCACGTTTCGACCTTTATTGAAATCATCTTCAGGGGCTGGGATTTACAAACGTTATTTAAATTTAACAAATACATGTAACGATAGGGAAAAAAGTGAATTTATACAATACATTTGTTAAACTTGAACAATGTTTGTAAATCCCTGGCCCTTAAGATGATCTGAATAAAAACCGAAACGTTGGTACGATAAAGAAAAGGATTTTTCTGAAACCTACTTCACACCAGACCGTATCTCACGATTTCCGAATAATAATTTGAAAATAAAACAGCATTAAGGCAAATATAAAAACAAAAAAAAATTATTTACAAATATCAAATCCTTGTGTTTAGAATTCTGTCTAAGTCTAATCTGTCCTAGAAAGTAAGTTTTCGGGCTTTAGGATACATTTCACTACTTTACCTAAAACATTTTCACAAATCGTGAGATGCGGTCTGGTGTGTTGTAGGTTTCAGAAAAACATTTTCGTTATCGTGCCAAAGCTTCGGCTTTTATTTAGATCATCTTCAGAACCTGGATTTACAAACATTGTTTAAATTTAACAAATGCAGGTAAGGTATGGAAAAAAGTGAATTTATAGAATGCATTGTAAATCCCAGGCCCTGAAGATGTTCTAAATAAAAGTCGAAACGTTGGCACAATAAAGAAAATGTTTTTCTGAAACCTACATCACACGAGACCGCATCTCACGATTTCTGAATAATTATCGACTAACAGTCACTACTCACCACAAATTTTTACCTAAAATGAAATTCTTTGAGCTACGACGCGATTCGAACCCAGAACCGCTAGATTGGAAAATACGAGTCTGATGTTTTGACTACTCTGCCACCCTTAGTTTAACATAGGTTTAAACTTTACAAGAATGAATTTAAGTTTTCGGATTCGAGAATACATTTCCCAAATTTATCAAGAATAGAATTCCTAGGGCTATGTCGTGATTCGAACCCACAACCGCTAGATTGGAAAGTACGAGTCGGCTCTTTCTGACTATTCTGCCAGCTTTAATAACTTTAATAACTAAACTGGGTAAAAACAAAAACACTTTTTTTAAAATTATGTCTATGACAACTCAGTTAAAACGTATTTAAGTTTTAGGACTAATCCACTCCTTTCGTAATCGAACGATCCCGTCGCTTTCTTGTGAATCAGATAAAAGCAGGAAATGGGATATGTCTATGAAATTAAACTAGGGAGGGAAGTGGTTTATAAATAGATTAGTTATTGACAGATATCGATTTGGAGGCAGATGGTTTTATGAGGGCTGGCTTTTATCATATCTATATAGAACAAATTTAGAAGGGTCTGTTAATACGGGACTTGAGTCACGCTCCTAAATGATTTTCATCTGATCAAATATTGATGGTGTAATTGCTGACCGCATTTGCTTGCGACTGTTTACCGGGTAGGGCGATCCTCGCGGGATCCGCCGCCAAGTATTTGCTAAGCACATCTCCCGCATATCGATTCCTCCTGGGGCTAATTGCACGTCGTTGACCTTTCACTTGCCTTTCTTAATTCACGATTAGGGTAATTTTTTTCGTTTTTCGTTTCGTGTCGGGTTCGGAAGAATTCCTCCGCGTTGACGGTTTATGAATTGGGTAGTTCGAAAGGTCTATCGTTCTCCATTTAAAGCAGCCTGATCCAATCGAAAGAAAGGATTGGAAAGTAAAATATTATCTCACCTACACTTCCAGAAAATATTGATTAAAACTTGAATGTAAGAAAAAATTTCTTACGAAATCCTCCAAAAGTTTTGTAGTGCTTTTAGGTCACTTCAGCAAGGGTCAAGTAAACTTTCCGGCCAATACCCCTACAAATGTTCAATTCCTTTTAAACCATAAAAAAAAGGTCGTGTCTAAACAAAAAATATCTAAAACTCAAGAATTTTTTTAAGAATTGGGCTAGCCAAAGATCTTGGGTTCGAATCCCCATGGCACCGACTTTTTATCTCTATCAACATCTTCCCTAAAGATTAATTAATTGAAATAAGTTATTTGGTCAATCCGACCACGGAATCTAATAGCTTTAATAATTACGAAGGTAATTAATAACAGTAATCATTTATAATTGTGTTTTCCTAGAATCCTCTGGAAAATTAAAAAAAAAATTAAGAAAAGTAAAGTCGAGTCGGGGCAAAACTTTATTGGCCGAGTACACTTTTCCGACAAAGCTATCGGCAGTTTATTTCATTTGGGCTTTTCCGGCTAAAATCGGCCCTAGGACTTCACTGGAAAGCGGGTAAAAATACATCTCGGAATAGGCCAATCGGCGTCCATTTCAATTTCGTAATTTTATTTTGGATAATTGGATAATTCGAACGATGTTGGATTTAGGAATTGGGTTCTACAGATCGACCTTTATAATGATGTTGGGCACCGCGACCAGTATTGGTCTATTGCACAATGTCCGTTATTGTTTAGACCTGTTCGAGCTCAATCTTTTTGCCAGATCCCAAAACTTCCTTTTTTGGTTCCTTGGCTTTTCCTTTTTTCCAATTCCCCTGTTTCTTCTTATTTCTGGCAATATTTCCTCAGGCCTGTTTCTGTTATTCTGAGCGCGATGGAACTTGCAGTGACCTAGCAGTCCTACCATCATGCAGTTGTTAGTTTGGGTTCTTTAATGATCCTTTTATAGTCATCTGTCCTGGAATTTGTTGTTGACGTTCGTTGTTTGTTTGAGCCATTGGGCATGATGCGAAAGGGTTCAGGACCGATAGCTATTCCTTTCGCGAATTCATCAGCCTCATCATTTACCTTATGCGCACTAGTATCCTAAGAAGGGTACTTTACTCTTTAATTTCCTGTTTCCAGCCGAAAGTCAGTGGCATCGTGTCCAAAGCCTAAATCGATTGTGACTACACATACTCGGTTTTGGAGCCATGTGTGTACTACATTTCGGTCGGCATCCTCACAACCTTATCCGGCAGAAATCCCTTCCAAAAACTTTACTTGGATCTTTTTAGACGGGTTGGTCTAAAAAGCCTTTCCCTGCTTTAGCAACTGAGGCTTTCATGGTGACTTTCAAAGCAGCGGTAGAATTCTCATTGCTAAAGTAGTATCCAAGCTTTGGGTAGTACCGAAAACCTCTCAGCTTTAACGGCTTCCTCTACCAAAAATCGACCCATAGCATATGACCCATTGAATAATGACAGACACCTTTAAAGTCAGCCTGTAAACTGTTATTATCTTGGAAAATCTCTGATGTCAGCCAAAGTAATTTTCGATTATTATTGAGATGCGATGTAGGTTTCAGAAAAACATTTTCTTTATCGTGCCACGTTCCGAGCTTTATTGTGGCCCTCTTCAGGGCACAAAGTGTTTGATGATTATTGGATGTTCTTCGCCGCCCTTGTTGTCCTTGTTCTCATCAGAGAATAATTTGAAGAATTGTTACTTGGTACTGATAATTTGTCCGCTATAGAGTCAGGATTTTTTTTAAAATTCAGAACTTGCATTACTTCGATTGGCACACTAGTATTAAATTGTAACACCTAAGAATATTTTATGCATCTTTTATACATAAGGGTATTTATTTAGTGAGGGTTGAAGATGGTGGTGGATCGGTATAAAACCAAGACGCTTTTGTTTTTATTTCTTAAAATAATTGAATTGGGCTGGGTATAATCTTAAATTGCCTTATACGTTAGTGTTTTTATGCTGGAACATGTTTCTAATGCGGTCAGCCGGTGCAATCACCGACAATAAAAGGTAATAAACTGTAGAATAAAAAAATTCTTTCTCTACCTGACCTCAAACATACTTATTATCGTCATTACCGAAGACCGAGTGATATAGTATTTTTTTTTTTATATACTATGTTCAAGTTGTAATCGGGCAAAACCTCATATTTCAATGCAAATGGCGCCCGCTCGAAATTTCTATAATTGTCCGGCCTAATGGGGATTTTTTCCCCGGTTTCTTTTTCATTCGAGGGTGGATTCTTTTATCGAATTACGGAGAGGTAATGGCGGTGGGTAATTATGACGACTCTCGACTTACCACCTGCTCAGCGGATCAGTCCTCCACGGTCTCGGTTTTTTTCGTACATTTTATTTATAAATCTTCAGCCCGCGGTTTTGACGGAGAAACCGGTTTTAACATTAGGATTTTATTTATCTTATGATTAAGTCTCATTTTATTTAACTGGCAAGGTAAATCGTTCAAAATATCTTTCGATGGTTTATCAATAAATGTCTCAAATAAAATCAATTCTAGTACTGGATAAATTTTTAGTCGTTTTTTCATTGGTTTGTCGAAAAAAATTTGATTTTTAAAGCAAGCAAAAGTGCTGTAATTTTCAGAGCAATCAGTCCAATTAAAGGTTTTGAGAACGCATAAATAGAAATAACAGGTTTCAATTAATTAATCTGTACTTAAGGTATCGGTTGAGATAAAAAAAGTCAATGTCACGAACGGGATTCGAACCCAGGGCCTTCGGCTTTACTATTTCGATCCACTCGGACATTAACTTCCCATCTCAATTCCCACCTTTTGACTTTTCCCTCCTTTTTGCCATTTAACTGTCGACGGAGAGCTTTAGTGGAGTATACTTCATTTTAATTCATTAAATTCACTATTTTTCGTGGTCCGCTTGACCAATTAATATCTTTCAATTAATTGAGGTTTTTAGTTGAGATAAAAAAAGTCAATGTCACAGGCGGGATTCGAACCCACGACCTTCGGCTC
>CM077112.1:15482146-15496719 GCA_039619505.1 Cimex hemipterus
TCTCTCTCTCTCTCTCTCTCTCTCTCTCTCTCTCTCTCTCTCTCTCCTCTCTATATACATGTATATAAAAATGTATGTATAATAAAAAATTTGTTTGCATCTCTAAGGCGTTTATTACGTAAAATATTTTTCGATTTTCCCCAAAAGATTTATATTCTGAAGTTTTAAGAGTTGCGAAAAATATAAAATTTGTTGCTTACTAAAAAATATTTTAAACTACTTACCGAAAGTAAATTTGAAAATCACGAAAAGGTGCGAGTAGCTTTAGAAAAAATGGGTAGTTTACTGCATTTTTTTTTTTTTTTAATTTGGTGTTTCCTAGCGTTTTATGCTCTAAATCTGGTCAAAAAATAGTATTTTAAATTTTTATTTGAACTTTGTTCTGACGCATCTTTGTTCTGTTAGGTTTTAGACCAAAACCTTTGTTTTTCTAATATTTATTATTTTTATAATATGATCATCGATCTTAATAAAGCCAGCGTTGTAAATTTTATTTATGATATATTTTATTGATCCGTAACCCGTAATAATATGAATATTGGAAGGGGACCAAATTGCAGTGTGAAGGTAGGCCTTGAACATTTTATGACTTCGGTCGGTATTTGCTAAATAATATATTATTAATCGTTTAATTAACTTCCTGTCGTATTCTTGCGGATTTCCCCATGTACCTCGGGAAATTGTTTAAAATATAAATATTTTACGGCCGGTTATGAAGACGTCCGTCGGTCAGATGTGTGTTTATAAATCATTAGTTAGTAATTGCAACGTTCCTTTTATTTGCATAATATACACGGGAGTTATAAATTGTGTTTCTTCCCTTCCCGTAGAGTCCCCATTGTTTATTCATTCCAGAAATGTATGACCGTTTGATACGTTTAGCTCCGATCGTTATTAATGACTGAAGAAATCGATAAGGTTTTCAAGCCTGACATGCTATTGTTTTCAACCTCGAAGGAGGGGGTGGGGCGGGTTTGTAAATATTTAAAAAATAATATCAATCATAATGGTCCCTAACCGAGCCCCATTATATCGCCTAATATTCCACTGTTTTATTTTTCCTGTGAGGTTCCTCCGAAATCCGCTGACTTAATAGCGTCGGGAAAGGACGGGGGGGGTGATTTATCGCCCAGAAATAATACCACCGTGATAAAACAATGAGAACGTTAACGCTGTGAAATTGTCCGATTTGTTTCAGAAAACGATTCTTTTTATTTGGCTCGTCGAATTTTGTTCAACCCCGATTATAAAAGATGGAAGGATTTATTTGTTGTAACAAAAACTTCGACGGTTGGCGATTTCAAAAAGTGGCCAGAACACTTAGACAATTCAAAACGATCTTGGGTGCTCGTCTATCACCTGGCATACACAGCTGTTCCTTTGAACTTAAAAATTTGACTCAAATGTCCACTAGAACATCTCACTAATAACATAAACAGTATTATATCAGTCCGGAAACATCAAACGTAAATAAATTTCGAAGCTATTAGACGATTAGCTAAGATGAAGGATAATCAGGATGATCTAGGGTTTTAAATTTTAAAATGCAGAAAATTGACTGACCTCAGTTTTATCTTAATATCATTTTCAGGCCTGCCAAGTGTTAGACTTAGCAGTTTGGTTGTTTATATCCTCGTTCCCACCCTTCCCAGTCTTGCCTTATCGAAAGCTTTTTGACATTTTCCTATCTTCTGTGGTTTATTCAATCAGGTCGTTTGACATATCAAAAAAGTTCGAAATCAGCTTCTTTTTAATAATTGGCGAAATTACATTGCAAAAATCGTGGTTCATTTCAATGATTTCGTACATTAGTAAAAGATCTTGAAGTTTTTTTTTAAATAATTTTTTAATACGGGATCACAAGAACAGTTAAAACTTGGTCAGAATAAGCAGAATGGAAAAATATAATAGTTGACATCTAATGTAAGGTTTTTTTTTTTTGACACAAAAGTCATCAGTCAGAAAGAGTGTCTGTTACCAGGATGGTAAAAATTGACTAAAATATGCAATCCACTTTTTTAACAATAAGAATCGATCGGAATATGTTAAATTATTAAACCACTTTTATTACGAGCATTTTCCAATCAGTTCTTATTTGTTTTGTAATTAAAACAAGAACAAAATGTTTCCAAGTCAATATTTGTCTTCTTACATTACTAAACAATCTTGAAGTTTTTTTTAACCATTTTTTTAATAAGGGATCACAAGAACAATTAAAACTTGGACAGAATGGAAAAATATAATAATCTAGATTTAATATAAGGTGATGGTTTTTTGTTTATTTTCGTGGTTTAAAGGTCATCTGTCAGAAAGAGTATCTGAGGCCAGGATGGTAAAAATTGACTCAAAATATGCAATCAACTTTTTTAACAATGAGAATCAGTCGAAATATGTTGAATTATTAAACTACTTATGTTACAAATTCCAATATGATTTTTTTTTGTAATTAAAAGGAGAATCAAATGTTTCCAAGTCACTATTTTAAAAAGATTCTAGGTTTGTGGGCGGAGTCACCCCGCTTTGAATCATCAGAAACTTTTCACCATTTTTTTTTTCCAATCTAATCGTCCGACCAAAAAATATGAAAATCATCTTTGTTTTTAATTATTGGCGAAATTGATAGTTCAACATGGGAAAAATCATGGTTCATTTCAAAGACTTCCTACATTACTGAAAGATCTTGAAGTTTTTTTTTAAACATTTTTTTAATACGGTATCACAAGAACAATTAAAACTTGGTCAGAATAAGCAGAATGGAAAAATATAATAGTTGACATCTAATGTAAGGTTTTTTTTTTTTTTTTGACATAAAGGTCATCTGTCAGAAAGAGCGTGTGAGGCCAGGATGGTAAAAATTGACTCAAAATATGCAATCAACTTTTTTAACAATGAGAATCAGTCGAAATATGATAAATTATAAAGATTACTTTTATTTCAAATTCCAGTATGAGCTTTTTTTTATAATTAAAACAAGAACCAAAAGGTTTCAAGTTAATATTTAAAAAAAAAACAACCTCGGATTGTGGACGGTGTTCACCCTCCCTAAGTTGGCCCATCAAAAGCTTTTCACCTTATTTTATCTTCGGGGTTTTGTTCAATCCAATCGTCCGACAGATCAAAAAACTTTTTTTTTTTTTTTTTTTTTTTTTAATACAATTTTTTAATACGGGGTCAAAACAACAATTAAAACTTGGACAGAATAAGCAGTACGGAAAAATATAATAATCTAGATTTAATGTAAGGCAATTTTTTTTTTTTTTTTTTTTTTTTTTTGACATAAAAGTCATCAGTCAGAAAGAGTGTCTGAGGCCAGGATGGTAAAAATTGACCAAACTATGCGATCGACTAGAATCATGTTAATACTATCTTTAATTATTAAACCACTTTTATTACAATGATTTTCCAATGAGATCTTTTTTTTTTTTTTGTAATTGAAAAGGACAAAATGTTTCAAAGTTAATTTTTTTTTAAATCCTCGGTTTGTGGACGGTGTTTTCCCTCACTGGGTTGGTCTTATCAGAATCTTTTCAATATTTCTCCATCTTAGTTGATTTTGTTCAATAAGGAAAAATATAATTTAGAGCTAGTGTAAGAAGGTGGGGTTCTTTTTGCCAGGTCCGTCAGAAAGTGTATTTTAGTGCAGGATGATCGAAATTGACAAAATTAATAAACAATTGTTTGAACAATAAAAATCGGTTGGAAATGTGTCATATTATTGAGCCTCTTTTATAATAAACATTTTCCAATCGGATCTTATTTGTTTTGCAATTAAAACAAGAACGTAACCCGTCCAAGTCAATATTTAAAAAAAAAAAATCCACGGTTTGTGGGCGGTGTTTTAATAATGTCATTAAGCAAACATGTAATTCGTGCTATGTTTTCGACAGGTGCATTCCAATCGTACCAATCTAAAACCTACACACGATAAGAACAAAAAATAAAAGCAAATACAGTCTTATCATCGGATAAACATTTTGCAAACAGGACAATAACTACGTCAACAAAAGGATTCTTCGAAGCATCTCTCCTTGAAGTAATAAGGCAGGTTTTATTAAAAGAACGGGCGCTTTTAGCACTTCATCATTTGTAAATTAAAAAAAAAAAAAAAAAAAGCCGGGTGTCATAAGTTGAAAGAGGTCCTCATGTTCATCCGAGTCTATATATTTTTTGTCCTTTTCAAATCAAACGGGTATATTTTATCGGGGAGTCTCTGAACCGCGGGGATCCTGGGCCTCTTGAGGGATGCGCTTCCGCCTGTTTATCCTCAGATCAAAGAGGCACAAGCTTTTCCTCGAGTTGCATGTTTTTGTGAATTAGCTTCTCGAGGAGGCGGGGGCGGCGCCCAGGGACTCGGCCTAATCACTATAATGTATCCCTTTGTCGACCCGGTGAGAAAAGACCGACAATAGATGTCGTAACAATAAGTAACCGGCACTAACGCGTCTCTTACAACATACACCATTTAAATAAATGAAGCTAAGGGATGAGGGTGCAAGGGGTGGTTTTGTTCCGCCTCACCCCCGACTACCACCCTCAGGCACCATTCTTAACACTCGACAATATTCCACTTTTTCTCGCTAAAAATCTCCTTCTAAGAATCTCTTAATAACCAGACAAATAATACCGAGTATTTCTAAAGGGTGCCCAATATTTTTTGAGCTCAATTATATCACCCTTTTCACATTTTAGAAGACAAAAAAAAAAGTGGCGGAATGATTCTTCTGATGATAACCCATCTGGGCACCCGCTCAAGGCGACAAATAAAATGCTCTTGCCGTGAAAATAGCCGAACCGGACGAGAAATATAAATTTTACCTGAAAATTGTCAGTTTTTTTTTTCTTAAAGCCTGAATTTGGATATTTAAATATATACGATGATAAAATTATTATCCCCTATTGCCAGCGATTTGCCAAATTCAATCGTTTATTAGACTAGAAGGTCTTCAGTTATTAAATCCGTTCAGCCTTGGGCTATTTTGAAGATGTAGGAAAAAACTACATTTTAAATTTAAATGATCCGAATCACATTGAAAGTCTGTACAAGGTTGGTTATAAAATGATCAACAATACTCCTCTTAAGAAAGGATTGAGATTGTTAAACACTTGTTACCAATTGATAATTTTTCATCTAATCTCAAAAATTAAAAAAAAAAAATACGGAAAATAATGTCGAAAGAAACGGCATTGATGAGGACGCAAACAGCGTCGACCCTTTTGGAACATGACTGGGTCAGGATTGGTGGGTGCCCCTAACTTCCTGCGATATAGCATTCACGATGTAGTCGTTAAAATATGTAAAATCGATTAGGTTCAATTAATTACTCTTTAAGTAAGATATTAATCGATTAAAAAAATCCAGTGTGACGAGCGGGATTCGAACCCACGACCTTCCGATAAACACGCCGCTGCTCTAACCGCTAGACCTATCGTGACTTCGATCCACTCGGACACCACCTTTCAAAAATGGCGAAAAGAAGGGAAAATTCCAAAGGTGAGGCTGAGACGAGAGGCCGGTGTCAGATTTTCGATTTTAAAACAGATGAGGATTGGACGACCAAGATGATCGGAAAAATTGAAAGTTTTTTTTTTATATTTAGTAGTTTTGGTGGTTCGCATGACCAACTGATATCGTATAATTTTTAGTTGAGATAAAAAATTAAATGCCACGAACAGGATTCGAACCCACGACCTTCGGCTTAATACGTAGTTGAGTAGCGGCGTATCAAGCCGAAGGTCGTGGGTTCGAATCCCGCTCGTCACAATGACTTTTTTATCTCAACCAATACCTTTCTTAAAGTTTAATTAATTGAAAAAAATTGTAAAACAAAATCCTTGCAATGTTATACAGTATAGACTTTCATTTAATTTATTTAAAATAATTAAATGAGAATCGTATTCGGAAAAATTAACTCTCAAGGGTTTCTTTTTAGCAAACGTTAATCTATTCTCCTCTATATTTTAACTTGCGTAAAAAACATCCTTTTGGCACCGGGTCCACAGTTATAAATCCATCCGAACGTGTAATTAACCGGCGGTTCATGAAGTCGGCCGAGAGGGACGATGGCTATTGAAATCACTCCGTACCCACATGCGACACATTCGTAACTCATATCGATTATTACATAAATTATCCTCGGGAAATTTATTTCGGTAAAATTTACAATTTTGAATGATTTAATTACAGGGTATAACAGAAAAAACAATAACAGGAAAGAAACTTCGATTTTACTGTAAGATGAAAAAAATTTACTTAAACTTTGAAAAAATAAAAATACAAACAATTCTACAATTTCCTAGATTTTTTTTTTCGACCATGGTTGTACTATGGTAAGGGATCCGAGAGATTTCTCGGCTTTGCAAAAATTTTTCGCCTGCCTTTCTTCGACGATTTAGCCTGCCAGACGCAATTCTGCATTTCGCCATTTCCGATTCTTCAAGGATTCGAAGTTTTGCTTCAGATCGATGATTTCTATTCCAAATCCCTAAGTACTTGTAAACCTTTTACTTGACCCTGCAGTCAGGCAGGCCGGCAACGATTAAATTTTAACTGCAATTTTGTCTGATTTCCTTCAACACAGAAGAACTGCTGGAATCGGATTGAATCAAGCCGCCGGTAAATAATCATGGTGGCGTTTCTCATTTACACAACTTAAAAAATATCCCAACGCGAGATTCCCCGAGCAATGCCACTTATTTTTGCCGTATTTAAATTAACAGTGAATTAATTATTGATGAGGGAAATAATTTATGTTTCACGAATAAGGTAAACAATTGAACAATTTTGAATTTGATTATTTTTTTAATCAAAAACGGCCATTTTCGTTGTTTTACATGAATTAGTCTGAATGTAAATTGTTAAAATTATATGAACCTGGAGTATCAAAAATTTAGGTTTTCTATGTGCTCTTAAATTCTTATTTTCTAATCCCCTTCGTTTCTTAACAATTATTAATTATTTATTAAAGTTATTACATTGTTGTATAATTCATTTATGGTGCCTATGGGGTGGGGGGTAATAATTGTTTGTTAAGTATACATTTTTAATGTTTTTTTTTTGTTTTTTAATAATTTAAGACTCCGTCTTCTTTAACTTTCAACGGCCGTTGATAAAATTAATTGTCGTACATTTTTAATATCCAGCTAGCGCTATTCAAGATATTCAGGCTGAAATATTAAATATAAATATTATATTTCAAGTCGAGAAGATGAAAGGCGATGTTGGGATATTTGGCAATATGATGTATTAATTATTTAAAAAAAAAAAAAAAATCAACGGATACAAAAAAATTGGCCGTTGTTAATAGAGAGCACAGAGTAGTGACAATCGGTCGCCCCGTTTTTTTAAAAGCGTAAAATTTTCTCAGACCCGGTACAGATAAATTTTGCTATTTTATTCACACCGGTCTCCATAAATCTACAGTGGCCTGCGGACTCTATAATTCACTCGAGTCGAATCATTGGAATCTGTAGAAAATCCGTGAAACTGTGGGGTTATCTCACACGTGATCATGCACATGTTTTGTTTTTTTTCCACGTTTTGCGAGCTATACCGAATCCAAGATTAGTTCAATTCCTTGTTTGCATGTGATACTAGGACTTGTTTATTAACAAAATGATGCTGTTTATCGGGAGAATGCGCGCTTTTTTTCACCCTACTTTTCACTTCACTTCTATAAAAACATTATGCATTTTATTATAAAGTATTCCATTCGATCGAAAATCCGTTCCCAAGAAAATAAGTAGGTTTTTTTCCATAATATTTAGGAAAAATCCCCAATTCTGGCTTGTTTTATTTACTTTGTTTTAAAAGAGAAATTAAAAAATTATAAAGCAAACGATATTGTTTTGAATAATGGAATTTTATAAAAACATATCGTTCAAATTATTGACGTACGTAAAGCTGAGATAAATTATGAATTTTTATTTATCTTTATGAAAATATTTGTACGCAGTTTAGCGATTGGCTGCTTTTTCAAGCTGTACATTTCCGTTAAACGTTATTCTCTGTTGTTTGGCATATTTGAATTTACGATATTTACATAGGTTTTTACTAAAGATATTTAAATTATTCAGCACATCCTTATTTGGCAATTAAATGGAAAATAAGTTTTTAATAATCCAGTCACACGACTCCGGTTGTAAAATATGGTAAATTGTGGAAACAGGACAGAAATATAAGCAATTAATGTTTCAAAGCCCATTTTTTACCTTCAAAAAGCTTGTCTATTCAATGATTTTACGATAAGCTCATCGCCCAGATCCGCTCGCAATATGATTAGGACGTATGCTAATCCATGCCAAAGTCGATGGCAGCTTCTTTTTTCGCGATTACATCTTCTACTCGCGCGATATCGCTCGGCCCGTGACGATATGTAAACGGGCCGCACGTGGATTCGTGCAAAGTCTATGGCAACTTCTTTTTTCGCGATTACAGCTTCTACTGAGCGATATCGCACGGTATCGCTGGGCTCGTGTCGATATGTAAACGTATCGCCCGTGGATCGGTGCTAAGTCCATGTCGGCTTCTTTTTTCGCGATTACAGCTTCTATTGCGCGATATCGCATGTATCGCTCGGCCCGTGTCGATATGTAAAGGTATCGCCTGTGGATCGGTGCTAAGTCCATGTCGGCTTCTGTTTTCGCGTTTACAGCTTCTATTGCGCGATATCGCATGGTATCGCTCGGCCCGTGTCGATATGTAAACGTATCGCCTGTGGATCCATGCCAAAGTCTATGGCAGCTTCTTTTTCGCGATTACAGCTTCTACTGAGCGATATCGCACAGTATCGCTGGGCTCGTGTCGATATGTAAACGTATCGCCCGTGGATCGGTGCTAAGTCCATGTCGGCTTCTGTTTTCGCGATTACAGCTTCTATTGCGCGATATCGCATGGTATCGCTCGGCCCGTGTCGATATGTAAACGTATCGCCTGTGGATCCATGCCAAAGTCTATGGCAGCTTCTTTTTCGCGATTACAGCTTCTACTGAGCGATATCGCACGGTATCGCTGGGCTCGTGTCGATATGTAAACGTATCGCCCGTGGATCGGTGCTAAGTCCATGTCGGCTTCTGTTTTCGCGATTACAGCTTCTACTGCGCAATATCGCACGGTATCGCTCGGCCCCCTGTCGAAGTGTAAACTATCGCCCGTGGATCGGTGCTAAGTCTATGTCGGCTTCTGTTTTCGCGATTACAGCTTCTACTGCGCGATATCGCACGGTATCGCTCGGCCCCCTGTCGAAGTGTAAACCAACCCCCGTGGATCGGTGCTAAGTCTATGTCGGCTTCTGTTTTCGCGATTACAGCTTCTACTGCGCGATATCGCACGGTATCGCTCGGCCCCCTGTCGAAGTGTAAACGTATCGCCCGTGGATCGGTGCAAAGTCGTGATATCGCACAGCATCTTTCACCGAGTTACAGGTCGCACGCTCATCCATTCAAAGTCAATGACAGATTCTTTATTTGCAAATACATATTCTAATCGCGTGACATCGCTGAAACGCTAGTTGTGTTATTCGAGGGTTGTTTAAGCACCAGAATAAAGTTTTTCTTCATTTTACACCGCTTGCAGATTGAACAGCTCCTTGAAGACTTCTGCTTCTACTCACGCGACCTAGCAAGGCACTGTTTTACTCGTAGAGTAAAAAGATCGCAAGCTGATTCATTGAAAATTAATGAAAGCTGCTTTGTTTGCAATTTCAGCTTCTAACCGTGCGATATCGCTTACGAGCAATACGAAATTTATTAAGACCTTTGAAGCAATGAGGTGGCGGCTGGACACCTTGAGAAGACCCCGGCCTGACACTTTATGAATGAGACTGTGAAGTTATAAAAAAACCGGAATCATGACGGCGATGTAGAGGGGCAAGGCGGCAAAAGAAACCGACTCGAGGGGAGGGACTGATGAAGGTGTGTGTTTACAAAGACGACACAAAGAGGGGGCTATCTCCTAATCATCTCCCTCACATCGCACGGCTCCCCTCTGCACACTAACGAGAGTTTGGGCACTAATAAGCCCGTTGAGGATTTATAAACAAGTAGAGATTAGGCGGTCGGCTTAGTAAATCCGCCAGGTTTCCCGCTTTCTTGAAAAACCGGGCCCAACGCACAATCGATTTAGGAGGTGTATCACTACAGATCAGGCTCAACAATAAAGTGGAAAATCTTACAAGAGGGAAAATAATAAAATTATCCTTGCTGGGTACCAAGGTACACAGGACATGGAGAGATCGAAAAGGCCGACAAATTGACCAAGTTGAAAGTTCGATGAGGACACCTATTGGCCGTGAACCCTTTTGTTGCTTATCGAACTGCCAAAAACGCGGATCCGTTTAACAATGTATCAAGAGGTTCATCAAAGGGCCATCGCAGAAACTAACGGCATAACCAATGCAACGATTTCCCCAAATTTTGAAATTGGATTAAGGTGTTAATTTCCAGTTTTTGGGAATCGTCTCGCCCTGAGCATGAGTTTGAGATGCGATCTAGAACGTGCTAGGACTAGTATAATAGTTGGACTGCTAATTAGACACTGCAGACTCCGAAGGCATATGTATACTATCGGAACGGTAGAAGCAAAGCTATGCTGATGTTGCGAACAAGAAAAAAAAACGGAACACATCCTCTGTTGGTGCAAAGGCCTACGAATGCTGAGATTCTTGATACTGGAAGAGAAAAACCAGGGCTGAAGGATACAGGAATAATTGAAAAAGTTTTTGGGTCTGGTAAAAAAACCTTGAAACGAGGATCTCTAGATAAAAAAGGGAAATGCACAATAGATCAATACTTGTCGTTGTGCATAGGTCGTAAAGATGACTAAAGCGACTTGAAACGTAGGTGAGTCTCATATTGAAGGTCAACGCTGTTATATGCTGGGGGATTATACATAGGTTCGGTTTTTTAGTTTGTATTTAACTTGATAGTAACGTTTTTAGTTTATCCATTTACTAATGCCTTAAAAACCCTCCCGGAAAATCTAGTACAATTCCAAAAAATATAACTTTTTTGTTAAATTCATATGACAGTTATATGAATTATCAACTTTGGTTGTAAAGAGTTGGGTGTTTATGACCGTGTCGAGGAATTGATTGTGAGATCTCAATCATTCTCAAATTGAAGACGAGACCGATCTAAAAAAAAATTCTTTTTTCCCCAGCTACTTTTCGTCCAATTATTCTCAACATTCAGGCCAACACGAGTTTGACATTGTCAAAAAACGCAGAACTGACGAAATAAGTAGTGCCATTTATCTTACGCCCCCTCTAGTTATAATTTTATAAAGTAGAACGAGAGTAGGGACATGATTCTTTTTACGAGACACAATTTGTTAGAAGCACTATTATTCTAAGGCTTGTATTTTTATTTCAGCTCGTATTTTTGTTGTCTTTTATATTATTCATACTTATTTCATTTGGCGTTGCACTGTTGTGTAATTGTAATCGCTAACCGCTATTGTTTTTCTTTCCTCGTTGGGGGAAAAGCTCTTCCTTTTTTGCCTCTGTGAACTGTCATTATACGAATCCTGGATAATGCGCATTTTCGTGACAATGAGCCATGTATGATCACTTTTTCACGACGTTACCAACTTTGAGAAATTTTTGAAAAGTAAAAATTACAAAGTATTACATAAAAATACTTTTCAACTAATCAAGGTTTTGGTTGAGATTAAAAACGCAAGTGACACAAGCGGGATTCGAACCCACGACCTTGATACGCCGCTGCACTACCACATGAGCTATCGTGACCCCGATCCACCCGGACACCAACGCCCATCTCAACCCCACCTTTTGAATTTTTGCCATTTTCCAAATTTCCGGTAATCTATTGGATTCCGGGCGACAAATGAAATGACCACGGAGAGCTTTAGTGAAGATATACTTCATTTGAACTTATTCAATTCACTAATTTTCGTAGTCCGCTTTACCAATTAAAATCTTTCATCAATTCAGGTTTTTAGTTTAGATAAAAAATTAAATGCTACGAGCGGGATTCGAACCCAACACCTTCGGTTTGAAACGTCGCTACTCCACTACGTATCAAGCGGAAGGTCCTGTGTTCGAATCCCGCCCGTGACACTGACTTTTTTATCTCAACTAAAAGCCTTAATTAATTTAATGATATCAATTAATCAAGCGAACCACCAAAACTACTTAACATTTTTTTTTGGTCGTTTCCGATCACCTTGGTGGTCCTTTCCTCGTCTGTTTTAAAATGTCGGACATACCAGAATGTTCAGTGTTGTTTATAAGAGTTTCATTTCATCACTAAAATGATAAAATATAACTACAGGACAAAAATAAGAAGGATGAAAATATAAAAATCTAATGCATCAAATGATGAAGGTAAAATGCCAAAACGCCACCAATATGATCGGAAATGACCCGAATCCGAATGAATCTGAAGAAGAAATATTAATCATTTATGTCCATAGTTTCTTTGGCCGGTGATAGCGCTCATGTGTGTTATTTAGGCCAGACGTTGAACCCTTCCAGCGGATGTGAAAATTATCGGTTCAGGGATAATTACTAATCCACGTACAAAATGTCTTCCGAATTTTTTCGTGCATTTCCTCCGCTGGATTTTTATTCCTGACCGGCTTTAATTGCCGGTTGGCTAAAAGGAAACTTAACAAACCAGACTGTATTTACATGTGACAAAGGACACGTGTGAATCCGAAAAAAAAAACAGGTCGTCATCTCAATAATTAACGTTTCTACTCGGTTAATTCGGCGTTATAAGATATCGTTTATCTATAATTAAGCGCAAGCTCCGCTCCTAAGTCCAAGGGAGCGGAAAGAGACTATTTTAATAAACGTTAATTACACATTTGTACGACAAGAAAAACAAATAAAGAGGAAACTAACAATAACAATTGATCTAACAAAACACTAACTACGCTCCGTTAGCTCGGCTAAGTGTTAACGTCAAGCCGACGCCACATTCTAAACTACTGTTTAATACAAACAATCCTCTTCGGTTCGAAAACGTCCTTATCGCCGAAACAAAACCCAGGGGGACTTTATGAGCCGAAACGGTTCCTTTCTCCTAGATCATAAACCGGCCAGAAATTTGCATTTCCATAATAGGATATTAGGGTTTTTCTCAAAGATCACCCGATACCGATTCCTAAATGAACTAGTCCGTTATCAACGTTTATCTCGCGTTGAGGATTTCTCAGGGAAAATTAGGCTTCCAAATTAAACAAACGAACATCAAGAATATGAATATGTAAGGAATGTTGTATTGATTATGTTAACTTAAAATGATTATTTTCTGATTAAAAACAAGAACAATTAAAAAGTAAACTTGGTATTCTCGAACGTAATAAATCTCTGGTGACCTTCTAAGGCAGGAATACACGTATCAATGACTTTAGGATAAAAACTAATAAAAACTAACTCGTGGGACTTAGGCAATCCAAGAAGCTCCTAATAAATTTTGGAAATAGGAAATGTATTAAAGGAAGCAGGTAAAACTGCGAATCCCAATAGGATTCCTAACAGGACACTGCACACTAAATGGACAGATGTTCTCATCTTTACTCATGAGGGGCTCCAAAGAGGGGACGTCTCTGACGCCTGGTGCCCCCAGAAGGACCACCAGGAAGATTTTACATGCGTGGACTTGTCACATGCCTTGGCTAGCGAGGTAGTGCAATATTAGCCAAGTTCAGAAGGGCACGTCCATACATGTGCCTTGAAAAAGGCAGTTTTGTGGTTTCCAAGGCTGCAGCAGTAACACCATTCTGTCGTACGTGGAGGTGCGTCAGCTCTCTTCTTGAGAAGCAAAACGTCCGATAAGGCCGAATAGGGTACGTGCGGACGTTACGTCCTCATTGTCCTTTTTAGGAAGACGAGTACGGAAAAGCACTTCCTCTATATGACAGAAATTACTTTACAGTACGCTTAGATAAGTAGTAAGGAATTTGGACAGTAAAGGACTAAAGTTTACGGTCGATAAAGACAGGATTGTACAGTTGGAAAGCGATCTAAGATTTGGCTTCGTAAAGTTTGATCCTCCATTTCTTGCATTCAGAGATGGTCCAGTACAATTTTTGCCAGTTTCCTGAACGGAAGGCACAGTTTGGAGTAGTGTATCAGGATCGGTAGAAAAACAGTGCATACTGAAAAGAAAATGGGACTGAGAATGTTGCCTTGCGGAACACCGGGTTTTTTAATTGTTTAAAGTGTGAAAAATGCATTTTACAGTGGTTTGACCCTTCGTCCGCGACACCCAACGGGCAATTGAAATAAAACAGATACATCTGAAATCTCAACTCGCGAAGAACATGATTAAAATGTATAGAAAAGACAAATATGTATTATTAAAAGTCATTCCTTAACTCTAAAACATCCGACAAGAAAAGAAAACAATTTTACATTTCATAACTAAAAAATATTAAATATAAATGTAATTGAAAAATAAAATATAGTATTTTATTCTGAAGGAAGCAATATTAAAAAGCGCCTCTCAAAAGGAAAGAGATAAGGAAATATTTTTACTGTATTAAATTATATATTATTCATTGTGATGAAAAAGATGTTTCCTTTTTTGATGGTTTAAAAGAGAGGAAG
>CM077112.1:15497119-15515448 GCA_039619505.1 Cimex hemipterus
TATATATATATATATTTATCTGCCTAACTTTCCTATCTCATTCTCTCTTTACTTCCCTCTCTCATTTTCTTTTCTTTTTAATTTCTCTTTCACCCCCTCACACAATTGCTGATTTCTACCTCGTCCTCTCTCAGCTATCTCTCCCTTATTCTCTTTTTTATATTCATATTTATATAAAGAATTTTTATACTCAAAGTGTTTTTTTTCTGCGTACTACCTATTCAATCATACTTTGATTGACTATAATTTTTGTTTTTTAATTGTATGCATTCACATTTTTCCACATCCTACATTTGTTAAATTTAAACACTGCTTTTAAATCGCAGGCCCTGAAGATGATCTCGCTAAAGGTCGAAACGTGGCACGACAAAGAAACTATTGTTTCCGAAAACTACATCACACCGGAACCCATCTCAAGATTCCTGAATAATTATCCACTAACGGACACTAATCACCACACATTTGCATTAATTAAAATCCATTCTAGTAAGACGAAAGATATTGCTTAAAAGTCTAATGCGTGACATCGTATAATCTCATGACGGTCATGAGAGGTAGAAAAAAAAGTATAATCTACCCAAAAATAGATACACCGATGGCTATCGGACTATAAAATGTGTATGTTTCCCGACATGGCCGGTGTGCCATTTATCCCTGGATTAGAAAACGTGGAAAACTTGGCCTTGCAATTATTCGTAATTCGTTTTAAGTAGAAGGTTCCTTCCAGAGAGGGAAAAAATAATATTTATACCTAATTAAAGGCGTAATAGCTAAATATCACGTATGCCACAATCCCCAACTGGTAATTCGGAGAGAGAAATTAGAATAATTAATATTATCCGGGTTAATAAGAGCCTGAATGCAATGTGGAAATGTTGAAAAAAAAAGTAGAATTTCTCAAATGAAGTTTCTCAACGTTATTTCAAATCTACATAACATTGTCGGGATAAACGATAAATTTCTTTTCCCTAAGTCTGACAGGAAATAAAAAAAATATATATTTTAGTTTTAATCAACGATAGGCATAAATCAGTTGTCTTATTATAATTCCTATCTGAGAAAGGATTCCGATTGTAACAATGTGTGTGGGATGTTAGTAAATAATAAATATATTTATTATGTATGCATCTTTTGCGTGAATTTAATTCGGGATTTGTAACGTTCGTGCGAAGGCGTAATAAAAGTTGATTGCATGAAATCTTTATGTTATATCTGTTTTTATGTTCTTCAACCGTGTTACCGGCTCGTGTTGAAACTTTGAACTATTACCTGTTTATGCTAATGAAGATCGGTATCCGTACGGGCTTTTCTATACGTACGGACGCCCGAAGACGGTCGACAATCGATATTCGTGCTTTCGGAAGTTTCGGGCACTCCGTTGGAATCGATTGTCCTGGGAGCGGGAGGGATCCGCTGGATTTTGGTTAGCTTTCTTGAAATTTAAATGAAAAAAGCGTGTAATCTGTGTAATATTCTTGTCCGAAGACACATTAAAATCAACGACATTGTCTTCACCCCGTGGTCAAAGGAAAACAAGGCACCATTTTTATTCCAATATTGGATGGTAGTTCAAGTTTATCACTTATGTTATCAGAAAAACAAAATTTTCGCCTTTTTTATTATTACTAACCCTAGCCCTGCTTTTGGTGTTGATTTGGTAACTAAACAGAAGATGGAAGATAGAGGGGTGCAAAAAGAAAATGACATAAAAATAGATAGAAAGATAATAGTTAGATAGATAGATAGAGAGAGAGAAAATGAGAGAGAGAGAGAGAGAAGAGAAAATACGAGTATATGAACAGAGAATAAGGTAGAGAGCTAAAAGAGGACGAGGGAGAAATCAGGAATTATAGTGGGAAGGTGAAAGAGAGTAAAACAATGTTTGTAAATCCCAGGCCCTGAAGGTGATCTCAATAAAGGTCGAAACGTTCGCACGGCAAAGAAAATATTTTTTCTGAAACCTACATCACACCAGACCGCATCTCATGTTTTCTGAATAATATTATTAATAACCGACCACAACACTTATGGAAAATCAAATCAAGGGAAAAGATATTAGAATTTTTTTCCGACAGTCGTGCTAGTCTTAGGCCATTACAAAATTATTTGTCAACATCTGGAAACTAGGTCTAGATTCGAATCTTTTGAACCATAACCAAATCACTCCCCTAGATAAAATGGTCCAAAATGTTGGTGTTTGTGAACAAGTCCAAGAGGTTTATGCAGGACATCCGAGCCGCCCAAGTACGAAGGATGAGTAAAAAAGTGAATTTATAACAGTAATTTCTTGTCATACTGTTAGTTTTTTAGTTTGATTTTTGTCTTTTACTTAATTATTCAGAAATCTTGACATGCGGTCTGGTGTCATGTAAGTTTCAGAAAAACGTTTTCTTTCTCTTGTCAACGTTTCGCCCTTTATTGAGATCATCTTCAGGGCCTGGGATTTACAAGCATAAATAGCAAGAAAATACTTTGAATATAAAAAATATATTCTTTTGCATTGTATAAATTCACTTTTTTACACAACCCACATGTATTTGTTAAATTTAAACAATGTTTGTAAATCCAAGGCTCTGAAGATGATCTCAATAAAGGTCGAAACGTTGGAGCTATAAGGAAAATGTTTTTCTGAAACCTACCGCATCTCACAATTTCCGAATAATAATTTGAAAACAAAACTGTATTAAGGCATGCATAAAAACACTAAAAAAATTATTTACAAATATTAAATCTGTTTAGAATTCAAACTTAGTCTAATCTGTCCTAGAAAGTAAGTTTTCGAACTTTAGGATACATTTCACAACTTTACGTAAATTAATTGAGAAATCGTGAGAAGCGGTCTAGTTCGTCTTAGGTTTCATAATACATTTTCTTTATAGTGCCAACGTTTCGGTTTTTATTGTGATCATCTTCAGGGCCTGGGATTTACAGTGTTTAAATTTAACTAATACATAGTATACATTCCCTTTTTTCACATCTTACATGGTTAAATGTAAACAATGTTTGTAAATCCCAGGCCCTGAAAATGATCTCAATAAAGGTCGAAACGTTGGCACGATAAAGAAAATGTTTTTTCTAAAACCTACATCACACCAGACCGCACCTCACGATTTCTGAATAATTAATGAAAACGCTAGTCACTGCAACAGATAATATATTATCTCTGTAATAAAAAAAAGTTAATTTGTTTCTTAAAATTAATTTTCGACCAGACGTCTCAGGCCGTGCAGTCATACTTATGATTCACGATTGACAGATGGTCAAGACGTCGGAAATCGTGCATTAGATTGCGAAGCCGAAATGAATGTTTTATTCATAGAAGTAACTAACTACGCATATATTTATAGTTCTTATAAACATTATCTATCTGTGAAAATCTTTCCTTTTAAATTGTATATAAAACTCTGGCTTATGCATTTGATGGGTGCAGTCTGGATCTTGCCGTTTCATAATGGTTAAGTATTATATACTCTGATGTTAACCGAACCGGATCATAATACAAACTTATCCCGTGTTTTATACGAGCTTCGAAAGCTTCCCCTTGGCTGGAAGATCCGTTTAGAGTTCCCTTTAGCATGAGACATGCGATAAAAGCCTATTATTGTAGATGTGTAGACAGTTATTGCCATTATAGTCGGATACGAACTGTATTTATGGCTTCGGATTCAATTATACGGCACTAATACAGTCGAGTACACGACCGAGATTTCCGCACGGTTCGCCATCGCGTCCGATTTCCCGAATGGCAATTATATCATTACTGTCTGATACGGGCCGTCGAGCAAGAAAGAAGAAGATAGAGCGAGAGAGAGAGATAGAGAGAGAGAAAGAGAGAAATTAGAAAGTCCGAAGAAGAATTATTTTGTCCGGGCTAAGAGGAATGGGGTATATTTCATTAGAATCGTCATTAAGCGCGGGTATGCGAGAATCATTACCTACCAGTTGGTTTATTACTCAGCGAGGAATCAACGAGGAATCCCGAATGATCCATACATCACATAACTGTACATTTAAAAAAATTAGTGGAAATTTAGAAATTTAATTATTTCATTAATGAATTCTCGAATTTATTTGTAGAAGTTGAATTTTAATAGTGACACTTATTAATAACGGCTCATCAATGGTGTAAAAATAAAACTATCCCCTGTCATATTACATCTTCATAAAAATTTTAAAAAATAACATAACTCGAACTTTTCGGTAATCTTTTAATAAACAAGCATCCATTGACGTAGATGAGAGATTATAACTTTTGGCTGGATGTACCACGCCATTTTAGACCACTGTTCGAATAATCTGTTCACTCAGAAATGGCGAGATGCCGTCTGGTGAAAAGTAGGTTTCAGAAAAACATTTCCCTTATCGTGCCAACGTTTCGATCTGTATTGAGATCATCTTCATGGCTCAAAGTGTTGGTCTTTGGTGTAATTGTGCCATTCTTGCGTGTCGTGTTAAGAGTGGGCACTTTGAACCCTGAAGACGATTTGAATGAAGCTCGAAACGTTGGCACGATAAGGGAGATGTTTTTCTAAGACCTACCCCACACCAGACCGCACCTTACGATCTACAAATAATCACTTTTTACAAGATTTAGTGTTTGTCTAAATCATAGATCGTTGAAAAAAAGAAATAAAATGATTATTCAGAAATCGCGAGATGCGGTCTGGTGTGATGTCGGTTTCTGAAAAACATTTTCTTTATCGTGCCAACGTTTCGATCTTTATTAAGATCATCTTCAGGGCCTGGGATTTACAAGCATAGTCTATATGAGAAAAACATTTCCCTTATCGTGCCAACGTTTCGATCTGTATTGAGATCATCTTCAGGGCTCAAAGTGTTTGTTTTCATCCCAACACGGGCACTCTCAACAGGACAAACAAGAATACCCATCCCCAGGGAAAACAAACACTTCGAACCCTGATGATGATTTGAATGAAGCTCGAAACATTGGTTTGCGAAAGAAAACGTTTTTCTAAAACCTACCCCACACCAGCACCTCACGATTTCCAAATAATAAATTAAGTTGATTTTTTTTTTTGTAATTCCCCACAAATGAAAAGGTTCGAGTAGATTTATGATGAAAATCATAGATGGTTGAAAGAGGCCACAAAAATTGGATGGTGTGTATTTCTGCTTGATAGGCCTAATGAGTTTTATTGCTCATGTTTTGGGCTTGCAGAAAAAATGCCCGATCCGGTTCGTTCGTTTGCTTTGGAGCCACCTGTGTACCGTATCATTTATCTTATGCTTTCCTGCGTTCTTCCTCTTCTTTTTGGTCCGTTGAGAGTTCACAGGATATGAAAAATGTTTCCGGGATCATATAATCAATTTCTAATGATAGGTGTCTGATTTTCGTTAGTTATGGTTGTATGCCTGAATTGTTTAGCTCCTATTTGATTTGTTTTTGGAACCTAAATGATCATTTCGTAGCTTCTCCTTGTGTTGTATATTTCCAGTGGAGGTATGTTTAGCAGTTTCTAGCGCACTTTTAGGGAGTTGTTCTAATTGTCCCTGTATCCGGCCCGGAGGACCAATTTTATATGCATATACAACATGCTGGTCGGTCGCAATAAAATAAAATACGAACTTGTTGTGGCTTGATTTTCTCGACAATCAGGGAGGAGAGCCGTAGAGGTATGCTGCCTAATGTTTAATGCTTTTTGTTGTGCTTTGGTCCACCAACATGATACGTAGGATATTTTGGTTCTTATTACTGCCGTGTACAGCCAATTGGGCATTTCCGGTTTTAATCCTCAAGATTTGCCTAGGGTTCTTTTTGTCATTTTACTTTCTGCCATAGTACGCGGTAGGTGAGGGTTCATGGTTAACTTCTTATCGAAGGTATTTAACCTCATTTTTTAACTGCAGGATCCATTATAAAAATGTATATGTTGCATTGCTATGTTTGTTTTTTTCTTCGTGTAAGCAATTATGGTAGTTTTGAGGTGCTGAGACCTTTTTCCTCGCCTTAGTTAATAAGTCTTGCCCATCAAAACTATCTTCCTCGGAACGTCTTTATTTTTTAATTACTCAATTTCATGATCTTCTGTTTGAAAAACAGATGTTTCATGTATTTGCCTATGAAGCTCCTTCCCAAGTTGTTTTGGCCTTAATCCAAAAATGGAAATAAAAAATTTTCCCCTGTCCAAATCGAGAAGACAAAGGAAATAAATATATAAAGTTAAAAGAATAATAAAACGATCTTTAGAGAAAGGGTGGAAGGAAAATTTAAGTCTGTAAGTAAATAATTTTGTTTTATATTGAAATGAATATTTTTTAAAGAATAAATAAAACAATGAGTTTAAAAAAGCGATTCTACTTCGAATTTCCATCAATTAATGACTTCAGAAAGGTCATTAATGGTTCAGGAGGGGTTAGGCGGGATGGCCTGTCGGTCTCTCGGATCTTATGTAATTTCCATAGCAGATGTTATTCCTTGAGTGGCGTTTGGCTTTCAATAATGGATAAGTACAGGATTCGTCCATAGCAGGCGTACAGTATCTACAGTATAGGTTGATACATAAGTAAAAGCTTGCGCCGCCGCTCCACGCGGGCCTGAATATTAATTTGGATACTCTTCCCGATTGTGTGTGCCAGGGCGTGTAGGTTTGCGACTCGAGTCCCGTCTACCAATTCTGGTAATGGAATCCAAGGAGATGGAATTATACAGTCCATATTCCAGATGAAGTACGGAAATCCAATTGCGTCGTCTTAAAACGCTTTGCCGAGCCATCTCAGAGTAAATAACGAACCAAATCTTGTATTAGCCGGATTAATCTCCCAGCCGCTCGGGCTTCCAACCGCCGCACCATCGAACCGTACGACCATCGCTGATACACGCCACCCCATCCCGGCATCACTTCCCCTAAAAGTTTATCTATTTTTAAATTACTTCTTATTTACATCACAATTTTTACTCACACTTTTAAAGAAAGTAAATAAATTTTAAGAGGACACGAGGACTTGTGTATAAATTGATTTTCCGTTCAACATCATCTTGAATGTTGAGGTAAACAGTGCTTTGCATTATAATTGGAGTTATAGTGTTAATAGATTTTAGAGCTAGCTTTCCAACAAGATTATGTTGTAACATATCTAGGGAGAATGTGCTTGTAACAGCAACATATTACGGCATAACCAAATTGATGTTTTAATCGAATTTTGACCGCTTTACTTTATCCGTATTGACAAAAATATCCTAGTTCGTTAATTATTTACGTAGCGTATATTTTTTACCATGCCCTCAAAGATGTTTTGGTTTTCCGCGTCAGATTTTGGGTAAATTAGAGTGGCCGCGATAGCCGAGTGGTTAAGGCGTTAGCAAATCCCACGGTCTTGGTTCGATCCCTACCTATCCCCTAGGGGCTTTCTCGAACGCCTAATTGAAAGAAATTGGCACGGTAGTCATCAATGGAAGGAGCGGGATCAGATCTCAGCGATCCTAAATTTGGCCCCAACTCCCTTCAAAACCGAGTTTCATGGATGGAATAGCACCCGCACACCAAGGGCTCAAATTTACACTTGCGTTGCGAGCCCCCCCCCCCCAAAAAAAAATATAGAGCCAGGGATAAAGCTGTACAGCTGCAGTGCTCAGGAGGCAACTCCTCCACTTCTTGGTATAAATCGTTTTAAAAAAATGGGTAATTTAAAATATAATGGGTCTGTCAGGATGTACCCAAACGAAAATATAACCACCAAGACGAACCAAGAAATCTGTATACGCAAACTAATAAGAGCGGAAAGGACAAAACGAAATTTTTTCGCCGTGATGTATCCTCCTGTGGTCTGCGTGGTGATAAACCTATAATTTCTTCCTTACCGATCATCCTGGTCCAGCTATTCTGACTGGTTTGGTATGCCAGAATGTTTCGGAATTTCGACATCCTCAGTGTACCTATGTGATTCTCTGATGTGAATTATATGATGTTTAGTGAATGATTCACAGATTTGGTGAGAAAGGTGTTTGTGCTGTATTGATATGTTTCAAAACTCATAGGCGAATCTCCTTTCTCACCTTTGCCCATCGCTGGTGTTCCACAAGGCTCCAGATTATCTACCTCTCTAATAAAGATCTTCCTTATATTTGTAAATTATTGCCCGTAACGCTGATGACTTCTAAAGAAATCTCTCCTTTTCAAAGCTGAATGACACGAATACCTAAATGCCATCATCTCCTGGGCCGTTGAAAATCGCCGCTCTCTTGATATAAATAAGTCCAAGGCTATAGTGTTTAGTATATTTACTTTTTGCTGAAACTTTCTTTCTAAGATGGCTGAATGCCAACAAATTTCATTCTAGTTGATCACTTGGCTCTTTCCTCCTGGTATAGCTGACACCTTAGGGTAAAATGGTTGACATCCTCTATTTCATCTTGACATGAGCATTCTAGGATACCTTTTTTTTGACAGTCTGGGAAGCAGTTTTAGGTGTGTCGTCCTTTGCAGCTTGCATTCCAGTGAGTTTGCCACTCGTTTAGGGCCATGTGCCTCCTTAGGTGTTCTGTTCGGTATGTTGGGTGTCTTATTGTTGTTTATGTCCCGAAAGACACATTGTTTTTCTGTCGCAATCAGTTCGGGAAACTGCTGCGCGATAATTTATAGTGCTTCTGTTGATACCCTTCTGTAATGCAAATTAGCAATGAATTACGTTGGGTCAAATTTCTTAGCAGAATTAATTACAATATTATTAATAACGGACCGATCTCATTTTATCCACCTTGAGTCCTTGATCAGACCCTGTTCTAGAAACCCCACGTTTTCCAAACAACCCGCCGATTTTATTCGACCCTCCGTCAATTCCGTCATGCAAGCCAGTCTGCACCCGCAACCCCACCGTCTCTTCCCTTCCGCTTCCCCGATTCGATTACGGCTGTTCGGTCTACGAAGGAATCACCTATCAACAGACTCAGAAGAATCATGGAATGCTTTCTCAAGTTCATATTTAGCTCCCAAAAGGGATATCATGTGCGTAATGTGTATCGTAAATTGAAATGGCTGTACATCTCCCATCGTAGGTTGTACACTCTTGGCTCCCTCCTCTAATCAAACAATTTCTTCCCCCCCCCTTCGACATTTAAGCCTTCTATACACACTCGCAACACCCCTTCTCTCAGAAATCCATCGCTTTTGGTCTCATCTTTCCTAAATCCTCTGGAATGACTTACCTAACACGAATCGCCGTGTCGCATCCCTTTCCAGCTTTAACTCCATTCTTTTAAGTTAAAACTTTCTGTTAATTTTCCCTCGGATTTTTTAAATTTTGTATTCATTTTGATACGTGCCGAATTTTTTTTGCTTTTGTTATTCAATGGGGGGCTTACAGGCTCAGAATATTTTTTTCTTTTTCTTCATATTACCAATAAAAAAATTATTTAGCAAATTTGCTCTATTTTGAATTTTTGGATTCTGAATGACGAATATCCTGCAAAGGATAATGTTAAATCGCTGTTAAACTGTTTTATCAGTCGGCCAATAACTTTGTGTCGGTCTGGTTTTATCCAGATTAAAATATAATTAAACCAGCTGGAGCTCGGAGAAGAATGACTCTCTCAATGAAGACGACTTTATATTAAACGAGAACGCACAAGGGCAAAAGGAAAGTTATTTAGCATCACATTACGCCGTGATTGTTAGAAAAAAATTCGAATCAGGAGGATGAAAAACTTTTCCTATTCTGTAGTCGGTTTATTCGTCGCCGTTTTACTGAAGCTCTCAACTTGATGACAGGCCCTTGATGGCGCCTTGTTAAATCAAGCCGATGTAACAAGGTCTGCTGAATATTTTGTTAGAGAAATAAAAAGGTACATTAAAGAAGGGCGGACTCCGGCTGGTTTTATGGCTTCCCGCACCACCTGAAGCGTCGTTGAACAATAAATTTGCGGTAATGGTTAACTTTTTGCATAAATGTGATTTATTTTATGCTCGTACGAGGCCTCGAGCCCAGTTGCCAGCGAAGCATTTTAATACACTTTATAAAAACGAGCCTTGGGCTACCGTGCAATATGGCGCCTCTGACTTTACCACGTAACTCAAACATGCTCTTATAACGACTCTTTTTTATTGATATTTTAAAATATTTTACGCTTTCGTACTTTCACTCTTGCGGGTAAAGTGCAGAGTTTAACAACTCGGCCCGTCTCGGGTTACATTTTGGTACTTTGTCGCTCTCGACACGTTTTGTCTGTTAAATACACGCTTTGAACACGGTAAAAAGAAACTTTTAGACCCTGCACGCAACAAACGACGTAAAATATCTAATCTAATTTACAGTATTTGCGACAGCGTGTCAAAACCGTTTTACCATGGCCCGTTATAATACAGGTGCGATTTACAATAACGTCGAGAAAATATTAGCCCATGCCCTGGTCTGATGTGGACAATCACATCGTAGCATTCCCGACTCTTTCAATTATATAATATGTTTCCAAGGCTATTGTACAATTGCTTCTAATCGCAATATCAAATAACATACTATTCATCCCGTCTCTTGCGCAACAAAAATTACAATATATTAAAATACACTAATGCCAACAACCAACACCCACCTACACATTTTTCATGTTTGTCTACGAGCAATAAACTCACCTTCATAACAAAACCTGGAACAAAAACTTCATAAAATCATTCCTCGAGTAATGTTCCTAAACAAATATTTCAATCTCGTGCGTTTCGTTATATAATTTTTAAAAAGTACATAGTCCTATGTTTGTTCATTATATAAAAAAAACTATTAATACAGCATTATTTTTTATATATTTCGCTTGGGTTCACAACATTCTTTCCCGGACTCATGGTCGGGCTGACATGAGGATCTTTAATGTCCGTGACAGTCCGATTCTCAAAGTGAGAGATGACGCACCGCCGCCGAAGCGACAGTGTAGAGGTTTCGCACCCCGAAGGGCTGTTACCACCTCGCTCCCACCTCGTCAGAACATTACTACTACATTAACCAATGCCGCACGCAAGGCCGACCGGCCGAAATACAGCGGCCAGCTCACCCGCGTACTCCCTAGATAGAGAAGGCGACTCTATCGCTCTGAGTGTAGAGACTCCTCTAGCGTAGAAACTTCCGGGAACGCCCCGGCAACGGTTTCGGATTTAAGGGAGATTGCTACCCACCCCCTAGGTGAGCACTGTCTATGGCCAAAGGTCTCTCACCGCGTTCAACCCACACCTGCCACACGTATTCGAGGGACGCCATAGGCCAAGCCTAGGTGGTCCGATCCTTCGCTTCCCCGAGGGGGTACCACGCCGGTCATACGCATATCCGTGCAGTGCACACACGAACAGGAGACCGCCGATCCACTACCAGCACCAGGCGCTCGTTCACGCAATCGAGGGGGTAAGGCATGATCATTACGTCGTCAACGCTTACATGCTGCCCCCCGCGAACGGGACACCCCGGTCATGCGCAACTCACGAAGGTCACCGATAGAAGACAGCCTCTGCCTAAGTTCCCGCCAGGGGCGTCACCACGGCCAACCACGGCCAACCACGAATCCAACCTCACTTGTGACAGGGCCGAATTTTGGAAACATTTAGTCACCCCGTGGTACAGATGGCCATACACACTCCCCCATCTTTACAGACAGGATCTTGTGCACTGGCCCCTCTGTGCCTCTGATAAGGCATCCGACGCCCGCATCGACCTCGGGCCGACACGAGTACAGCTTGTGCTTTAGAGAGGTCGCCACGCCAAAGGGATCCGACACGCGCAAAATTAATCCCGCCGACGGAAGGGGATCTCAATCACAAGCATACACTCTCCACAGGGGTTCGAAACAGCAGAGGTCATATAAAACCTCAGGGTGCCGGTGTTTAATATAAAATGAAAAAATTTGTAAGTATGTCAGGTTTGAATGCAGGGCCGCTGGATTCGTACCCGGGACTTTTACCTTTCGGCGATGAGCGCTGTGTCAAAGGCCAAACCTTGCGGCCACAGACGCCCCCTAATAAATCATTATAGATCATGAGAAAAATTTGAAAAATAGGTTATACTTCAAGAAAACATCCAATGAATAAAATAAAATGGTAACACAATATATTTAGGTAGAATTCTATGGCACAAAAAACCCACTAGCGCGAGGAAAACATGCAGACATTCACTCAATACGTTACTAATATATGTGCCAGTTGGTCGATTGAGCATTTCGTTTTCTAATTGTTAATCTGTACAAAGTTCTATGTTTGTACTCTATACAAAAAAAAAACTATTAATAAAGCATCCAATGATTAAAATTAAATGGTAACACAATATATTTAGTTAGAATAATACAGCACAGCAATCATTAATATATATAAAATTAATTTTTAAAAACATTCAGACATAATGTTCACGATTGATAAAATTAGTTGAGTACGGTCTCAGAGGATGTAGAACTTGGTTAGGTACAAAAACGAGCGCGAGGAAAACATGCAGACGCTCACTGAACGTGGCGCTCATAACATGTACGCTAAGAAACATTGAGAGGTGTTCAAAACCTTTTGTTCAAACGTATTGTTTGGCGAGTTTCGGACAAAGCCACCAACTTATTTCGACTAGCCCGAGGTACACATGCAGACATCTTCTCAACACGATATCAAATAATTCGGATTAATAAAACGGACCGAGTTTACCAGAAACGATCGCGCAAAAATATTGCCATTTTCGTTCATTTGGTTCGGCTGGTTTTCATGAAGGCACACAAAATTGACTAGCGCGAAGAAAACATGCAGACACTCACATAATACGTTACTAATCACTACATGAGCCAGTTGATTGGTCGATTGATCGTTACGTTTTCTAATATTTAAAATGTTCGAAGTTCTATGTTTGTTCCCTATATAAAAAAACTATTAATAAAGTATTATTGATATCACGAAAATATGAAAATAGTTTTTTCTTCACGCAAACATCCAATAAACAAATTAAAGTGGTGACATGTACGTAGAATTCTATGGCACGAACATTAATCATTAAGGTATATGAAATGAATTTTTTTTTTAAGAGACACTCGGACAAAATGATTCACGACTGATAAACTTAGCTGAGTCGGTCTCGCAGGATGTAGAATTTGGTTAGCTGTAAAAACGAGCGCGAGAGATATATGCAGGCATTCACTTAACATGACATTAATGACGTAAATTGTAGGACCCGGTGTCCGGATATGAACGAACGTTCAAAACCTTCTGTTGACTTGGTTTGTTCGCCTGGTTTTCTGCAAGGTCAACAAAATTTTAAAAAATATCGGGCTGGTGTACAAATAATTTTGAAAAGTAAGTCAAGACTATTTGTAATTTTTTTGTAAAATAAAGAAAATTTATTTGGAATATTATTTAGAAATCGTGAGATTTTCATGGTGGTAGGTTTCAGAAAAAATATTTTCTTTATCGTCACAACGTTTCGATCTTTATTGAAATCATCATCAGCGCCTGGGATTTACAAACATTGTTTACATCAGAAAAACATTTTATTTGTCGTGCCAACGTTTCGATCTTTATTGAGATCATCTTCAGGGCCTGGGATTTAGAAATATTGTTTACATTTAACATTTCCTTAATTCAGGAAATTTTACTGAACAACCCCATCAGTATACCACCAATCACCATAAACTTGTTTGAGTGCAGTTTTCGTTTCGGGTAGAGTTTCGGCGCTTCATCCTTGTCCAACCACTGACCTGTACGCACCATGTTACCATACAGCAGTGAACAAAATGCCTAAAAAAGTGGAAGTCTGTTGGCGAGAGGTGGGGTGAATATGGAAGGTGCGGTAAGGTTTCACATCCTAAGTCCTTAAATTTCAGCAGGCTTGGTATAGCGATATATTGCCTGGAGTCATCGTGAACAAGAATGAGCGCAATACAGTTTAACAATGCTGGACAAAGGCGTTACAGTTTCCCGTGCGTTTTGTTAATAATTCTCTTAATTATTAACACCTTAATTCAGGAAATTTAACTGAACTACCCGAGCAGTACACCACCAAACAGTCACCATAAACATTTTTGGGTGTTGGTTTCGTTTCGGGTAGTGTTTTGGCTCTTCATCCTTGTCCAACTACTGACCTGTAGGGATCATGTTATCGTACAGAATCCATTTTTCATCGCACGTCATGATAAATGGATCGTTTTGGTGGCGCAAAAGAAGAGATTTCTTTGGGATTCGGTTAGTTCGTGCGGTACTCATTTGTTGAACTAACCAACCGATGGCGTACATATAGGCTGATCAACACTAAGCTCTTCCGCAAATTCCCGTGTTGTCTTTCGTGAAGTTTCATCAGTCGAAGTTTTGGGCTGGTTTTCCACAACTGAAGTCTCACCACGATCTTCCCTGTCTTTGACGTCCAAATCTCTGAAATCACCGCTGCACTAAATCTACCCTACCCCGGCACTGTATTGATGTTAAACGCGCGGTTTAGGCGGCTTTTCTCCTAAGTTTAAATCGTACAAATAAATCTAGTTTGGACATATATAATTTCTCAAGGTCTCTTACAAAATTCTATATAACCGAAAATGTTTGATATAAAAGATAACAACTAAAAGTATTTGTTATTATATCCTTAAATCAGCATTGTTTAGATGAAAAACACCTGCGAACATTAAACAAATCTTCAAAACCTGCATTAACTTTGGAACAACCCAATAAATGACGAGCTCGAAGAAGCAGACATTAGCTTATTTATGTATGATAAACGTGGCCACCCTCTTTTTTTCGTAAATATTTGCAATAGTTGTAATTTTTGTTGTTTACTGGATATTTTTAAACAAAATAGATATAGTTTGTTAAATTTATGAAAATATTTTACTAACAAGTTTTTGTTTGTTTTGTTTTAGGTAAGTGGAATAAAGGAAAATGAAGAATGGACGATAGGAAGGTGGTTACACGTGGTAAAAAGGGAAAGGACATAAGTGAAGGCGGAGGTCGGGATCGGCCGGAGCTGCGGGGGAGTCCTAATTGAAAGAGGGGAGATTTCTCGGGTCAGGAAAGGGTGAAAGTACATTAGTCAAATGAACGGGTTTGCACGGGCAACTCTGCCAGGGTCGGGGGTGTCGATTTATGTTATTATATAGAAACACTCTGAACCGGCCTGTAATTGCAGTTGTAATGTGGGTAAAGTTTCAGACCGGGAGTATTCGTGTCGGTGATAATTTGTTGGACGGCGGGCGGGGTTGCGCTGGAGGCGGCGCGGGGGCGGCGGAGAGCAACTTTGCTTGGATTACGAGCCCCCGTGGCTGAATTATTGAAACCGAACCGACTCCTGAGCACAACTTTCTCTGTATCAATTTATCCCCTCGTCCACCCCCAAAGCCCCCGCCACGGAAGAGCGACTAACCCCGTAGAAAACAACCGCTGACAAAACACCTCCCGACCCCTCCGTCAACCTTTTTTCTAAGTAATTGCCCTTGCTTGACCCAAACACTTGTTCCTTTTAGACAAGTACCTGACGCAACTTTTTTTGGACTTTTTATATATATAATTTATTAGCCACTGTTCCAAGAGGGTCCCTTTTTCATAAATTTATATGATACTCATACTACCGGCCAAACCCAAAAAAGATCTTACACGCCAAATCGTTAATCTTGTAGATTTACTTAAAAATTTTAAAAATACACCCAGAAACAAGTTTTTGTTTTACTTTTGAAACACACCCCTTCCGACCCCTCCGTCAACTTTTTTCTGAGTAATTGCTCTTGCTTGACCCAAACACTTGTTTCTTTTTGCGAATTACCTGTCGAAACTTGTCTTGCCTTTTTTTTATATATGTAATTTATTTTTCACTGCTGCAAGGGGGATTCCTTTTTCATAATCCTAGATATTAAACTGACAGTAGATTTCCTGAAAACTTAAAAAAAAAAGCCGAAACATGTAATTTTTTTTTACTTTTCAATTACACCCATCTCGACCACTCCATCAATTTTTTTTTCTGAGTAATTGTCCTTGCTTGACCCAAACACTTGTTTCTTTTTACGAATTACCTGTCAATACTTGTATTGCCTTTTTTTTATATAATTTATTTTTCACTGTTGCTAGAGGGATTCCTTTCTCATAATCCTAGATATTAAACTGACAGTAGATTTCCTGAAAACTTAAAAAAAACAAAAAAAAAAACAACCGAAACGTAATTTTTTTACTTTTCAATTACCCCCACCTCGACCACTCCGCCAACATTTTTTTCTGAGTAATTGTCCTTGCTTGACCCAAACACTTGTTTCTTTTTGCGAATTACCTGTCAATACTTGTCTTGCCTTTTTTTTATATAATTTATTTTTCACTGCTGCAAGGGGGATTCCTTTTTCATAATCCTAGATATTAAACTGAAAGTAGATTTCCTGAAAACTTAAAAAAAAAAGCCGAAACATGTAATTTTTTTTACTTTTCAATTACACCCATCTCGACCACTCCATCAATTTTTTTTTCTGAGTAATTGTCCTTGCTTGACCCAAACACTTATTTCTTTTTGCGAATTACCTGTCGAAACTTGTCTTGCCTTTTTTTTATATAATCTATTTTTCACTGTTGCTAGAGGGATGTTTCTTTCATAATCTTAAATATTAAACTGACAGTAGTTATGCCAAAAACTATAAAATTAGCAAATACACCCCGAAACACAAGTAAGTTCAAACATTCATCCTACTAGCTTTCGGGAGTCTAATAGGCTTATGTTAAATGCCTGTTTGTATTAGAAAATGACGTTTTCATCTTTTACATATGATAAAAATGGTTTGAAAGTCATGGGTTGTGAACACACATTGAAAGACTTTTCTGTTCTGATTCCTGCGACCAGTGTGCCAGTAAAAGGAATGTATTTTAAGATTTACAATCTCTTGAGGAATTACAACCAAACAAAGTGACAGCTTGAATTTTGACAGCTATTTGATCTGATGGAAAGAGCTGAGAACCCAGAAGTGTCTATTTATTATTGAAAGGTATAATTTTTCCCCCGAGTATCAGTATAATGTTGTGATAACACGGGGGTTTGGAATTGATTACCTTGTGCCGAGTAATCTCAACTTGTAACATGCAAACGTGGATCTAGATTCCAAGAGCAACATTGAAACTCGACCGTATTTGGAATAGTTCTGCGTCCCGGTCGGCCATTAGATTAAGAATCATGCGAACCAGTGATTACTTTTGATGATAATGACTTTTTCTAGTGATTAAGAGCAATTTTAACGTTATATTAAATGAAAACGTAGATCGGGAGAGGCGGGGCTATTTCGAGAACGACACTAAGCCGACTGAATCATCTTTTCGATTATTTATATCATAATTCCCGGCTATTAATCACCGGATTAATGTAGGTTTAATGGCAGGTTGAAGAGCCGCCCATTAGAACAGCGTGGATGCCTTTTCGGTAAATGTAAGATAATTAAAGATCATTTTGTTGCTAAGTCCGGGAGCTGTGTTCAGGGTCGTGCACCTGAAAGATGAAACGCCCATCGGTAATCAAATCACACTATCTAACCGAGTCGATCCTTGCTTAATCATCCCCTCTTATGAGCATTGAGAACGAAAGCTACTCCTTTTCGAATAAAGTTTTTTTAATAATATATATTCGTGTCCTGTATAATTCCGGATAAAACACAAACAGAAGATACTGTGACACTCATGTGTTATGAGAATCCGGGAATTTCTGGCAGTCTGTTGGGAGGTTAAGACAAGGAGATCTCGAGTACATTGTCGTTTGGCGAAGTGAAGATGGGTTGACTTGAGAGGGCATAGGCTGAAAGATCGGAGTGAAACTTGGGAAAGAGTGAACTGGTCAGTTTATTGCCCAAGGTCTTTATGGACAATGAGATTGGAGACATAGTATGGACTATTGATTGAATGCTTGGATACGTTGCCGCTAAATACATGGTGGTACCCCCAGTTTTGCTCCTTATGACCAAACAGGTGGAAGTAATCTTTTGTACGGTTAGTTTGTTTTTTACAATCATGTCTGATTTCGGCCCTATAAATCTTCGTAGTGTCCAAATCATTTATCTAGTTCTTGCCTTGTTGGGTGAGGAAACAGCCTAAGTATTTTAAATGTGTAGATGTTGGTAGTTCTTTACTGTAATGTATAGACGTGGGCAAGACTGGTAGTTTAGGGTGAGCATAATTGGACCTCATCAAATTTCATCTTTGGCATCGGTCTTCACTGAGCTCAAGGTGCTCCTGGTTAGTGCAGTTGGCAGTTTTGGTACATTTGTTTCGTTCAGCTTCTCCTTTGACACCAATCTTCAATGAGCTCAAGATGCCCATCGTTATTGCGGTTGGCAATTTTGGTACACTTGTCCAAGTTCAGCTTCGTCTTTGGCACCAGTGTTCAATGAGCTCAAGATGCCCCTGGTTATTGCGGTTGGCAATTTTGGT
>CM077112.1:15548578-15579777 GCA_039619505.1 Cimex hemipterus
TATAGTTTAGTTCTATATTGTATTTTTATCCTTTTAGATTATTTTAATCATGGAGGCTGTGAAGGTACGTAATTTTGCCCGTCATTGGCGGACTTTTGTTCGTACAACGAAAATATGGAAAGAATTCCCATACACTGTTGAAATCTGCGAAGGATAATATTAATAATAAATTATTAAAACAACAATATTTATTTTCGATTCTGTTCTTGTTATTCTATAGCTTATTTGGTTTTACATAAGCTCTGTATATGGAGGGGAATACATATTGCATAAAGTTACACCCCTCTACAAGACTGCTCTCGAAAAATATTTCGCCTTATCTCTTTTGTTTTATTTTTTTATTTATACTGCCGTGTATGCTGCTTAAAATTCAGTTGAATTGAACCAAAAATTTATTGAGTAGAGTTTTCATTGAATTTACTGATGAGTTTTCGTTTCCCCGGATGCTCGAGACGTATTCTGTTAATCTTGGTTGATAGAGATCGATATTTTAACTGATTGTAAAAATTATATCGGTAGGTAGGGGGAAAAAGACTTTGGATACATCAGAACAGGTCATTAACTCTTTTTTTTATGAGGTTTTTTATCGCCACAAACAATTATGTTAATGCGAAGAGGATGGAGACAGGGATCAAGATAAATGTTGTTATTCTATAGATTACATTTTGATGTGCTACCATTATGTTTCTTTTTCTATGAAAGAAAACAGTAGAGAGGAAAAATTCTTTCCGGCAAAGCGACATACCGGTATACACGTCTGAGGGGTTAAGTAAAAAAAACTATACACCGGATCGATTAAGATTCCTATTCTCGTTTCCTTTACGCACCTCGGCATATCCGTTCTAGGAAATCTAACATAAAGGACAAAGGACTTAGGAAACGCAAACCAGACGTTTCAGGAGGGTAAAGGAAAGCGTAAACATTAAAACATATGTGTCACATAAAATAGAGCCGTTATTAGGCCTACTTGCCAGGACATTTTTTTCCTGAAGGGGGCATAGTCATTAATTTTGTATACGTCAGGAAAAGCCTCAAGAACGAATATTAATTTTCAAGTTTAAAAAAAAATTAAAACAAAATAAGACGAGTGAACGTTTCACATTTCCAAAACCGCTGAAACCAACTAAGCACTTAAAATAGAATCTTGAATTTAATTTTTCCCTTGAAAAGAATGGTTAACTGTTAATACTGTGAAAGATGCGATAAATCAGATTAATAACAAATAATGAAATTTGTTTTTATTTGTAGCCTATACATACTTGTACATAATACAAATGTGATCACAATGTATATTGTTCACCGCTCGGTCACAGCACTAGCATGGATGCCAGCACTGCACACGGAGGACGCAATGCTCACTCATTTTAATAGATTGAGGGATAAGGAGGTCTCGGGATGGGAATAGGTGGAGAGGGCTCTTGCGGTAGGGTTAGGATGGATCGATAGGTCGGTATGAAATTTTCGGAATGGGAAATGGGTCAGTTCGTGGACAAAAGGAACGTTCAGGTCTTTTGGATAGTGAGGTTAGAGACACAAAAAGTAGTTTTGCCGATTTGTCCGATGACTTTTGATTGAAAGGACTCGATATGCCCAAGCTCCACAGTTCCACACGGTATGTCCAAAGTGGTCGCAGTAAAGTCTTGTATAAGGTCAGTTTAGTGCTGATGGTCAACCCGGATTTTGGTCCTAGTAATCTGCGTAATTGTCCAAGTATTCTGTTGAGTGCTGTCTTTTAAGTCAGTCTGCTGTCAAGGTATAGTCCTAGGTATTTGACTTGAGTGGAAGTTGGTATCTCGTCATTGTTGATGTATAGTGGCAAGACTGTTTTTTTCAAAGTGAAATGCACTTTCTCCGTTAAATCTTTTTGCACCAACCTTCGATGTGCTCAAGGTGTTCTTGGATATTAGAAGTAGCTTGGGTAGGATTCAAGTTCAGAAGGACAAAATTGCGGTATCATCCGCGTGGGTGGTAATGATGGTATTGGGGTGAGTAGGTAGATCAGCAGTATAGATGTTATAAAGGATAGGACCGAGGATACTCCCTTGTGGGACACCGGCTTGTATTGGCCTGATTTCAGAGAAGTCGTTACCGCACCTCACTCTGAAGCATTAGGTAGGATTTCAGAATAAGGTAATAAGGAGTGGGTAGGAAGCGTTTGAGTTTATAAAGCATGCCCCACTCTGCAAAAAGCTTGTGCTACATCTAGGAACGCACCCAGGCAATACCCTTTGTTCTCAAGAGCAGAGGAAATGGTGTCCACAACTTAAAACATTGTTGAGTCGTAGAATGATGTGAGCGGAAACCGAATTGGTGAAAGGGGATAGTATTATAAGTATCTAGGATAGGGATTAGTCGTTTTAAGAAGAGCCTTTCGCAGATTTTGGACATTGTAGGAAGAAGACCGATGGGTCTGGAGGGTGATATCTGGTCGGGAGGTTTATGAAACAAAGAATGAATTAACGAATAAATCATAGGCAATAGATTAATTTCAAAACTGGCCGAAATCGAAAAATCGTAGGATAAGTTTAAATCTGAATACTCATCTCCGTCGAAATTTTTTTATGATAATATCGAACAATTGTGCCAAAATTAGGCTGTCTTTTACTTGTTCAAAAGTATGTTTTTTAGATAATTTTCTGTTGAAAGATATGTTGGTAGTAATAAAGTAAAGACCTAAAAAGCACGGCTCCTACTTTTCGATTTATATAATGTATTAATATTTAGTTATAAAAAATTAGTAAAAGTGATTTATTAGCGTGAATGTACCGGGAGCCTACATGGCCTGAGGCCAGCCTGCCCAATAAATATCGAGTACTCTGGGAGAGTGAATGCCACCAGATTTCTATGTTTCTATCAGGCATTGAGTTTTAATTTATTGAAAGGAATGTAATTTATTAGCGTGAAAGGAAGTCGATTATTGAAACCTTCTCCGAGCAATATCGAGTATTCTGGGGATGTGAATGCCACCAGATTTTTAAGCTTCTATCAAGCATTGAGTTTAATTTATTGATAAGGAATGTAATTTATTAGCGTGAAAGGACGGAGATTATTTCAACCCTCTCCGAGGCATATCGAGTGGTATGTTCGGAGAGTAAAAGTAGTTATTAGCGAGAATGGAGTTGATGCCGCACTTAGTGATCATTCTGAAGGAGTAGCGGATATGGCCAGACTTCAATGTTTTTGTATGTTCCACGTGTATATTCTGTAATTGGGACTAGGAATTTTAAGATATCGAAGCTCAAATATCTGCCGGTTGAGAAAATACGTGTGAAAGACCAGGAAAAGAAGTAGATGCACGCAGAGGGCAGGTGATGACCTGAGCTATTCGTCGGCCCCTAAACTTTCCACGTATGTTTTAAAAAAATAAATACGGCAAATATATAAGGTAAATATATTAAAATTATAGTAAAATGAAAACAGCGCGACAAGTGAGACTCTTAGAAAGATTTCTTCTGAAACTTGCTAGGGAGAGAATTCAAGCGTACCTCAGCCTACGACCAGTGTTACTTCCATTTTGAAAAAATTAATTAAAACGCGATTCCACCCGAGGAAATTACATATTAAACATAGTAAAAGTTGGCCCTTAACGTCTTCCTGGGACGCCGGCTAATCAAAGTTTACCCGGTATTTTCCCTCTGATTTTCTTTCCGCGATACAATTAAAAGTAAGACTAAAAGGAAAGGGCTGGGCCTGGAGTGGCTGTACAACCCTCCTTTTCTTCCGGGCCTGTACTTAACTCTATTATATAATAAATGCAGTTTATATTATTCTCCCCCTGCCTCCCCTGATCGATAGCGTGCATAATTAACAACGTATAATATCGATCTCGTTTCTCTTTCGTTCTCCCTTTATCTATCTCTCCGTCTCTCTCTTTCTCTCTCCCACACTCTCTCGGAAATGGCTGCTTACTTCCCAACCCTCTTAGAACAATCAAAACTACTCCAAGTCCACCCTTTTCCACCCCTTTCTATACCACGTTTCTATCGGACAATTTCATTATTATTATTCTCCATAGTTACACTTGCTACATTTCTCCTTCTTAAGGTTTAATCCTTTACAAAAGAAATTTATTAAAATTGACAAATATCAACTAGATTTCCATCCTAGATCCTTATGTCATATCTGCTCAAGTTTCTCCTAAGTTCGGGAGTCCAGCTGACGTGAAATATATCCCCAGATAACGGACATTAGAGCGATTCACGATTGATTTCTCGGCCGATTAACCTCTAAGTCGAGGTGGAAGTAACCGACAAAAACAAGCGTATCACGTTTTTTGAATTAATCCGAATTATTACGAAAAACTTCCAGATAAAACGATCACAAAGGATAGTCGTGTGATAAGATATCACATCAATAATATTTCGGCATGTTCCAATTGTCATACTCAGTGTATTTTAAAAGATCTTAAATCAATTTGCTCAACTCAAGAAGAAATAATATAAATCACAATAGCCATCGGCCATAAACGCTGTAATTGTAAGAGATGTCAGGGTAATAAGCAGGGTGAAGCAAGCTAAGCCATTTCGGTACATCAATGGTACGCAACATTTTACGGTCTCCATGATAGAAATGATAAAGTTTTATTGGAGAATCGGAACAGGGGCCTAAACGCTAATCGGCTGGAATTCTACCCGCTCTCTATACAGAGCCAAAAGCACTCTTCGATTAACTGGAGTATATCAAGCAACCTTTTCTATTTCACCCAAAAGTAAATTTCCGTGTGCCAACACTTCATGACCAATTGAGGGTCGATACCTCATATCCCTCCGTCCTACGCATTTGCGCTAATAAATACATAGCATCGGGTGCTGTCCTACTCGCTCTTTGTATGGAGCCAAGGAATCAAATGCTTCAGTAAAGTGAGACACATATGCGGCCTTTGGTACATAAATGTCCGTATCTTAACCTTGCGTGGCCTATTCAAGATCCAAGGGTCGATCGAGGTACTCAATATTCTACCAACGGACATCTCACCACCTTACACGCTAATAAATGCTTTCATCCTCAATGTACAAAAATAAACAAAAAACGAGATATTAATTGTTGATAAAACGTGTTTCCTCCCAAAACCAAAATTTGGTGACCCAGACACTAGCTGCCGCGCTTAGGTTATGGAGCGGTATTCCCAGTCGCTCTCTATAAAGAGCCAAAGACTCCCTTCAATTAATTGGATTACATCAAGCAGCATTTTTCTATTTCGCCCAAAAGTAAATATTCGTGTGCCCATGACTTAATGAGGGACGATATTGAGACCCCTCATATTCCTCCATCGTACGCATTTGCTCTAACAAATACATTTATTCTTAATAAAGAAAAATAAACAGAAAACAGGATATCAAGTATTACATCCAATAAAAAAGGTTTCCTCTAAAGATCAAAGCGGTGGACTCATGTTACCATGTTCCAGCATAATTTTCATACTGGTGGCCTTTTTATGGAGCTAAGGAATCAAATCCTTCAATAAAATAGGACACATTGATGACTTTAGGACTTAAGTGTGTGTATGTCAATCTCGCGTGGCTTACCCTCACCACACTTTCACGCTAATAAATATATTCAACTTCCATATATAAAAATAAAGTATATATAATACAATGTGTTTCCTCCTAAAATCAAAACTTGGTGACCGAACTACTCGCTGCCGCGCTCAAGTACAATACATTCATTTGGAGCGGCATTCCTACTCGCTCCCTAAAAGGAGCCAATTGAAAAATTTGTAGTTGAGTTACATTTGTCAATAATATTTCGGCATGTTCCAATTGTTGTCCCAATGAGTTTGTGAAAAGCGTGCGGGTCGACGAAGCCATCGAAAATAATGATAGTTTGCACCGTTTTAACACCGTATACTTTGAAAGGGGGCGAGGTCCGGTCGATCCTATCGTCAGCCGGCAATCAACAGGGTCGTAAAATTTATCTCAAATCGTGGGAAGTCGTTGAATACCTGGCCGAAAGACCAGACGGACCTCCGAAAATGGGCTCCTCTGCAAACGCGTTTATCGTCGCGGGTCCTGAACAAACGGACCGGTACGAAATCCGAGACGACAAAGAACCATGAACTGTAGGTTTAGGCCAAAGTTTTACCGCGTAAAAAAAAAACCCTGGGGCGATTTTCCGAAGTCCTTTGCAAACAAGAGATATTTTAGTTTTTAGAAAGCCGATCGGGGCGGAATCGTCCGGCCGGATGACGGTGTTTTCGATCTGTAATTAATTCTCTAGAATCACATTATTATTTAATTGTACATCGAAAACAATAAGCTCTGCCGTAATTCTACATAATTACCCACGATGTCCGAGATGGGCCTACTATAATTAATTTCTTCAGATACACAGATAATCTGATTGATTTATTTGGTCAAATTACAACTTTTATAAATATTAAATCCCATCATTATCCTATGGTAATTTCGTGATTTCTCGATATTTTTTTTTTCTAGGTCTACATCTTCCTACGCGATATATCGCCCTGGTCCGTTACGTTGCCATTCACGTCAATTAACTATGCATAACTTGATTAATAAATATAAGGAATTATTACGAAGATGTCACTGGGGAGACACGGCGTAGGTTCACGCTATTTCTTTTAGTTCCCTTTGTTAAAATCATAATCTATATTCATGAGGATCCTACATATGTTATTCACTTACGGCAATGGCGATAATTTATTTAATTTATTCCAAGTGTCGTTTCTGTTTAAAACGTTTTTAATCAGGCCACGTCTCGTCCCGGGACCCACACCGAAATCGCACCACTCGCCCTTCCACATAAAACAATTGTATTAATCGGCTCTATAGTCGAAACTCCACACACAAATACGATTTGTATTTTAATTGAAAAATTCCATCGGGTCGGACATGAGGGAACCTCGTATTAGAAATATTAGAATTAGAAACAGAAAAGAACTAACCCGGTCCTTGGACGTCCCGAACCGGGCACAAATTATAGACATTTCACCAAAATTATGGTCATTCCAATAATAACGCCCCGGCGTCATCATTTTTCCCCCTCGCTCTCACTCCTAACAGACTTATCGGAGAATTTCCTGCTCTCCATGAAATAACCGCCGGATGCAGGAATATCCGCGACCCGTTTTACAACGGATAGTTTCGAGGGGGGGGGCGGTAATTAAACGATTGATCCGTCCGATCTCGCGGGAGCCGTCGCCCGGCTGTGTAAACCGTAAGACGCGATAAAATAAAATTCGACTATTTTATTTATCACCGGGCGTTTGATAAAACAAATATGGCGAGCCGGCAGGTGATCCGGCAATAAATTACATCCGCGGTGGAAATATGTTGTTCATATTTAACATGTCATTGATAGGTGTGTTTGGTCACACTGAATTATCAACGACAGATCATCGGCCGCATCGCGTGGCAGGGACTCGTTTTTTTTTTGTTTTTTTTTTTAACTAAAATACATTACCGATAGCTTATCGCAATATTGTTTTCATATAAAAAATTAAACAGAATACAAACTGGCCCCGTGGTCGAAACGTGCGAGGAAAACACATTTATGCTTTGATTAAAATTATATAAAAAAACACACTCGATAATTGAAACTTGATTGCATTGGTTTAACCTTTTGTTTTTATAATTTTAAATAAACATCACAGAGGGAGATCTCTGCGATAGCACGATCGTACACACTGGGCAAAATAAATTACGTTTAAAAAATATTTATTCGCGTACGCTTCACAGTAAAAATTTGTTCAGATGTTAATCGACCTCCACTTGCAAGCTGCTCTTCAGTGTAGGATCTTGCTTGTGGTTTTTCCTGTCCTAGTTGCAAGTACCTCCACCAACATAGACCATCATAGAAACATAAAATATGTTCTGCTGTTCCTCAGTATCTGCACAGTGTTTCTTCTGTCTGTACTCCAATCCATTGCATGTGCTCTCTTAAGGGCAGTCCGACCAGAATCCTGGCAGTTTTGCGATCGCCGCCCAGTAATTCCTTAAAGATTGCGGATGGCAATTGTATGAATCTCTTCGCATCATGCCTGTGATATTGTTCCATCGGTTTTTGGGCTCATTAAGGATCAGCTTTTGTGGCAGGACGCTAAACCACAGTAGGGTTCAGGACCCAGAGTCCGTGTTGGCCTATCTTTGAAAAGATTGATCTTAGTCATTTCCTCTCTTAGATGCCAGAATCTACAACTTAGATAGACCTTCAAAGAAGCGTAAAATATATTATGCGGTCTCATCCTCTTTCTGCCAGTATCCGCACAGTGTTTCTTCTGTCTTGACAGCTGCTCCTCAGTGTAGGGTCTTGCTTGTGGTTTTTCCAGTCCTAGTTGCAAGTACCTCCACCTACATAGACCATCACAGAAACATAAAATATGTCCTGCTGTTCCTTCTCATCCTGGCAGCATCTGCACAGTGTTTGTTTCTGTCTGCTCTCCAATCCATCTCATGTGCTCTCTTAACGACAGTCCGACCAGAATCCTGCCACTTTTACGGTCGCCGTCAAGTAATTCCTTAAGTTTTACGGATGGTAATTCTATGAATCTCTTCGTCTCATGCCTGTGATATCGTTCCATCAGTTTTTGGCCTCATTAAGGATCATCTTTTGTGGCAGAACCGAGAGAGTCCATGTCGGTCTATCTTTGATAAGATTGATCTTAGACTTTTCCTCTCTTAGACGCAAGAATCTGCACCTACACAAAAAACACAAAACGTGTTCTGCGGTCTTCTCTTTTTTCTGGGAGTATCTGCACTGTCTTCTGTATATATTACTACCTGAAGCATGTGACTTCTGAGGCCTGTCAGGAGTTCAGCCAGAATCTTGGTTCTGTTCCAGTTGCTTTCTAGTAATTCCTTTGCAAGTCTTGCGGATGGCCCTGAACCGTTTTGTGGGTGACCAACTGCCAAAAACGCGGATCCATTAGAAACTGAATTGATAATAAAGTCCTCCGCTGGATGGACACTTAAAGAGTATTGGAATAATACAAGACGGCACATGCCGATTCTGCAAAGAGGCAGAGGAGACACATCTTCTAACAAACTGCGGTGCCACACTTGCCCTAAAGGAAGAAGTGTTTTGGGATGCACATTGTGGCCATAGAAGAGATTCACCGATGTGCTTCAGGCAGAGAACGAGAGATACAATAACTCTTAAATCGCGTAGTATATTACACCTTGACTATTACATCTACAAAGCCCTCCACTCAATGAGAATATTGCTCGGAACAGAGGCATGCGATAAAGTTTATCAACTGACCATGGCAGGAACTAAAGGCAGAAGTCCTGAAACTAGGTGTCTCAGGACAGCTAACAGGACACTGCAGACTCCGAAGGCATATGGACAGACTAGGAGTGGCGTAAACAAACATGTTCCTGGGAAAGGATAAGCCATGGCCTGTACTGCTGGACTTCTCCAGGTATTATTTTAGCTGTTTTGTTCTGTTACACCTCTCGCTGCTTCAGTGATGAGTTTTTGTTCTGGACGACCCTAATTCACAACTGTTATTTGCGAGGAAACGATGATTATGAATCAATTATTTTTAGAACGTGAGATGTGTTCTGCGGTGATGTAGGTTTTAGAAAAACAGTTTCTTTATCGTGCCAACGTTTCGAGCTTTATTGAGATCATCTTCAGAGCGTGGGATTTATAAACATGGTTTAAATTTTACAGATACAAGTTGGATGTGGGAAAAAACCTACCTTTACACGAGAACGCATCTCACGATCAAAATAATCATTAACTAATGATGATCGGAATCAGTTCAACTTCGTTGTTATAATTTGGTCAAGATTGTTCGAGCTGCTTTTCACAATTTGTTGAAAGAAAGAAAAATACTCAGTTCCTTCGTCCAGCTTTCGAGTCAAGCCATTTCTAATAATTTTTAAAGTTAACAAAACTTGAAATATTTGAAATAATGGTTTCACCCATAATGAATTCAACCTGGTATTGCAAAACAAACCAACAGCACATTGTTGTTTTTAAGTTAAAAATAAATTGTCATTTTCGGAATTATCAGAAGAATGCAATTCGTGGTTCGATTTTAGGGATAATTCTTGACAGGCGAGACCTTTAGTGGGTAGAAATGCTAATTTTTCGGCTTTCAATGAAAAAGGGTGAAATTTTATATGTTGCATTCAGTGCGGGTTATGTGATTTATGTTTGCCGGCTAAAACAAGGATATCACTGACCGTGTAAAAAAGGTCGGACAGGCTCACTGTTGTGTATCACGGCATGTTAAATATTGTTTTTTCGCCAATTAAGCACTTTTCGGGTGTCGGTGTACGCGACCGAGGGGCCCGGCAGAGCATCACTTAATTCCTTGTTTTATAACAAAAACCGGTAACGGTTGTTTGTCACAAATACGGGCCACTCCGCCTCCCCAAAAACAAATACATTCCGCTTTATTACTTAGCCGGGCCGGCTGAAAAACATGGAGTAGGGAATCATGTTTTCATTTTAAATGAGTTATAGTCATTAATCAGGATGGGCATTGTCCTCCGCGGCGGTCTGTTTATTTATGTCGGGGAGAAAAAAAAAATAAAAAAATCACCGGGATCGCTGCTGATTTCTCACTCATTCTTCACTCCTAGTCCAATTTTATTTCCACATTTTTTCCCTTTTCGGCCTTAACATATTAGCTTTCAATAAAATATTGCAATCACTTTCTATAATGAAATCTTCTGATTTACCTCTTGTTTTGCTACGGTTTTTTTTATTGGATTTGTTTTTTAAATTGCTTTCCGTTCATTATTTTTTTTGTATCACAAATGGCCAATTTGAATTGTAGAAACAAACAAAATTTGAACATTTATCTCTAATATCACGACCTCAAATGCCATACAGTATCAGAAAAAGACTAAAATAAGAATCAAACCTGATGAACGTATTCTCAAGTATCACTTGTCTGTAAAATTTAGAATGTGATAGATCGATTCTGAATCTTGTATTAGGTCAGATTTAGAATAATTCCAAACCTTTTATCTAATTGTATGACCCGTTAATAAAGCTACATATTAGGACACATATTCGAGGATCAAAGTCATCGGTAGAGCAGAGGCGTATTGAGCCGAAGGTCGTGGGTTCGAGACCCGCTCGTGACATTGACTTTTTTTACCTCAACCAAGACCCTACTCAAAAAGATCCAATTAATTGAAAGAAATAATTTGGTCAGTTGGCCACTAAAACATGAATGTATTTACAATTTATATTTTACATATCAAAAGGATTTTTCTATGCCTCAAAAGAGATTATAAGGCAATTCAGTCAGAAAATAGTATCGAAAATTTAAAATTTTCCGAACCTATTTTTTTTTTGTTTATTTGTATTCCGAATCTGACCTAATACAAGATAATTACACATTTAAAAAAAATATTTGTTACACTACGGATAGTGCAACATAGGAGTGGTGAAAAGTTCTATTCACTAAGAAAATAATAAAGTAATAAAATAGTAAAACTGGTGGTGCAGATAGCTCGGGTGAATTTCTCCTGGAATACGTGGTTAATATTTTTTAGTATGCAGTTATGCAAGGTACCTCGGGCCCAGTTCAGCTGAAAAACCCAAAATTCAAATTCGGCCTTATATATGTTGACACTTCTTTTTGAAGGATTTTTTTATGCTGAAAATAATAACCAATTGGATTTTAAACTGGCCAAAAAATTACAAGTTATTATTACGATGTTATGGCCAAAAAAAAAAAAAACCGGCGGCGTAATTTCGACGAGGAACTGGAATATTTTACTGTATGTTCGCGGAAATCCGAATTCTCTCTGAAATATTAGAAGGGTTTTAATTTTTTTTTTTTTTTATCAAATCAATTATAGTACTCTGGACTTAGAACTTTGAGCCGTAGGACTTCTAGCCTCTGTTTATGATTTATCTTTCATGATCCTTGCACATCTGTCGATTTAGGAGGCTGAAGAAAACGTTCCATACATCCTATCGACTATGATGGTGATTCTATCAAAAAAATAAAAAATTCTTGCTGAATATTTTTTAGTGTAGTTAAAAGTGAAAAATTATGCAGCGTACTTCAGGCGCAGTTCAGGTTCAAAAATTCAAATACGGCCCTATACATTCTGACATATCATTTTAAAGGATTGTTATGCTGAAAACAATGATGCGATTGGATGTTAAGCTGGTCAAAAAATGACAAGATTATGGCAAAAAGTGTGAAAAGAAAAACAGTCATTCGGTTTGCTATTTATTAATCAGATTTCATGTTCGAACTTCCTGCCTTGTGTAAAGATGCAAAGCTATGATCTTTTTACCCACTCTTCCAACAACCCCCCCCTCAAAAAAAAAAAAAAAACTGGGAAAACACAACAACCTGATGATATCTTGGGTACCAGGACACAGGGGAATTCTGGGTAACGAAAAAGCAGGCAACCTGGCCGGAGGAGGATCTGCAAGACCATACATAGGCCCCGAACCTATCCTTGGGATAACAAAAACAAACATCCAACAAAACAAAGGGAGAAGTGGATATACTCTAGCAGTGCTAGACATAGTAAACTTACGATGAAACAACTCCTCACCAAAATTGGCAAAAACACTGCTTCAATTGGAGAGGGCAAAACTCAGAGGAGTGGTGTTACTACTACCCGGTCACTGGTATCTGAGTAAACGTCTACACAACATGGGTATATACAGAAATGATCCCGTCTGCAGATTATATAATGTGGAGGAGGAAACAGCCACTCATATATTTTGAATGCGAAGCAACAGCTTAAAAACAGTCAATGACCTGATACTGCTAAGAAAAAGGATTGAGTCTATTGACTGAACTAAGGAACTAGGAAGGTGCAATAAGCCAGAATGATGAAGTGCCTGGGGAATACAAGCCCTACTTCCTAGTATCCTTTCTACCATACCAACCACCCTTCACCGGTGGGCTTAGACTCAAAGAGGATGGATTGAGAATTTTCTATCCTTTTGGTTATGATTAACGTAGACAGCGGTTTTTTAAATGATCCCGCAGGGAATAAACAAGTGTATTCATCGGGTTACCGAAGATGCCGACAGATCGCGCCATGAGGTCCTATACACCTAACCTGAAAGTGTCGATTCAAATAAGGTCGCGCCTTTAAAGAATTGTGTGCGTGGCATCCATCAAGCTGGAGAATCATTCCTTCCTGGAGAGGAGCGTGATTTGATAGTGTTAATAAAACGCAATTAAAAAACTAAAGAAATTAGCATTTTATAAATTATTTTCGTAGAAAGAAAACCCAATTAATTTATTTAGAGTCCACAGCAAACGGTGATGCAGTGAACCGTTTGAACGAAATTCTCGGATTTTCCTCTGGTCCATAATGCCAATTTTTAGGATGACGTTAGGGGTAAACTTGGATCCATCATTTTCTTCAGCCTCCCAAATCGACGTTTGTACCCCGAAAAAGTCCGGAAGTCTCTGTACAAGATAAGAGCGATAAGACTTAAAACTGTAAATCCGAAGTACTATCATTTCAATTTTTTGAATCTAAAACCCTTCCTACATTTCGCAGGGAAGAATTCGGATTTTCGCGAATAGGCGGTAAAATATTCAGCTCCTCGCCGAAATTACGCTGCCGGTTTCTTTTTTGCCATAGATTTGTAAATAATACCTGGTAATTTTTTTAGCCAATTTAAAATCCGATTGCACCATTATTTTCAGAAGAAAAAATCCTTTAAAATGAAGTCTCAGGATGTGTAGGTGGCACTTGAAGATTTGAAGTTGAACTGGACTTAAAGTATCCTGTATCAGTCTTCTCCAAAAAGAAGTTGAAAAAAATCAAAAACTGAGTACAAAATATTAAGCAAGCATTTTTTTTTTCTTTTTTGATAGCATCATTGGTTCAGGAGAAATGAGCAGAATTATCTAAAAAGGACACGACGAATAAGGAATTTAAAGTGTGCTTAACACGAATCCGAATTTTAGCAAAAAAATGTTGTCCTACTTTTCTATAAGCATTGAAAGCGTCCTTCGGATTTTGAAACTTTTAACTGATATCCTTTAATGGTCATATATTTTATTTTATCATACCATATAAAAAAATAACCTTCAACTACACGCCCAATAAAAGCGTAAAATTATACTTTCATAAAATTATTTATTTAATTTTATTAAGAATGAACAAGCTCCCCCCTTGTAATTTTTAAAATTTTCATTTCACAGTACGCCCTACAGGAAGATTTTTCTGTTATTTCAGCAAACATTGAACTTAAAACGTGTTTTACCTACATAAATATATTAACGTCATGCTTCATATATTCATATTGTAATTTCTACCTCGCCGAGTTATATTAATTAATAACGTGTTGACATAAAATTTTTTTTATTAATTCCAATTGAAATTTTAAAAATTCATCTGGCTTAAATAATAAATTTACAAATTAGAAAAATGACGCAATTAGGATTCTCCAATTCTACAAAAAGTATTAATTTTTTCAACTTTATTGGTCGATTATTCGCAGTAATATCTTTTCTTTTTGAATTTACTTTAGATTTGATTTTTGTTTTTTATTTAATTATTCAGAAATCCTGAGATGCGGTCTGGTGTGATGTAGGTTTCAGAAAAACCTACAGAAATCTTTCCTTATCGCTCCTACGTTTCGATCTTTATTGAGACAATGTTTGTAAATCCCAGGCGCTGAAGATGGTCTCAATGAAGCTCGAAACGTGGCACGATAAAGAAAATGTTTTTCTGAAACCTACCTCACACCAGACGGCATCTCATTTCTGAATAATTATCGACTAACGGTCACTAATCACCATGCATTTGCCCTTTACGTTTTATTTTGTTATTTTTGGACCTATCGAACGATGTGTGAGATTAAAAAATCTTGATCAAATTTTACTGTTATTCTTTCTTTTTTTTCAATGTTAAACAGGAAAATAAAGTTGAAATTTATCTCAAGAAAGTGAATGTAAATATGAACTGATACTTAAATGTTATAGCTTTAAATACGTCCAGAAAGAGCTTTATTTGTCCCCTAATTCAAGTCAAGAGAGCTCAGTGAGGCTGTCAGTGATGGGCGGGAGAACAAGGAGCATTGTACAATCCATTGGTACCCGATATTAATGTAATATGTGTGGAACCTTTCAACAGCGGTTAACAATGTTAGCTGGGAATGTGACGTGGAACCGGTACGCGTTTGAGCGAAAGGGCCAGAAATCACGGAGGCGGAGGCCGTTGACACATATATTCAGTTTTAAATAGGAGAGATCTTGGTTGACACTGCAACCAGGTGCATGCATCAATAGAAGTTGTACATTCGCCGGCGGATGGTATTTGTCAGGGCATCCCGAGCACGGCTGATCCGGCCCAAGAGGAGGGGGGCCGAGATCGGTGACGGTGCGGGGCAAATCATCATCATCTACATTCCGCTCTAATTCCGCACAGCCACATACCTTATAAATGATTCGGCGAGGTTCACCTCTACTGTCCTCCAGGCTCATACGTACTGTTCCGTCAATAATTCACAACGGGTGACACCTCCGCATGGACCGGATATCAAATTTACATACGGTTATTAAACATCTGTCGCAAACGTTGACGAGGGGTCCTTTCCCGTTTCTATCTCTATCTTCTTCCTTCTAATCACCTGCGACTGGTTAAGAACGAGTATCTAACCGCATGCCAAAAATTACATATCAACCTTTAAAAAAAATCCCGATTAATTGGATCGTATGCTACATGGTTGTCTATACACATCACTCACAGTGTAACCACTATTTCTTTCCTTAATTAGATGAGGCAAACTATTTACAAAAAACAGGGAAAAGTCAGGTGTGGAACGACCTCATGTTCAGATTTCTCAGCTTTTCGACGGTTCACCTTGAAGTATGGTGGAAATAAGTCAATTTCAGTTATAAGATCATGCTGCCTTTCATTAAAAATATACAATTCTTGGCAGTAACTGGGAGAATACTGGTTTGTTCAAGTCATACTTTACCAAACTGTAGTCATCATTTGGGTTTAGACTTGGTTTCTTGTAGAGGTTTCCAGGCCAGACTCGAACGCCTCCGGAAATCCACTTTTCATTGAAGGTGACCTTTATCCTAACGAACTCGACCTGGTCTAATCCAAATTGGCACCTACATTTCCACCTTTTTATTCCATGTGCCTTAAAAGCACCTGGAAATAGTCACTAACAGCTTCCTAATTCCGGGAAAAGACCTCAACCAAATCATATATCCTTTCATCGTCGAAACCTCCACACAGAAGATAGTTACCCATGCCATTGGTCGATGGTTTATTCCTTTACAACATTTAAACCACTATTACTGTTCTGCAACGCTCCGTGGGACTATGTCCACTGAGTAAGCTGTAGTTTGTAGCAATATTTAGAAAAAACAGAGCTTTTGTGTTTTGAACATTGCAAAGTTGCAACTAAAATTTCTGAACATAGTGACCAATATAAAAACCAAGACTTGGAGGACCTGGATCGTTCAGTTGAGACACTGGCATACCTCAAATAATGAAAGTCCTAATAGTTAGAAAAAGTTTAGTTAGGCTGAAATTAACGAAGAAGATGGGCATTGACCATTATGAAAAGGAAGACTTGCGTGACCAGGATCGCTGACTGTCAATACGCTGGTCTACCTTCAATAATGACAGAGATTACAGCTTAAAAAAAAGTTTAGACTATGTTTTTTGAATAAATTACACGTAAATATCTGAAAATAGTAACATATGAAAAGCAAGACTTGTAGGACGGAGATCGTTGAATAACACTGACATACCTCAAATAATGATAGTTAGTACTAATAGTTACAGAAAGTTTAGGTGTTTAAGATTGCTATGTAGACTTTTTTTAAATTTATTTGTATTCATGATGGTATATTATACAAATATGTTGTCCAGACTAATGCCAGCACCGCACCGGTAGAACGCATGCTTTGACAAGCCAACACCCAGAGTGTATGACAAGGGGTCATGCAGGTCTCGACGCCACCGTCGGTTGAGGTGACATGGTGGGTTGTCAGGATGAGTGGAGAGGGCTTTGGCAGTATGGTTAGGATGGTTCGAAAGGTTGGTGTGGAAAGTTTGGAATCTGGACCGGATTAGTCCGTTGACAAAATGAATGTTGAGGTCTAGGCTTAAATGTCTGAAAATGTGACTAATATGAAAAGCAAAACTTCGAGGACTGAGATCGTTGAATATTAAGACAGGGTAGGTTTTTAAGATTGCTAAGTAGACTTTTTTAAAATTTATTTGTTATCTATACATGACAGTATACTATACTAATATGTACATATGATTAATATATCACACGGCACAACACTAGCACTAATGCCGGCACTGCACCGGTAGAACGCACGCTTTGAGGAGCCAGCAGTGTGTATGGCCAGGGGTCAAGGACGTCCCGAGGTCGGGTTGAGGCGACGTGTAGTGAGTTGTCAGGATGGAAAGGAGTTGAGAGGGCTCGAGCAGTATGCTTAGGTTGATTCGAAAGGTTGGTGGGAAGGTTTGGATTCTGGACCAGATTAGTTAGTTGACAAAAGGAATGTTGAAGTGTAGGCTTAAATTTCTGTGACCAGTATGAAAAGAAACATTTGGAAAACCGTTCAATATCAGGACACTTATATAATGGTACTGCTAAAAAGTTTAGGTTTTGTTTTCTGGACATTGCTGAGACTTACATTTCTGAAAATGGTAACCATTGACTATATGAAAAGCAAGAATTGTAGGATATAATGTTGATTATCTAAACACTGACATACCTCATATAATGTTCACATTATTAATAAACTCAACTTTCAACACGACACGCCAGAATAGCACACTTACACAGAAGACAAATACTTTGAGCCCTGAAGATGATCTCAATAAAGATCGAAACGTCGGCACGATAAAGAAAATGTTTTGCTGAAACGTTCACCACACCAGACCAAATTTCATGATTTGTAAATAATGATTAATAAATTTTCACGATATCGGTAAGCAAAAAATAGATTCAAGTCTGTAGTTAGTTGGTCCTTATGACCTTTTTCAATGACAGAATCATGTGATGATATTACAGAAGAAGGTCGAAACAACCAAGGTCAAATGAGATGACTTAGGATACGGTTTTGTATAACAGGATTGCATGTTGCACACAATGCAAGAGATGTTTAAAGTTAAAAAATTTGTGGTTATAACATGATTTAGTGCAGTAGCAGATGCACAAAATGGCATATAACGAGACCGCTGAGCAAGTCATCCAAGATAACTCGATCTACCCTGGCATAAAAGTAATGTAATCGGAGTTATAACTGAATAAGCTTTCACAGAAAATGACGGCGACTCTCGTGTAATAATTTCGAAAAGAAACGGGAACAAATCAAGAGGTCGGCGTTTGAAATGAAAAACAGAAACCGGCCGAGAGGTTAAAAGGCTGGCTGTTGATTTGCATGTCGCCGTCTTGTTGGATTGAAGGGGGGCGTAAGAGAGAAACTCCTGAATCAATAATTCGAGTGACAGGGAAACCAAATTGCATGAGCTCAAGTATCTTGGCAACAATATTAACAGGTAATTTGATTTTAGTGTCACATCTTAGCGACTACGCCCCTTCCCTGTTGATAGTCCTATATCAAAACTGCCCCCGTTTCCGTCCCCTGCTCGCTCGCCGCTTCCTTTCCCCTCCGCCAAAGACCACATTACAATATTCTCATCTTCTTCTCATTATTTTCATATTTATTGCCTTATAAAGAAACTTTTCTAACCCTTCTTTCCGAGATATTTAAATTTAGATGAAATTTAAAATTGAAGGAAGTTGTCTTTTAACTTTCCCCCCTTTCAGATGGGACTCAGGAAAGAGAAAAAACAAGACTGTTCTCATTTGGAATTAGCAAAAAAATCCATTCATCAATTATTCCATTTCAAGTATTTACCATCATTAAATGACCAAATGAAATCCGTTTTACAAAGTTATAACAAAATATACATAAAATAACTACTCACAATTAAAACAAAGTCTGATAATAATTACACCCATTAGGAAAATTATTTTAAATACTCATATTATAATATAATTACAACTTAATTGTTCGGTTTTTTTAAAATTATTATAATAACCAAAGCGACTCTGCATATACATGACTCACAACCAGCAACTAAATTGCCGTGTCCGCCGTTATTTCGATGGAAACACCTTCACCCTCATTCGAACAGTCATCACGTTTTGTAAGTTTTTAATAAAAATAATTGCACCGTAATTGGCGAATAGGTGCGGTAGGCCGTTATTTAAAATAAAACACACGGAAGCAGAGAAATTAATTTACTTTTAAAAAAATATTAAATTTTGTAGCAACTTTAGGCCCTAGCCAAAAATTAAGATCTACTAATTTCTCATCATAATCCATTAATATCCTCGAAATTGTATAGTGCTAATTTTTACGTCAATTTAACAAACGGAATTATGGAATTATATTTTCAAAATAAATGACTTTACTCTCACATTGGTTCATTTCCACGCTACTAATGCTGATTACCTCTTCATAACCTCTTCAAAAACAAAACGTCTGTCAACAACCTTGCCTCAATACTGAATGACCTTACCAAAAAATTGGGGCGTCGGTGGCCTCAACGGTTTAGTCGTTGACTGTAAGGTAAAGGTCCCGGGTTCGAATCGGACATACAAGTGGGCTTTTTGTTCAAAAACACCCGCACCCTGATGATATGACCTTCCCTATTGCGAACCCTCGTAAAAAAAAACCTTACCAAATATATGTTAACCTACTCTAATATGGGGATTATGGTTCATTTCCAAAATCAGTAACCTGACAAAACAGTTTAAGAAGGTATCAACCTTTTTCTGGATGAAAAATTCCTTTTTAAAATATTTTAAGTTATTAACCTTGACTCAACGAATATACTAAATAACCTTACCAAAAATATCTCTTTAACCTTCTCTCATAATATGGGATTACTGGTTCATTTCAAAAATCAATAACCTTACGAAACAGTTTAAGAAGGAATCAACCTGTTTCTGGAAAAAAATTAATATTTTAAGCTATTAACCTTTTCTCAACGCAATACTGAATAACCTTGCCAAAAATATTTTTTTGACCTTCCCTCAGACAATGCGGATTTTTAAATTAATAACCTGACAAAACTATTTATGAAGGTATCAACTTTTTCTGGATAAGAATATATTTTTTAAATATTTTAAGTCATTAACCTTTTCTCAACGAATATACTAAATAACCTTACCAAAAATATCTCTTTAACCTTCTCTCATAATATGGGGTTACTAGTTCATTTCAAAATCTGTAACCTTAGAAAACAATTTAAGAAGATATCAACCTTTTTCTGGATAATTTTTTAAAAAAATATTTTAAGTTTCCTTACCATCCCTAATTTTAACTTATTAACCTTTTCTCAACGGATATACTAAATAACCTTACCAAAAATATATCTTTAACCTTCTCTCATAATATGGGATTACTGGTTCATTTCAAAATCAATAACCTTACGAAACTCTTTAAGAAGGTATCAACCTATTTCTGAAAAAAAAAAAATTTAATATTTTAAGCTATTAACCTTTTCTCAACGACATACTGAATAACCTTGCCAAAAATATGTTTTCGACCTTCCCTCAGACAATGCGGATTTCTAAATCAATAACCTGACAAAACTGTTTATGAAGGTATCAATTTTTTCTGGATAAAAAATATATTTTTTTAAATATTTCAAGTCATTAACCTTTTCTCAACGAATATACTGAATAACCTTACCAAAAATATGTTTTTAACCTTCCTTCAGGCAATACGGATTTCTAATTCAGTAACCTTACAAAACAGTGTAAGAAGGTAGAAGAAGAATATCTGGATAAAAAAAATCCATTTTAAAAATATTTTATATGAAACTGGAACTTTTATTGCATATAATGGAGCTAGTTTAAGATTCCGAGATTTATAAGTGCTTCGAAATTAAATAACCTAACATAAAGTCATTAACCTTTTCTCAACAAATATACTGAATAACCTTAACAAAAAATAGTTTCTAACCTTCTCCCAGAATATGGGGATATGGTGTCTACCTTCTAAATTCCGTCCGACTTCTTGCCACTTTTTTAGGAATTTTGATCACTTCTTGAGGGATAAATTTTTAGAGAACGCGGTGAAGCCTCAAACGCCTTTGAGTCAGAGTCGAAATAAAGAATTTTATGTCGCGGAATAAAACCTCTTATTAAACCATGGCAAAGATGTAAAGATAGTGATTGGAAACTGTTTCGAACATATATTTTTTTAATAAAAATTCAAAAGAGTTTTGACTGCCTTTTCAAAGTGTGCGTTATTTTTGCACCGCTCCAACAAAACTGGTTTTGTAGGTTTTGCAGCGGCAGTTTCTTCGTCCGGATCCTATGCATGTAAATAAAGAGATGAAAAGTGGTTATTCTAAATTTCCGTTCCCTTTGAAAAGAGTTTTTCAGCCTTTGAAGTGGTATATTCGCGGTCCCGGGGCAAATCTGTCCGCCGCGGTTTGTCAACCGGCCCCGGGGGAACAAACACGGAAGCCGGTTTGTTCAAGTGGGCCCCCAATACATCTTCCCTTTACTGCCATCGCGCCCGGCCGCCTTCCTCCACTCGCCAACACTGTAAATTCAGTAATTACTGTTTAGTTAGGGGTGCCGGCGAGCCATTACAAGTTGTCAGACGTCGGTGGAGGAGGTCAATGTTTCCCGAGCAAACTTATCCCCCGTGTCTCCCCCTTGTTGACCGGGCCACATCTTGTTCCGATAAATTAATGCCCCACGGAGAAAACCTATCTTTGACCCCGGTTATGGCCACTCAAACATCCCTTATCGAACAGTGGCCAATAGTTCTTCGAACTCGGCTTTATGGAGTTAACTATAAATCACCAATATTAATTTCCTTGTTACGGCCAGACCCTTTCAGCCTATTCGGGCCGTTAGATCGATGTTTACAAGTTTCTGTAAATATTAGCTAATAAAGTCAGCTGTAATTTTTACTTTGTACTGTAAACACACACTCTTGTCCGGTGAATTAGGAAATTATTGGCCAATGTACGTTTATTACATCGCCAATTATTTTACTGCCTTGAGAAAACACCTAGAGACAACAATCCATGACGAATAGCCTTACGAATAGAAAAGCTTAATTACTTTTCCAATTTGAATAATAAAACGTAATTTTAACAAATGGAGATATTGATTATTGTTACTATTATTATATGAATTAACCTTACAAAACAGTTACGAAAACAGAAACCTCATGTCAACAAATGGAGATACTGATTTACAATATAAACCAAAAACCTGGAGAAACCTCATAATTTCTGAGATATTGATTAAAAACGATTTTTACCTCAGTTTAACAAATGAAGAAAGATAGAAAGTAATTTATTTTATTAAGATTATTCTAAAATTTGTAATTTCAGTCCATCGATAGCGATACAAATCAGCATTATTTTAATGAAAAAAGCGCACACAAAGTTATTAACCTTTTTTCAAGGAATATAATGAATAACCTTACCAAAAATATATTTTTAACCTTCTCTCAGAATATGGGGATAAGGATTCATATCAAAATCAGTAACCTTATAAAATTGTTTAATAAGGTAACCTTTTTCCGGCTAAAAAATTCATTTTTAAAATATTTTATATTAAACTGGAACTTTTTGCATAGAATAGAGTTATTTTCAGATCCCGAGCTTTAGAAAACCTTCAAAATAATTTTAATAAATGTAATAACCTAACACAAGGTTATTAACCTTGATTCAACGAATATACTGAATAACCTTACCAAAAATATGTTTCTAACCTTCCCTCAGACAATACGGATTTCTATATCAATAACCTTAGCAAACAGTTTAAGAAAGTAGCAACCTTTTTCTGGCTAAAAAAAATCATTTTTAAAATAATTTATAATAAACTGGAGCTTGTTTGCATATAATAGAGCTAGTTTAAGATTCCGAGATTTAGAAGTGCTTCAAAATAATTTTAATAAATGTAATAATCTAACACAAGGTTATTAACCTTCCCTCAGACAATACGGATTTCTAAATCAATAACCTTACCAAGCAGTTTAAATAAGTAGCAACCTTTTTCTGGCTAGAAAAAATCATTTTTAAAATATTTTATAATAAACTGGAGCTTGTTTGCATATAATAGAGCTAGTTCAAAATTCTGATCTTTAGATGTTCTTAAAAATTAATTTTTGAAAAATTGACCTTTTTCACTTTTCGGTACACCTGTCTATAAAATTTCTAATCATATTTATACAACTTCGTTTTAAATTTGTTGTGTAATAATTGGTAATTGATCTTGGGGAGGCCGCTATTTAAAATAAACACCCATATTTCTGTAAAAATTTTACCACATTAGATTGCAGCCAAAACATTAAGGTCGACTAATTTTTCCTTAAAATCCACTAATATCCAAGAATGCGTATTATGCAAAGAAATAAAATACAAAAATTGGTTGTCATAGGTAAAATAAATTTTTTGCAATTGGTAACCGAAAAATGGCTATTATTGGGCCCTTTTTGAACAACTGATTGAACTTAAAAATTGCCGAAATACGGTAAAACTTTATGGTTTGATGCTTACAAAATAAGTACAGACTATCCTAAAAGATAAAGGCGAATCAAACGAAAAATGAATGATTATTCAGAAATCGTGAGATGCAGTCTGGTGTAACGTAGGTTTCAGAAAAACATTTTCTTCGTCGTGCCAAGATTTCGATCTTTATTGACATCATCTTCAGGGCGCAAAAAAAATTTTTTTGCATTGTATAAATTCTCTTTTTTTCCACATCTTACATGTATTTGTTAAATTTAAACAACGTTGGTAAGTCCCAGACCCTGAAGATGATCTCAATAAAGGTCGAAACGTCGTAGCTATAAGGAAAATGTTTTTCTGAAACCTACCGCATCTCACAATTTCCGAATAATAATTTGAAAACAAAACTGCATTAAGGCATGCATAAAAACACTAAAAAAATTATTTACAAATATCAAATCTGTGTGTTTAGAATTCGAACTTAGTCTAATCTGTCCTAGAAAGTATGTTTTCGAACTTTAGGATACATTTCACAACTAGAAATCGTGAGATGCGGTCTAGTTTGTCTTAGGTTTCATAAAACATTTTCTTTATAGTGCCAACGTTTCGGTTCTCATTGAGAACATCTTCAGCGCTCAAAGTGTTTCTTTCCTGCGTAAATGTGCCACTTGTATTTGTAAAATTTAATCAATGTTTATAAACCCCAGACGCTGAAAATGATCTCAATAAAGATCGAAACGTTGGCACGCTAAGGAAAATTAAATGTTTTTCTGAAATCTACAACATCACACTCGACCTTAGAAAATAGTTTTGTACGTTCTTAACAATACGGAGATAATATATTAAAAAATTGTCAAGATAAGATGGTTTGGGCAAAATAAAAGAGTTTTTTTAAAAGCTTAGTAGGTCAGAATGACATTTAATGAAGACAGAACGTTCGGTAGTCTTAAGATTATTTTAAATAGGAAACCAGGTATTTTACGAAACCCCAGTTGTCAACCGCCATATCGGAGGTATTTTAAATAATTGGAAAATTGCAATTTGTTATTTTGTTTTAAACGGCTTTTCCGTTTAAGCGTAAATGCAAGTGACTTTGTAAGAATTGAATTCGAGGCTGAATCCATTAAGCTCGCTTAAGAGAATTCTAAATTTGTTGTTAAATAATATTGGTTTCTCATGATTGGTCGCTTTTTAAAAGATTTTTATCATTTTTTTTTTTTTAAATAATTTAAACTGTCTATGTGCTTTTTTTAGAGAAAAAAGAAATTACGGCATAACAGCATATAATCATATGCACCTGCAGGAATGAGTACCTCTGGGATAGTTGACAGAAATCCGCAAGGGGGGAGGGGGGAAATTCGAAAAAAAAGGTAAAAATCCCCCGAGCTTCGCATCAGGAAAATGTACGAGATATAAAGTTGATGTGAAAACTTCAGCTCACGGCGTATTAACTGCATGCCGAACATAACAGCTTTAATAATAACTTTCAGTAAATTATTGTAAGGAAAGTTAAAAATTTATGATACCAGTATCTCCTTGTTAGAATGTTGAACTTTGTTCATAATTGTTGTGTAGAGTCAAAACAAAACAACATAAAGTTCCCTGGATACCGGAAGGAATGTACCGGAAAGCATTGAAAAACAATATTTAATTATTATTGTTTTACATCCTGGAAACGTTTCTGGGTGTTATTTTAACATTATATTTAAAAATTAATAATAAATATACAACAATGATAATTATTAGTAAAAACTGATTTTTCTTTAAAATTTCTATTGTTTTTCTTTTGAACTGTATATCAATGAGATGTAAATCATTGATTGGGAAGGTTTTATGAAACAATATTTAGGTCTGTATGGTCAATTTTGTTGGACACAAAGTACAACGTCAAGGATTCTTCTGAGGAATATGTGGAGAAGGCAGAAATCAGAGGACCGGCAGGATTACTAACCGGTCACTGGTATCTGAGAAAATATCTACACAACAAGATGATCCGATCTGCAGGTTATGTAATGAAGAGGAGGAAACATCCACTCGTATGATCTTCGAAAGCGAAGCAACAGCTCAATGGAGGTTGGAGGTTTATGGCGGATGCAGCAGCAACAGTGAATGACCTGATACTTCTAAGAAAAAGGATTGTGTCTACTGCACTGAACCAAGGAGGCACAATAATCCGGAAAGCTGCAGTGCCAGGGGAATACAAACTCCGTTTCCTAGTATCCTTTACACCATACCAACCACTCTTCACCGTTGGACAGGGGATGGTCAAAGGAGATGGATTGAGAACAATGTAATGAAGAGGAGGAAACATCCACTCGTATGATCTTCGAAAGCGAAGCAACAGCTCAATGGAGGTTTGAGGTTTACGGTGGATGCAGCGGCAACAGTGAATGACCTGATACTTCTAAGAAAAAGGATTGTGTCTACTGCACTGAACCAGGGAGACACAATAATCCGGAAAGCTGCAGTGCCTGGGGAATACAAACCCCGTTTCCTAGTATCCTTTACACCATACCAACCACTCTTCACCGTTAGACAGGGGCATAGAGTCAAAGGAGATGGATTGAGAACAATGTAATGAGGGGGAGGAAACAGCCACTCATATCATCTTCGAAAGCGAAGCAACAGCCCAATGGAGGTTTGAGGTTTATGGTGGATGCAGCAGCAACAGTCCATGACCTGATACTTTCAAGAAGATGGATTGAGTCTAATGACTGAACTAGGGAACTAGGAAGGTGCAATAAGCCAGAAGCAGTTCGTGGGGAATCCTAATACCCTTTCCACCCTACCATACCATACCATACCTGAGGAATATGGATTAGGTAGTATGCAATGAACTGATATAAAAATATTTGGTTGAACCCCAAACTTCTAGTCCCTAAGTCCGTATGAGCTTCACTAAGGTTCTTATGTCATTTCATTAAGTCACGAAAAGTCGGAGAATAATATTGAAGTAAATTAGAAAACTGATCCATTTTTGAAGAGTAGACTTTACTTTGGTAAATTTTTCTATAGATTTAATTATTTCTCTTCGCTCTTGCCCAGCAGTGTGAGAGACTTAAGTAGTACATTCATTTACAAAAAGGGAAATAGAGATTTCGAGCGGAAACTAAAGATTATTTTGTAGGTTTGAGGATGGTATGGGATGCCAGCTTTTCAGGTAAAATTGGGTGACATGAAGGACAACAGAAGAATTTCCTCGACTAACCGCGTATTTATCTAAATCCATTTTAGCCGAATATAAAGCTAACGTCAACAATCGCAACCCGCAAGTAACAGCCACCTTCTTCTTTCGACGTACAATAAACCGCATCATCAAAATCTCGGGCATCTTCAGCCCGGTACACTCCAGGTAAGTGTTTGAGGAGCACACTAACCTGAGAAACCGTCAAGGATTGGATAATTCGTAGAAGACTGTAAATCATCAAATCCAGAATTCTTTTGAAACTCTCCTGGTAGACTAATGAGGCGAAGGTCGCGCGACCTATTACAGTGACGGTCTGTTTTTCTGCTTTTGAATTGTACATTTGATTTCTCATTCATTATTTCTTACCGAATTGTAAGTTTAGAAAATAAAAGTTGTACTTTTTGTTCTTTTTTTAGCAAGTCAATCATTAAGGTTTTGGTTGAGATAAAAAAGACAATGTCACGAGCGTGATTCGAACCTACGACCTTCGGCTCCGCTCGGACACCAACATCCCATCTCAACTACACCTGTTGAATTTTCCCACTTTTTGCCACTTTTTATCTCAATAACAAAACCTTAATTAAAGATTAATTAATTGAAAAGAACATTTGGTCAATCGGACCTCGAAACCTAATCAAATGTAATAAGCAAAATAAAGTGTACTTCACTAAAGCTCTTCGTTGTCATTTCATTTGTCGCCGAGAATCAAATAGATTCGAAATTTAAAAAGTGTGGAAATACGAGGGAAAATTCAATAGGTGAGGCTCGTAGTTGTAAGCGGGGACGTTTGTGGCCGAGCGGATCGGAGCCGAAGGTCCTGGGTTCGAATCCCGCTCGTGACACTGGCTTTTTTATCCCAAACAAAACCTAAATTAAATATTAATTAATTGAAAAAGAATCTATTTGGTCTGTCGGACCGCGAAACCGATTTTTATAAATTTTTTAACAACTTTACTTATTTTATCTTGGCAGATTGTTCCTCGACCTAGACATAGATCGTAGTCGCACAGCTTTTGTATTTTGTTATTTTACGTGTTTCTAGATAGTGTATAATAAAAAAAATATACCGAAGTCAATCTGCTTTGGAACTTCAAAAGATAACGTGGGAAGCACCCATATGATGTATCTTACGTCTTCTGATCTAGAATCAAAGGAAGATTTTTTTTACAGGGGACGGGATTCATGGAAATAGAATAAATAAATACATCAATAAATAAATAAATAAATATATATATATAATAAATCATCCGTAATCAAGTAGGGTTTTTTAATACCTGGTCCATTTTGGAATCAATTTTCCTTTTGCCTTTGACGATAATTTTGTTTCGGCGAGATCTGGAAGCCGACAAATGGTGTTTAGTACGTGTTAATTTGTCACAAAGAGATTGCGGTAAAACCTTTTTAAAAAGTCCATATGTGGCGACTGATTTAAAAAGAGTTAAAACCCTCTCGCCCCGTTCTCTCACTCTTTCTCTCTTTCCACCCCCTCCGCCCTCATCCCTTTGTCTAGTTTTAATGAATACAAATGGACTTTGTTAATACAATAAACCTTCTCCCGGCCGGGCGGTAATGTAATGAAATATTTTTTTTTTTTTTTTCGGCGGAATTAATAAGTTTTCCTTGATAGAAGAGGGTGAAAAGCGGGCGGTGGGAATAACTTACACGGTGCGCTTAAATACACGGGGATCCTTGGGCCCGTGTGCCGCCGCCGGCTTCGTCTATTGATTTAATAACGAAGTGACAAAATGAAAAGCATTAGCTTTAATTGAATGCACAAATTCGCTCCCCGGAGTCCACCGGGTTTTGTGAGACGAATAATGGTTGATTATTAATTCAACCGCATTTATATTAAATTGTACGTGGACGGCTCTGCACGATAGGTGGGAAGAGAGGCTTTGTCATGCGAACGTAGCAAATAATATCCGACCTCTCTTTTGCCTTGTTACTCTTAACCGTTTATTTATGCATGGGATGTCGAGAAATATTTACAAAAAAAAACCCGGTCCGATTTGAAACGTGCAACATATCTGATGCTATAATCTCGTACCCTCCTCTCGACCTTTTATAAAACCACAAATGAAACGAAATGTCATTAATGTTTTAATACTAAAGTATTACGGCATCCATGTCGATAATTTTAAAAGCCTCCTATTTTATTTATTTATTTTTTATTTCAAATATACATAGAGACTAGAAAAGGCTTTCGATTGGCATCATGGCTTCATTCAAAGATACCCATATACCCATACCCCTCCCTCTCATACTTACCAATCTTTGGTTTTATGTGAAATACAAAGAATAGATCGCTTTATAAAAAGCCAGTTATTCTGGATGGAGCATTAAGTCAGGAATACCCATGCTACCGATGCTACCTGACGCTTTGCCACGTTTTGGTAGGGTGTGCACATCTATGCGACGTCAAGCGCTTGCCATTTATCACATATACAGAGCGTATATCACAAATAACTATCGCAATCGCAACGCCTCTTTTGTTCTTAATACATTATTTTGACCAAATCCATGAAATAAATTATTAGTTAAATTTTATGAGCACAATCACGTAATAAATTGGTAGTTCAATTTTATGACCACAAACGTGCGATAAATTGTTAGTTTAAATTTTATGAGCGCAACCATGTAATAAATTATAGTTAAAGTTTATGAGCACAACCATGAAATAAATTGGTCATTAATTTTATGAGCACGACTATGTAATAAATTTTTAGTTAACTTTTATGAGCACAACCATGCAATAAATTGTTAGTTACATTTTATGAGCACAGCCATGTAATAAATTGTTAGTTACATTTTATAAGCTCAACTATGTAATAAATTGTTGGTTAAATTTTATGTGCACTATCATGTAATATATTGTTAGTTAAATTTTCGGAGCACAACAACATAATAAATTGTTGGTTAAATTTTATGTGCACAAACATACAATAAATTGTTGGTTTAAATTTTATGAGCACAACAACATAATAAATTGTTGGTTAAATTTTATGTGCACAATCGTGTAATATATTGTTAATTAAATTTTATGAGCACAAACATACAATAAATTGTTGGTTTAAATTTTATGAGCGCAACCATGTAATAAATTATAGTAAACTTTATGAGTACGACCATGTAATAAATTTTTAGTTAACTTTTATGAGCACAACCATGCAATAAATTGTTAGTTGTATTATATAAGCTCAACTATGTAATAAATTGTTAGTTAAATTTTATGATCACAACAACATAATAAATTGTTGGTTAAATTTTATGTGCACAATCATGTAATATATTGTTAGTTAAATTTTATGAGCACAACCATATAATAAATCATATTAAAAATCATTGATGTCCTGCGAACTGAAAATTTTAATATAACAATTATTTTAACTATTGTGCAAGGTACGGTTGAGTTGAAAAATTTGTGTCACGAGCAGGGCTCGAACCCACGACCTAAGGACGCTTCACCACCTGACCTATCGTGACTTCTGACCTCGAGACACCAACTACTCGTTTTTTAATGCGAATGCAATTACATGATACTTGAATATTGGCAAGAAAGAATGAAGTGTAAAAAAAAGTTATAGGTTGAGATGATTAGTTCGAGGGGAGAAGCCACGATAGTTCTTGTGATAGAAGACCGGGGTTCGAGCCCCCCCTCGTGGCACTAATTTTTCTACTCATACTTTGCATAATAATTAAAGTAATTACTTTCGATAATATGTAGTTCTAACTAAAAATAGAAAATTTATTAATAAAAATTATTGAAAACTTATCAAGGTTGGCGTCCCGTTGTACTCGACAACATCGCAGTCACATGAAATTGTCTCATTCGACTTTTTCATACAGTTTCACTCTGTATGACATAATAATAGAAGAATGGTTAAAAGTTGCAAAATTTTGCCTCAGGCTTGCTGGCTTGTGAAACGAAATTGAAACGTTTTTTTCCATCACCCTGAAAATGCAATGCCATATTAAAAAATACTGTGACGGTGCAGTCGTAATAGTTGCGTTTTGCCTGGGAACCCAGCTTTGATCATTCATACAATTAGATCATTCGTAACTTTTGACATTTGGCCTAAGTTATTTTTTTGTCGTAAATTAAGTTCTTAAAATCCTACTTGCGCCAAGGACTGAACTCGCATCGAAAATATAGGATATCTTCTGGGCACCAAATAGAGAAGGGAGTTCAAAAAAAAAATCGCAAGCAGAACTCCATACTTGATAATGCCCTTGGAGCGCAAGGAAGGGTGCATCTTCTTGGTTAAATATGCTAGGTGCGCAGCCTATAAATATCTACATAAAACTAGAACTTGCAAGGAAGATCAAGCTCTTTTTATCAATAGAGAATGAAACTTTATAATTGGAAAGCAGGAAAAAGTGCACGCTGTGAATACTGCATCAGGTTATGTTTTATTCTTCTTTGTCAATTAGACACGATATTTCATATTATTATATCCAACAAATATTTACCTTTTCCGTTGTTGTATATAAATAAATATGTAATGTCTAAAACCAAAAAAAAATTAACAAATACTGGGGAAAAAAAAGTTATTAACTTGTCA
>CM077112.1:15588410-15652151 GCA_039619505.1 Cimex hemipterus
TCTCCCTCTCATTCTCTCTCTCTCTCTCTCTATATATATATATATATATATATAAATTTCTCTCTTTATTTCTTTCTTTTTATCTCGCTGTCTCCCACTTATGGGATGTATGAAAATAAAGTAAGCATAAAATTATAATCGCTATAAGAAACTTATTATTATATGAAAGTAAATAAAGTAAAAAGTTGCAATTTGGAATTAAAATGAAAGTTTGAAAACTCTTGTGTCTGGACCCCACCATTTATCCCACTTTCACCAGCTGTTAAAATAAAATTTTGCATTTTTAACAAGCGGGACGTAGAATAAAACGGATTAAAACTGTGTACAGTGGTTTGAGAATATTATATTTGTATCGGAGCGCGGATTGCAATTGCGTTAAAGTGCGGAAGTCAATTTGTCGAAGGGACTTCTTTTTATGACCTGACGTTGATAATATAATGAAATAATTTATAAAGCGAGCCGGGGGCCGGGGCCGGGGCCGACTTAACGAGGACGACCGCTCTCCTCCCCCGCCCCCGATCCGTGATTATACCACCGCAAGGAAACATGAATCACAGCTATTATAAAACACAATTTTGAACCGGCGTTTGCAATTATTATAAGATTCATTGTTCAGAGTCGACAATTTTGGGCGGATTCCGAGAAAATCCAGCGACCCTCGCGGGTTATGACGTCGCCATTATCGAGGAAGACGTTAATTTAAAAAATAAATAAGCTGAAGGTCGGTATTTAAAGCTACATGTTTGTTATACTGATTTGGTCGGAATTTTAAAGTTATTTTTTTTTTAATTTTTTAAAAATCCGTGCAACTTATGGAATACCAACACCAACATTGTCCCACATTTTTTAACCCCCCCCCCATTTCCGCCCATTCGGGTTTATTTTTATACCGGCTCGAGTTCTAAAGAAAACATCAAAGTATGTAAACAGAATATAACGGTTTACATTCCCATTACGTATTTATTAACAAATTTCTTAAGGGAAATAAACAACTACGAATAACTCAAGACATCTGGGCTCTGTTTGTATTTATTTCCCCCTCGGCTATTTATAAATGAATCAAAAACTTTAACTTGAGCCGTTTGGACAAGTCTATCGCTAACTATTCACAAATGGTCTATTCACGTCTATATTTAAGTCAATTGTTTTCCTCGTGGGCCGGTTGGAAATAAATCTAACATGACGCCACCAAAAGGCCAAACGATTCCGATCAAACCGGCCGTGTATATTATATTAAATTTATACCGGTTATAAAACAAGAAAAACAGCTGGAAGTTACAGTTATCACGTTTCACACTGAAATAATCACATCAGTTTCTTCTCAGACGTCAGGGAATGTTAGGACTTTGTATGAAGCTCTGAACAAGAGGAAATTGTGGGTGAAAAGATTGAAACATCAGCTATGCTTTTTGTCTAGAAACAAATGGAATGTTGAGATCGGTGTAGATGTTGAGGTTAGATTATACAGAAGGATCTGGGATTCTTTGAATTATGGCCTATTCGATTGGACCCCACAGCTCAATTTCTTGTATATTGGACGTTTACTGTTTAAAGATAAGTTAGATCGGTCGAATTTAAATAGGGGGGCTTTTTTTTTTATGTTCAGCCTCTTTACATCAACAAACCGAGGCTATTACATTTCGGGGTACGATTGACCAAATAAATTCTTTTCGATTAATTAATCTTTAATTAAGGTTTTAGTTGAGATGAAGTTGAGATGGGAAGCCGCCGTCAAGACGGTCACGAGCGAGATTCGAACTCGCGACCTTCGACAGGGTTAGCCGCTGTTCAACAGATTAGATTGTCGTGACTTCGGTCCTCTCTGGCACCTGCTTCCCATCTCTTTATCTCAACCAAAATCTAAACATGGCATTACTACGATCACATTGGACAAACCTGGAACTGTGGGTTGCCGCTAAATCATCCAAAATCCAGAAACTCGTCAAAGCTCAACTAGGTCACTCACCTAACTGTCCACATCAAACTGATCCGATTCCACTTCCAAACAGCCACACTAAGAATCAGCATCTCTTACGCGTATTCCGGGTGCATCTTGGATCATCCTTAAACTACCAATTTTCCAATCCGGAGAACCTTAAACGATGATGACCTCGAGACATCCTCCGATAAACCATCGTGTTGAAAGCCAGCATGGCTCCTCTTACGTGTACTTCGGATTCATCTTGGTTCATCCTTAAACTACTAATTTTCCAATCCGGAGAACCTCTGGTGACCTCCAGACCATCCTCCCTTAAACTCTCATGTTGAGAGCCGGCAACTCTTACTTTTACTTCGAGTGCAGTGCTTATGTCAATGTTATTCGGGACAGAAAAAAAAACATAATATAGGATTATCATGAAGATTTCTTTGGGAGTTGGAAGGATCGGGATGCGGAAAAAGATCGACAATGATATAGGAATGTCATATGCTTTTTATGTAGGCAATCATACGTTGAGAAGCTATAAAGCCGTTTTTTGGCCAGTTTTCTGGTGGAAAAACAACCTTTGGATGAATGAGGTCTCCAACAGAGCTTCATCTACCGGTAAAAAAATCCATTAGGTCCAGACAGCAAATAAGTTACGATCCGAGAGTAAATTGAGGTTTGAAAAATTAAATTGTTACACGGAGGATAAACATACAAAGTCCTTCGGACGAGTGTAGGCCGGCGGGATGAAAACGATATAAATGCTAATTGGGGAAGAGTCGAACTCGCTTCCCTAGGTGTCGGCTGTTTTCTCGCGATTTGATCAATGTCCTTCGGCGGCCGGGGTCTTGGCCTTTCTATAAACAATTTGATTTATCACGGGCCCGGTTGTGTACCCTCGGTGCTACATGCCCTATGCGAGGAGCGTGAGTTATGCGTCCGGACGTTTTCATAATAGCGCATCCCCGGTCAAAACGTGCCGCGGCGATTTACGATCCGGACGACTAGACCAGGTACGACATAATTAAACCGAACCCTTCACGGATTTTTCTAAACGATCGGTCGTCACTTCCATGTTCGCAAACTTATAACAACACGTAATGCATATATAAAACGCTCTTGTCGATAAAGCCGGATGTGAGCCCATTAAAACAAAAGGCGTATAAACGTGACAGTAATTTTTTTCTATAACTGCTGCACATTTTAAACGTGAGAACTTCCTGTCAGTTTCTTTTATAATATATAAACTATAATAGTGCATTTCCCGCTGTTTCGGCTTCCAGCTCTGCGGTCCGCACGACGGCAGAGCAGGAAAACCGCAGGACGCTCAAATTAGCCTAATAAGCCACATTTTGGACAATATTGTTATTGGGAATCCTGGGACCTCCCACGGAGTTGTGGCATAGAAGAGACAATAACCGGCTCGGTTAATGTTTAATGGTTCATAAAAATGCCCTTCCTTTGAGCTGTTACCTTTATAGTTATAACGCCGGTCTAGACGTCGTACAGAGGGGGGGGGGTTGCACCATTCCAAGCCCCATTACTCCGTGACTTATATGACTGCGTTACTTAGAAACGCACTTCTAATACTAAGTAGTCAACCGAAAGCATAAACTTAATCGCAACGATCATTGGACGGTTTTGATGCCAACAATGTTGCTTTACTGCTCTGAAACATCATGACAAAAAAAAATCCATAACTTGTTTAACCCTCTTAAAACGTCAAGACAACAACATTAATAGCTTACAAATTTTAAATATAGATTTGGAAAATATTCTGTAATAATTTATCCATCTGAAGAAATAGTAGTTTCGTCAGTCATCCTTATTCAATGGACGCACCTTTCAATCTTTCAATTTTATAGTACATATCTTGTCAGAATCGAGTCTCAGATTGTTATTCTTTTAATTTTACCACATTGGCAAACATTTAACAGAAGGAGCCATTTATAACGGGTGTCCATGTGCCAAACCCAGCACCTACTGGAACAGAGGTCGTATGAAAACATTTCTTTTGTTTTTTGGTGGTATATTGGAACTCTTCTCCTCGCTCAGCTACAGGTCGTTTCTGCAACCATGGACTGCATTTTGTGAGTTTTACCGGGTTCAGGCACTTCAGTCCAAATTCCTTCGGACCTTTGCCGAAGATCCTTATTTTTTATCCGACCTTGCTACCAACACAGACCTGTAAGCCTTATTCGTCCCCAAACCGCAAGAAGGCGTGTAGAGGCCTCCATGAAACCTCCGTCTTAACCAACGCAGTCCGCCACCTCACGCCTGAAGTGTCAATGGCCTCTCAATGTGTTGCCAGGGTGATCGGAAGATTTTTCTTTACCCTTCCGATAGACTTTACAAAGCCAATATTAAATCAGCTTTTGTGCAGTTCGTGTATTGGTATGTCGTTCGTCTATCCTCTCCCTTTGGTCTATTAGACGCAATTGCGCCATCTTCAGAGGTAAGGTACCGCAAGGTGTTGCCAAAATGTTCGGAAGATGTTTTTTGTTAGTCTGTCGAAAGACCTTAAGAATAAAATAACTTTAATGTAATTGGCTTATTAGTAATTGTCGGCCATCTTGGTCCGCCTAACCTCGCTTCTTTGGTCTGTTAGATGCATTTCGCCATTTCATCTTCAACAATAAATTTACGCAGGGTGTACCGGGATGGTCAAAAGATTATTCGTTAGTTCATTAAGAGAATTAATGGACATTTTGGAATCGAGTATGATGATGGTGATGATGACGTGTATTTGAGGGTGCCCTTTAAGAGTTATTGTATCCCCCGTTTTCTACCTAAAGCACATCGGTGAGTCCTATTTCTCAAGAAAGAAATAGGCCCGGTTTTATTGGTTGAAGCTCTTCTATGGTCACATTGTACATTCCAAAACATTTCCTCCTGCGGGCTAATGTTGCTCCGTAGTTTGTTAGTAGATGTGTTGGTGTTTCTTCTGCTTCTTTGCAAAATCTGCATGCGCCATCTTGGATTGTTCCAATTTTCTTTAGATGTCCATTTAATCTACAGTGTCCTGTTAGGATTCGCAGTCTGTTCCTGCTTCCTTTGACACATTCTGTTATTTCTTTCTTGCCAAAATTGATTAGAAGATTCGTGGATTGTCTGTGTCCAATAAGTGACTTTCTCATTTTCTTTTTGTCCTTCTGCCTGAGATATTCGTGTGGATTCCCATGCCACAGAAGAGTTCGGGTCCTATCACCGGTGTCAGCCCCTTTCTGGAATCGAATATTAAAAGAGCTTTAATGCAATTTGTATATTAGTCATTGTCGACCATCTTGGCCCGCCTACACTCGCTGATTTCCGCGCGTTTCTCCTTCTTTAGTTTATCAAAAAACAGACAAACTGCAAATTCTTGAAACTGAAGAACTCAAATTTGATTTGATCAAGGTCATTTTTTTTCATTTCAGTAGAAATTAATCGTCGTGAGGTTTGTCTTCAGGTCATAAAAACTGCCCTCTGCATCGCTCCTCGTCTTAAACAACTGGAAATATTAGCTATAATAAATTTTAAACCTCTGACTTGAAATCTTTAAAAGGTCTTCCTGTAACTCGGCAGTTTAGACTTTAAATGCTTAACTTTTGAAGTTGATGTGTAATCAAGATAAAATAAAGACTTTTCAAGTCCGGCTCGTGTACATTTCAACTGTTTAAACAGTTTTAATAGATAATTCTTTTTTTTTTTCTCTAGAGGATGAAGAACAAATTACGGAGAGCGGAATCCTTGATATGCTTTAAATAACGTTTTGGTATATTTAATTTAGGCCCTTGGTAAATACATTTTGTGCGTGCACAGCCTCTCTGCATAGTTTTCCCAAGTATTTTAATTTGTCCTCTCTCTCTTCTCGCTCACTCCCTCTTTCTCCGTCCCTCGCTCCGACCTCGCGGCTCCGGAGGGGCAGCCGCCGCCCTCTTAAATGTGTAATTTAAACCGACTCGCATAAAAATATTCTCACTTCTGGCTGCCCCCCCCCTCACTCGGGGAAACTCGGAGACGGCAAGGAAATAGTCCGCTAATATTTGATGTGTAAATTGCGTTATTCCTGTCTTTAGGGCGTTTATTCAGTAGAACCCTTCACAACAGCATTTTATTTTTCTATTCACCCTGGTTTGTACCATTTTTCCCATTTCGCTTAGTCACAAGAAATAAAACTCTTGTATCTTTCTTTAAAAAAATATCGCGCTTCTTGTCAAATGCTAGATTAAAATTAATAGAGACAAACTAGAAATAAATTAGTGAGGAGATTAACAACAGCAAAAGTGAAGTGCATATAAGCATAAATAATTTGTTTGTTAGGTTTAGGGTTGATTAAGAATTATAAAAATTCTTTATAAAAAATTCTCTTCTCTCGTCTCTAAACTCGAATCTTTTTCTTTTCCTCCAGCACCATCCGTTGGTTTCCACTCCTACCTTATCAACCGCCACCAAGCTGTCTCCGCCAATACCTCCTCCTTCCTTCCATTAAAACCTGGAGTTTCCCAAGGATCTATCATCTTTCCTATCCTTTTCTCCATTTATATAAACGACCTACTCGAGCCCATCCGGTCCTGTAACGATCACCTATGTACCGATGACTCCCAAATATATATATGTATATCCTTCCACCCTTCCGATCCTTACTCGACCATTCCTAAAATCCAAGGCCTAAACTCCATCAAAGAATAGGCACATAAAAATTCCCTAGTTCTCAATCTGTCCAAATCCACGGGCATAATTACCGGGTCCAGGCAGCTCCTCAATTCCCTTCCCAGCATCCCACCTCTTATGCTAAATAACCATCCCATTCCTCTCTGCTCCTCGGTTAAAAACCTAGGAGTAGGCCTTGACTGAAACCTTTCCTGGCATTCTAACATTTACCGCCATTGCATTGCCTACCTCAATCTATTTCGTCGGTCCTTCCACCAAAGAATGGGCAGATAAAAATTTCCTAGTCATCAATCCGTCCAAATCCACGGGCATAATTATCGTGTCCAGGCAGCTCGTCAATTCCCTTCGCAGCATCCCACCTCTTATGCTAAATAACCATCCCATTCCCCTCTGCTCCTCGGTTAAAAAATCTAGGAGTAGACTTTGCCTATTTCGTCGGTCCTGGGTTCTCTTACCTTTCTCCACCCGCAAGCACCTTGTGGCATTCGGTGGTCCCTCGGAGGGGGCGATTGAAGTATATTTGTTGTTGCGCAAGATTCGTGTGACCCCCGTGGGGTGTCGGGGTTGTATTCCCACCTTTCGTCGTCCTCCTTCCATCACCTAATCCCTCCAATTCAACTCCTCACATCACACTCGTAACGATCTCGACCTTATCCACCCGCAACATACAACCCATACCTTCGAAAGATCCTTTCTGATCCGAGACCCTAAACTCCTGAACTTCCTTCCCTTTTCTATTCGTCACGCTGTTTCCTTTTCTTCCTTTAAAACCCACCTGTATAATCACCTTCTCTCCCTCCAAGCAGAGACCTTACGTTAACATTTTTGTTTAATATTCTTGTAAATCTCTCTTCTGGCCTGCCTTAGTACACATTGAACCAAGATTTCTATCTCATTTTTAATTTCTCTTCTTAATAAATTAATAAGAAGTATATTATTCTTTGGGGACACCAAGCCCAGAATAAAGTTTGTGTTTTCTTCTTAAAAATCCCTTCCTCCACTATGCCCTAAATAGGTCTGTTATGGAAACCCTATAAATTATAGCCATACCTTGAAAAACGCACTTCTTCCTGTAAGATTAAGTAGTCGTCACCTCTTTTGATGTGAGAATTGCCTTACCAGACTGGCTGCAACCTGGCTAATACTTCACGTCGACAAAGGACATGTACCGTTGTCTCTGGATCCTTGTGACAAAGCCAGCTGTCTCAGCTCTGCCCATTTTCTTTAGATGATAGTTTTTAACTAGTAGCAGTGGCTCGTATAAAAGCCTATAATTTTTCTCGAATCTTGACTGCTGAAACAGAGAACCTTCGCCTTTTTTTTGACAGATTTATCCCTTAGCTTACCTCACACCGGATGCTATTGTCCAGTTTTTGAATTTTTCATTCTCAAGCTTTCTAGTTCTAGTTGCACCTTTTTTGGCTTGTTGGTCAGGCTGTTCATATTCTAAGTCTTCATCAGTCAACAGCCTTGTTTTACTGAGGCAATGAGGCATAGATTTTTTCCCATGACGTAATGTACCGTATTCTTTATGGCTTTCGTTTTGTACTTTAATTTTTTAAGACAAAATCTCCTGCTAGTGCATGGCATGACCTTGTTAGCTCTGTAAACATCAGCTGGAATTGTATTAAGCTTCCTAATAGTTTCAATTAATTATTCTTTTTATGTCAGATCTTGGTTGAAATGAAAAAGTGTGACGAGCGGGATACGAACCTACGAGGTTCAGCTCAACACTGCCGCTGCTTAATTTAGATTAAAGTGAAAATTTTGTACAATTTAAATTGTGTGTAGATCGTCCAGAGGACGACTAATATTACATCGTGTCCAACCGGATTTTTCCCGAGACGTCCGCACGACTGCACAAATTCCATTGTTTTCACGAAGAACAGAGCCGATACACATCGGTAACCGTGACATTTACAACTGAGAACCGGGGCATAATTAAAAGAACATCGAAGACAAAAAAAGAGTTATGGAACAAGGTAAATAAAGTAGGGTCGGACTGAAGGGGCGTACCGACCGCTATAAATCCTCTGACGAGGCAATATACATATTCCTTATCTGAAGGAGGACAAGTACCGGTATTTATATTGGGCCCTCGAGTACACGGGCTGTACGTAATACCTAGAGAGATGGAAAAACCGGCGTTAACAGGTGATTTATCTTTTCGTAAATGCAGTCGAACGTGAATCCTCTTTTAATTTCCCGCATTCGCATGTAAGACGTATAAACAATCTGTTAACAATTAACGCATCGTATTAGACTTTTTTTACACTTGTAACTCGTTAACATAACCGCCGATTAAAGTCTGCAATGCGGAAGATTTTTTGTGTGTTTTAACTTCTGAATTAATGAATCGAAAGCATTTAAAAGTATTAGGAAGTCACGATAGCTCAAGTGGTAGAGCAGCGGGGCGTATTTAGCCGAAGGTCGTGGGTTCGAATCCAGCTCGTGAAACTGACTTTTTTATCTCAACCAATACTTTACATTACCTTGTATTTTTAGTTATTTCCAGGCCCAACTCTTTTCCACACACTTTGCTCGTAGAATTTTCACGGTACTGCCATGGTCCTTACTCTTCTACTACACTCATAAACATTTCTCATGGATTGGTCGTAAGGAAAAAATCTGGCCGGTTGTTGATCTATTTCGACTGAAACCATCTTGGTATCCTGTTAGACTCTATGCTATTAATTTGGCCCAAATATATTTCATATTCATTAAAAACATATATTAAAAAAAGACGTAAGGGTCAACCTGACACATTATTAACATTTCTGAAACAACCATGTCATTTTCCATTGAAACATTGTATCGAACATTGCCAACTTCTGAACTGACCGATGTCAGAATTTTTCGAACTTTTTCTTAACACTGGACGGGCATCTTTTACAAACGGGCCGGGATAAAAATAAAATTAAAAAGAGGCAGGAAAAGCATCTTAGCGGGAAGATATTGAGAAAAGGCAAGATATCAGGTGGAAAACCGTTTAAAGAGCCAACGTGGTGAATGGAGTATAAAAATACAGGGGCTTGTGAATTCAGTCGTCGCTGTTGAAAAGGCTGCGCGGGGGGGGGGGTTGAAGGGGTTGGAGGAGTCTTAGCTTCCAGCCCTCGTTTTTACACTCGAGTCGCTCTTGGGGCTGTTAAGCCGCTTTGTCAACAGCCGCTTGATAATAGCGGGATTTGTTGCGGCGGACTCCGGCAAGGGGTTTCGACCCCTTTTTTTTCTGGGGGGAGAAAAAAGAAAAAAAGTCGCAATGATAATTACGCCCTAACCCCGGGACGGCCTTTTCTTCTGCCTCCCACAACCAATTTGACCTGACAATACCGCCGGGCTTCTCGGATGCATCTCTCCCCAAGCATTAAATATGTATCAGTGCGGGGACATCGCCCTCGTAATGTACCCTCTTCCCTCTGCTCTTTATAAACTATGATTTTAAGTGAAACACTTATTGTTAAAACTCCTGACACATAGAACAGGCCATCTTGGATTTATTTTACGCATCGTCTTTGGGGATGGGCACCACCACGGCACAAGCCATGAAAAACCAGCAATTGCTGGCAGTAAATCTGGGAGATCAAAGAGGTCTCGAGCTGTAGGGTTATAGAGTTGTAAAGGGTGGATGGAGAGATTGGTGTGAAACTTTTGGAATCGGGGACATAATAAGAAGCTTTGACGATTTGTCTGAGGACTTATCATTGGAAGGATTGGATTGGCACTGGGCGTTGGATGGCGTGGCAGAACCGCACAGTTCTCTGTAAGTCCAAAATGGTGTAAAAGGTTAGTTTAGTGTTGACGGTAATACGGATTCCGGTCCCAGAAGCCTTTGTAGTTGTCCAAGTTCTCTATCAGGTTTTTCTCTTTTAATTAGGGATTACGAGGCAGTCTGGTGTCAGGTGTATGATCCTAAATATTTGACAAGAATTAAAATCGGTAGATATTTATTGTTAACGTACAGTGGAAAGATGGCTTTTTTTAAATCAAGGATAGTACCAACAACTCTCCCTTGTGGGACGCCGGCTTGTATCTGTCTGACGTCCGAGAACTCTGTGACGTTTCACACTGAAGCAGCAGACCGTTAGATAGGATATAAGGATAAGGTAAAAAGATTGGGTAAAGGAACGTACCCAAGAAATAAGTTTTATTTTCTACAGCAGTGTCGACAACTTTGAAACCTTGCTAGATGGTGAGATGAAGGCGAAAGCCCAATTGAGAAAGAAACGGAATAGAAAAAATTATAGGGAAAGATAAGGCTAACTAGCCTGAAATATATGTCCTTGATCTTGAGAAGAACTTAAGGACATAGGACACAGGAAGAAAACCGGTGAGGAACCATTTTTCGTTTAACAAAAAAAAATCATAACCGTTTTTAAAACCTAAATGAAAGTATATGGCGTTTTTTATTACTTATTACTTTTCATCCTTTTCTTTCTTGCCCACGGACGTTCATAAATATTTCATTCCTCCGCAGCTACCAAAAAAAAAAAAAAAATTAATTGAAAATGCAATTCGTGCGGTACGTCAGGCCTTGAAGGCGGAAAGAAAAATACTATATCGCCTACGGACGTATAGGCTGGAACGTAGTGTCCTTCGGCCCAGATACACCGGCAGCGGTCACCCTCCTCTAATCTTCTCGACCCTGACCCAGAACGAATCGTTTCAAGCCCAAAAGACGGCCGGAAACGGCTTCACAAGACTCAAAAAAAAAATTCCCATTTTACAAATCGCAAAAACTCCGTTCGAAATTTTAGTTGCAGTAGTTGTGATGCGGTTTGAGGGAATGGTTGCGGTCTTGTCGTGATGTTTTAGTGAAGGGTTAATCTAATTATTAATTCCTTGGGTTTGTGAGAGGGAGCCATTACTACATATCCCCGCACTCAACCGCCAACGGTTATTATTTAGTGAGTGCTTTACCTACTGCTACCACAGTTTCGATTGCCCGCGGGACGGAAGCTACTTCATTCCGAACTCTTCGGTGACAATCCGCATTTCCCATTATTCAAACATCGACTTATAGTCTTGGGCATTTTTATTTCTCTTTTTTGTTTTAACTTTCAGCCCGCCGTCGAATGCGTACGCGAACAAAGCGAGATAAATCACGGTTATTACGAGATCGGAACAAAAGGCTTCGTGGGATTTGAGGCAATCCGATAATAATTTATAAGATAATAAGACCATTGGGTTATTTATTGTGAGCCGCTGAACGGAAAATTGAGGAAACCTTAAGATTGTATCGTCCACTACGGCAAGAAAGTCGCTGACCCCTTTGTATTGTTTGTTATCTTCTCGTATTTCGCGTGTACTGATGATTTGATAAAGACAGGGGTCTCCTGGCATCACTCCTTCACAATGCATCATTCCGAACGAGTCATGAGATACCGATTTCAGATTAACGCAGTCTAGCCTAAGGCCACTCCTTTTCCACCATTCCGACTTTTGTTTATTGCTTTTGTCATTCCTCGACCTGATAAATAGCTCGTAAACGGTGCTAAATTTTATATAATCTATAATTATATTTGATTTATGGCAATTATTTTCGTCTCGAAACTTTTATTACCTATTATCAAAATCAATGTTTTCATTCTTGACCTTTTAATATTTCCTTCCAAACCATCCATTGTGTTTAACTTTTTTTTTAAACCAACACAAATTCTTACTATAGTACCTCCAACCAAGCAACACTTTCAACGAAAAAACCATAACTTTTTTGGAGTAAATTATACTTAAGAGAAATGCTGAATTAGATTCGCCCGGATAAAACAGGCCCGAGAAAAGTGATGGTTGTTTAAATAAAATTAAATTAAGTTTAATTTGGCCAGCCTTGCCTGGAAGAATCTGCCCTCTCGGGGCCCCCCCTCTTCCCCTTTCCTATTTAAATCTAATTAATACATTTGATTAAAATTACTTTGCGAGAAAGTGTTGGATTCCTTCAAGAGAAAAAGTTAAGGTTGATTGGTCATTTTTCAAAAATTAAGCGGAAAAACTCCCACCAAGTAGTTTATTTTTTATAATTGTTATACTGTGACGCTCCGAGGAACGGTCTATAGGGTTGAAAATGAAGGAAAGCAAGTCTATTTTTAAAAAGAAAATAATCAATAAACACGCAGTATCTGGCTAAATGGGCAACACCTGAGAAAAGCGCGAAAGACCCCCGAGCCAAAGGGTCACCCCCTGCGCAGACACGATTGGTTTTTATAAATGAGATCTATGCTTTTTTGATGGTCATATTAGACATTCTTTCCTGAAAAGGACATGAGGAACTCGTTCGCACCAAGCACGTAGCCTGATAGGACGTTTTGTTTCTCAAGGTGAGAGACGTCGCACTTCTGCTTGCTGATGTGCTACTCGCAAGTTCGATGAAGAAGACCGGCCCCCTAAGGACGAACTTCCTCTCCACTTGCCTCTTCCGAGGGAGAAGGTCGACATTATGCACCCGACCGTGTGCTGCATAGCAAAAGGAAGCCAAATGACTTGCGTCTGTCCGGCATACCAGCCATGCTCCCCTAGGCTGAGAGGCAACTCTGTCTCCCCAAGGTCCAAGGCCTCCGGATAGTGTTCCGTCCACGGATTTGTTTTAAGTGGAATTGCTAACCATCCCTTGAGGAACTCTGCCTTCGGTTGAACAGCACCACCGAACCAAAAGGGCATCCTTGCCACAACAAACCGATGCTTCCAAGTGAAATGCACCTCGGCATTCAATTTATGCCATTTTAGACGGCATCAACCAGGGAACGTTTGATTTCGTACTCCACTCCTCCTCTTGGACTTTACCCGGACAAATGTGGAAGATACTAAAACTGCTCAAATACGCGAAAAAACCACTTGTCAACTAATACAATAACCCCAAGTGTTACACTTTGCCCATCGTCCTAATTTGAACCGTACGGGTCAACCACAAGCGGCCCAACCTCAACAAAATTTTACGCACAATACTTGATCATTCATACCGTCTACTTTGATCTAAATAAACCGAAACTGCCAATACTACATATTTCATTCCAAAATGCCTCAATATTCTAATCCATTAATTCGCAACCGAACCAGCCCACCCTTCTTTCCAACCGCTGCTAGAGAGAGAAGACATCGTGCAGATGGCCGCACGACCATCTTCTGTTTTATCGGTACCCCCCTCCTGATTACCTCAAGCCATAATGGCCAATTACGACTACCTTCACTTGACGGTAGCCATTCAAATCAATCATGCCAGATGTAATGTGTGTTAAAGTTTTGCTCTTCTGGTTATTCTGCCGTAGGTTTAAAATGCACACAGTGTTTAATCTGTTATAGCTTGAAAGAACCGCGTTTGTTAATCCGAGGGTTAATGTTTGTTTTGTTTTTCAGGCCAAAATGCTCGAGTCTTCGCACGCCTGGCTAGGAGCTTCGACGTCTTCTTTGGCCGGTAAGGACTATTATCGTAACCCAAGCTCGCAGAGTGACAATTCGACCTCGAAACAAGATCTAATGAGATTGCGGTCTCTTCCAGCAGACAGTTACCAGTACCAACTGCAATCGATGTGGCAGAAGTGCTGGAACACGAACCAGAGCCTGGTCCACAACCTGAGGTTCCGGGAGCGAGGGCCGCTCAAGTCCTGGAGGCCGGAGACGATGGCCGAGGCGATCCTGTCCGTTCTGAAGGAAGGGCTGAGCCTATCACAGGCAGCGAGGAAATACGACATCCCTTATCCCACCTTCGTCCTCTACGCCAACCGGGTTCACAACATGCTAGGACCGTCTGCTGATGGCGGATCAGGTAAATTCCATAAATCAATACCTTTTTTTTTAAATAACTCAGTTTATATATAAAGCAGTACTTCATGTCAACTGAATAACCTAATAGAATTTTATCCTAATAGAAATCTAAAGATCTTTTTGATCCTTGCAACCAATATGAAACAAGTAACTTTGCAATTAATGGAACTTTACATAACAAGAGTTATGTAAGCGGGTAGTTAAGGTAGATAAAAATTACATGTAAGATTATTTTTCAAAAGGGTGAATGTCGATAGGACTATTCCAAATTGAAGATTGACCGTTGGAGCCATTTTTATTTTCTGATCTTAGGCGAAGTAGTTCAAACAATCTATTAATTTTTGATCATTTTAATGACTTAAATGTCCTTTTCGATGGCAACACGTGTGAACAATTTAAAAACTAAATCGAACGTGGTTCACTGCTTAGAGACAACCCTTTTAATGGAAAACCTGTGTCGAAAAGGCTTTTAACACCTGTTGCATTAAATATAACTAATCGTGTATGTGTGTTATTCAATACATTTTAATTAACATGGTTATTTAATGTTTTATCTCAGTCAATTGATGAAAACGGAACCTCTCGAATAACAAAATCAGGGTCGTCCTGCTCCGATTCACCCGCCCACCCCGGGTGTCGGTTCATTTATATCAATGCAGGTGTTAATAGAAATTATTTTCCCGATTCCACTCTATTTAACAATGGCAACCGTACTTTGTGAGCGGCTTAATTAAGGCGGTAATTTTCAATTTTCTCGGCTTGTCGAGACTACGACGTTCGTGCTGAATTGCAAATTCTTAGAAAGTGCATAAGTTAGACGTCGTATGGGACTTCCTTCCGGTTCTAAAGACAATCTTACCACGACGAGACAATAGATTCTTGATGACATTTCTTCAATTTGCATAAATTCCTTTACAGCTTTCCTCATCCCGCTCCATCCCTTTGTCTTTCACTTCTAATAACTAAGACTTCATGAAGTGCGTTGAGTATGGTTCATGGTCCGATTTGGACGTTTTCAGATTTGCGGCCGAAAGGACGTGGCCGGCCTCAGAGAATACTGCTCGGCATTTGGCCCGAAGAACACATACGCGGTGTCATCAGGGCTGTCGTTTTCCGGGATCCGCAACACATGAAAGACGATACAATGAACCTAGGCTATCATAGACTGCAGCAGGTAATCTATCAGACTTCACTTTCTTCTCCAACCCTCTACTGTTTAACACTGAGAATTGTCTTCTTTTTTTGTTAATTTAAGCATGTCCTTGATTTCTTCTCTTACACTAATCTTTTTCCATTTCCGAAACTCACCACCGACAATGTGTGTTGTGCGCTGTTACATTTCCACTTCAATCTGACCAAACTATAGAAAACACAACTCTGCGGACAGGAAGTTGCTCATAACTACAGCAACAGCGGCGGCGGTAGTGGTGGAGGCAGCGGCCCCGGAAGCGTTGCCGGTTCGGAGATGGTCAGCGCCGGCGGTGTTTCGCCGAATTCCGCAGCTGCGGCAGTCGTCGCAGTCGCCCAGAACCTTAGGCAGCAGATGCTCGCAGCAGCCGCCCAGCAGCATCATCACCACCACCACCAGAACCACGCCCAGCACCACCCGACGGCCCAGGAGCACCAGCAGCCGTCCCACCTTCACAATAGGTCGCCCAACTTCGGCTTTTTCGCTGCAGCAGCTGCACACTGCGCCAACGGCAACAACCTCGTCCTCCACTCTCCGAGCCCAGTCGACAGCTCGCCCAGGTCGTCTCCTCTCACCCAGCCCAACAATAATATGGAGGTAAGTTTTAGATCTTTTCTTCTTCCTCTTTTTTCTTCTTTAATCTAAAAATTCGATTTTCACCGCTTTCACGACCAAAACGGATATCATCTCGCCACACTTGTCTAAAACCATCACTACCTTCGATTCCAAACTTCCATTCATAAGTAAATGGAAAAAATATTAATTTAAATAAATTATTATATCCTCCCAGGAGTAGGAAATTAATGGCAATTCATTTAATATAAAAAAGATTTGTCATATTTTGATTCTCTCTTGTCCTTTTCTGTGTGATGAGATCAGAATGATCAGCGATAATCGAGCTACAGTCAAACGTTCAACCTCACCAAGTGTTCACTAAATATTCACTTTGATATTATTATATTTTCTGTAATATATTATTATATTATTATCACTAATATAATATTTCAAATGTGAAAAAGTCTGAACAGTCACCGACCTGTCCCAAATATTGTATTTGGTCGGTTTGGATAAACACCGTAGGATCCTTAAACTTCCGCATACGACAAATTTTAAGACTTTTGAAGCAAAAACAAGAAGCCTGAACTAAAGATCCTGGCAATTTCAGATGGCTCTTAACATGGGATTTAAACCGATGGTCAACGATTTGTCGTCGGCGCCCAGAAACGAGCATATGTTCCAAGAAGAGATCGAAGATTTGGTCAAAAGGCCGCAATCGAGCGAGACCCCTAAGATGAAAGTGAGTCGATTTTTAAATTAAAGATAGAAAATCAACTCGGTCTTTTTGCGCTGTTTTATAAAAATATCAAATCAAATCTTCAATTTCAGCCCCCGCTGATGCCATATAAATTACAGAATACTTCCATGCCCAACGACCTCTCTACAAGGGCGGACCACATGTTCCAGGAGGAGATGGAGAACATGATGAAACACCCACCCGTATCCGAAGCCGCCAAAGTTAAAGTAAGTATTTAAATTAATTAATTTCAAATTTAATGTATCTTTCAATTAGTGTTAATTGATGTAATAATTACAGGTTGGCATTGGTGTGAGCAACGTGAGCTTGCCTTTCAAAGGCCAGTGCGAATCATACGGACCGCCAAGGACAGAATCTCTGTTCCAAGATGACATTGAAGATCTTGTGAAAAGCCCGCCATCCAACGCCAAGAAAGAGCCTATCCAGATGTCCATCGACATGACGACAAACGTCTCTGAATAACTTGAACAAATCAAAGCTCTTTGGTACTCCATTGAACTGTAACTATTTTATTAGTTCCTCAATTTCAGGAGAGAGAAAAAAATTTCAAATTACAAATTTAAAAAAAAAAAACAAACAAAAACAAAAACAAATTACCAACAAACTTACTTTTGAGGAAGACGGGATCGAATTTCGTGTGAAAGCTGTACAGTGAAAGGGTACGAGTTTGTTACGTCTAGCGTTTGGCATATTGTATACTGTTATCAATATAAGATTCCTTTATAATATTGTCTATTTATTTACTTTTTATATAAAAAAAAAGAAAAATGTAAGATAAGACTTGGTCGTATACAATATCAACTATTTTTTAAGTTAAATCTGTACTAAAGTACAACAGTAGGTTTGCAGTGTAGTATTATTGTATTTATTGTTTAAGAGGTTATTTAATGTTATCAGAATTATATGAAGATAATGAAAATTGGTATAAAATATCAATCATTCAATTGTATAAATAATTTGAATCTGTGAATATGTGAATAACAATATTGCTTCTTTTTTTCTTTTTTAATTACTGTGTATCGCTTATTATTCATTATGTAATCATTTGCACAAGTGATATATATGTCTCTGGGCATTCGGGATTGTGCAGTTGTGTATCTCCCTCGGTAGTATAATTTTACTACTAGTCATTTTGAATAAAACAAAAACTTGATCTGATCAGCCATCACACAAGGTAGAATACGTATACTTTGTTATCGATATCCTCTAATGTTACGTTAATTATTTACTTAGTTTTCCGTATTGATTATTGTGAATCGCAGCGATTCGGATAAATTATAGCTTTCATTTAGTGACATCGGCTAATTGTGATCTGAATTGAAGTTTAAGACATCAGTTCTTTTTCCTTTTTTTTTTTTTTATACATTTATTTCTGTGGTATTGGATTACTGAAAAATAATTAATTGTTAGGGGGGGGGGAAGAATGTTTAATATCGTGTAAACTAAGCTAAGGTATTCCATTTGTTGTGTTTATATTTATTTTAAGGTAAAAATAAGAACTTCTTCTGGATACCAAATATTTAATCGTTTTTAACCATTATAATTTATTTTAAATAAGAATTTATGTAAATAATGCAGACTATATTGTAGGGTATTTTATAGAAAACACTCTATATGAACTAGTTACAGAAAAAAATTATAAATAAATTATATATATTTATTGTATGTCAAAAGATATTAGTAACTCTATAAATAGATTGTGAGTCTTATAACTGACCTGTAATTAACGGTCTACCTGTATTGCATTACTGCTATAAACAAATAAACTGATTTCTTTAGGCCAATTTAAATTTATGTACAACCCATAACGGCTAATGTTAATATAATTTTTTTTTTTTTTTTTTTTTAATAAAAAAAGAATAACGAGCATTTCATGTTGTGGGATAATTTCATGTATCTGTTATTTACTTGAAGCATAATTAGAACACTGCATTATAATTATATAGATTAGGCGCATCACAGACACATAACAGTTATGCAAATGTGGTTCCATAAACCTGAACGATGTATAAATATATATATATATATTTTCAAACTGTTGTTTGGGCATACTACATATATTTTTATTTGAATATAAAAAAAAAAATAAAAAATAAAAGGAAAATTCAAACACACACAAAAAAAAAAAATCAAAATTCGCCAAATAAAAAATTCTAAATTTCATTTGTAAAAAATATCGTGTAAATTTGGGATGAGTTTAGACTGCAATCGCCTTCCTAAAATCACAACATGCCCAAATATAGATGATTTAGATAAGTATTTCGTGAAATTAAACAGAATTATAATAAATATATTAAAAAAAAAGAGAGAGAATGATAATGTAAATATATAAATAAGTATGTATAGTAACTGTCATTGTGTGTAAAAGTAAGCTTATGTAATATTGTGTTAACAATACATGTAAGAGTAAAAAGAAAAAAAAATCTTAAAAATTAATGCTTCCTGAAGGAATCTCAGCGCTACTGCGTTCCATTATTTATCTCATTTATACAAAATATGACTGTTGTTATCCATTATGCGGTGGTTGAACCAAATTATAATTAATGATAAGATAAAGTGAATTTTAACAAAAATACATATGATATGCAATTAGTGACCCAAAATGTAAATAAAAATCGTAAATATATATATTAAGAAAATGGTCAGAACTATTAATGTATTTACAGATTAATGACATTTATAGTTCCGTAAAAATGTTACTCGGCCAAAAGATTTTCTCTCCATTCATTTTTCTTCATAGGTATCCAACTACTCAAAATATTAGAATATACTTGATATCTGCACGGACTGGAGAATATAGTTTTTATTTTTCAAATTTATTAAAATAAAAAAAATTTAAAAAAAAAAAAATAATTTTCAAAGTCTTGAACTCTTGTGTAAACATAAAAAGTCAAAAAATTTTTGTATAACGTTACATATTCAATTGTGGATATCAAGCAGATTTACAGACCAAATAGTTAGTCGATGATTAGAAATGCCACATCAACATTGTAGTTTAGTAGTCTAGTCTGAACATTTTAAAGCAATATTTTCTTAACAATCAATAATATGAGGCCCGGGTAAAAAAGACGAAAGAACTCAACAGGACACCTATGGTTAAAAAAAAAAAATCTATTCTTAACGAATAGCCCTAGTTGGAAAGAATGGGAAAAGAATTGGCCTCCTTGGACTTTATTGGACAGCTTTCGAATAAAATTGTACAGACAAAATGGCCTGTTAATTGCTCCATGCAAAAAAAAAAAAAAAGCAAATTGTTATAGGATCATACATTAGTCCCTACAAATGAAGTATTTTCTTGTAAATTTTGTGACTTGGCGAATTCCTCCTCCCTCTTCCCTTAGTTTCGGCTTGATGGACCTGTGTTCAAAAATTTGACAAAAAAAAAAGTGCCTTCCATTTTCTGACCATTTCTTCTATGTTGTTTTAATTTTAACTATTGATGAAGTTTAAAAAAAAATAACTAAAAAATTAATTTTTTTATTATTTCACAAAAATTATATTTAAACGTAAAAAGGCTATTGATGACAAAATTAAAAGTTTTTTAAAAAGAAAACGTCAACAATATTGTTTGTAGGCATAGTTTTGACCTTATAATTTATCTTTAACATACTGGAAATATTATCGCAGGCTAATGGATTTTTAGAATGTATCATTGTATAACTGTGTTAGCTGCATTCTATAAGATGCAATAAAATTATGTACACATAAATGAAATCAGTCTGTTTTATTTGTTTTATTCTCCTTCCTATGACAAATCCTACTGAAAACGAGCAAAACAGTAAGTATCCAATTTCAAATTAATATTTGCCAAATGAAGAGTTTAGTGTTTTAAAACGCTGAGAAATGACCGTTTATTTTATTAAATGGTGTCATAACCTTGGCTCAGCAATGAAACAAGTAGCTAAGTCTACTGTTTCAATTTCGGGAAAAAATAGTCAACTTTTATTGATTTTTTTTTTTTTTTTTTTTTTTTTTTTTTTTTTTTAATGAGATTAATGCGGAGTTATGAACCTGTAAGTTGATCGTCACTGATTATTTTGATCTTTCTATCCTCACTAGGTTGGTCTTATCTTCACAGCTCATAAATCATAAATTGAGTCGGTCTATTTTAAAATTTTCATCGCAAATCTTATTATTCGTTGAAGTCGTGACCACTCTTCACAACAGGTCACTTAGAAACACACATAGCTTATTACTGAGTATTGTTCATGATTTTTTTTTTTTTTTTTTTTTTGATTTTTTGAAATGTATCACTTTGTGGCACAAGACTAAAGCAGTGATTCCTAAACTCCATAAAACAAAAAATTATTATTTTTGTATTTATTACAAAAACCTAGAAACTTTTTTTTACTGACAGCAGAGATCATATAAACCCTCAGGGTGCCGGTGTTTTTGAAAAAAAGTCCATTTGTAAGTATTATTTGAATGCAGGGCCGCTAGATTCGAACCCGGGACCTTTACCTTACAGTGATGAGTGCCGTGTCAAGGATGAAACCTTATAACTTTATAACTTATAACTTTATAAACCACAAAAACTAAAGCCCTGGCCAGCCATCTGGACCTCAGTATATGTTGTGGATTTGTGAAAAATGGAATTGTATATTTTTTAATTTTTATATTGTCAAAAAAAAATTTCCCTTTTATATCACTGCCATTAAGTGTGAAAGGGTATGCAGGTTTACGGTAAAATGGAACAGTGGATGCAAAGGAGGCTGCAATGTCAGGTCCAACCTTTGACATCAAAATACCTACAGATGATGAGAAAAACTTTTGTAGAAATCTGTGTCAAGAAAAATACAATTACAGGTCACTGTTCCCCGAGCTCAAGAAAAAAAAACATGGTTTTCAGACGGTGATAGCCCAGAAGGAATGTCAAAGGTGTTCTATTCTAATATTTTTAGAGAGAAGACAAATCATGGACTATTGGGTCGCAGCAAGAAGGAATCGGTTTGGCATCGTTTCCGAACTATCCCACGTACAATTGCCTTTCAATCCTTTCCATATAATTTTTGAATGCTCAGAGTTCAAAAATGAAAGGGATAAACTGCTACAAATTCTGAGTGAAGTCCCAAACCAATAAACTTAGAATCTGTTCTAACGAGCAACAATCCGGCAGCATTCAACATAATCTATAGATTACAATTAATTAAGATTTTTTGTTGACATAAAAAAGTCAATGGCATGAGCGGGATTTGAACCCACGACCTTCGGCTTGATACGCCACTGCTCTATCACTTAAGCTGTCATGACCGCAATCCTCAGACACCAACTTCCCATCTCAATCCCACCTTTTGAAATTTTCCCTCCTTTTTGCCATTTTTCAAATGTCGTGTAGTTTATTTGATTCTCGGCGACAAATGAAATGGCCGTGGAGAGCTTTAGTAAAGTATACTTCATTTTAATTAATTAAATTCACTAATTTTGTGGTCCCTTGATTAATTAATATATTACAAATAATTAAGGTTTTTAGTTGAGATAAAAAATGTCAATTGTACAAGCGGGATTTGAACCCACGATCTTTGGCCAGGTACGCAACTGCTTTTTTTATGTTTATCCTTATTTTATAAGTTGTACAAGGTAAAATTACAAATTTTACAGTCTTTGTATAAATTCCAGAATACTTTAAAATTCATTTAATTTGGTACAAATTTTTTTTATAAGATTATAAAAAGAAAAAAAACACTCATTTTCACTCTACAAATTGTGCGATTGCCCTTCAAACCCTTCCCACATAATTTTCGAATGCTCAGAGTAGGAAAATGAAAGAGATAAACTACTACAAAAAATGAGCGATGTCCGAAACGGTCCCAAACCAATAAACTTAGAATCTGTTCTAATAAGCAACAATACAGCAGCATTCAACATAATCTATGGATTACAATTTATTAAGGATTTAGTTGAGATAAAAATTCAATGGCACAAGCAGGATTCGAACCCACGATTTTCGGCTAGACACGCCGCTGCTCTACCACTTGAGCTGTCATGACCTCAATCCTCAGACACCAACTTCCCATCTCAACCCAATCTTTTCAATTTTCCTTCCTTTTTGCCATTTTCAAATGACGTGTAATCTATTGGATTCTGGGCGACAAATGAAATGGCCACGGAGGTTTAGTGAAGTATACATCATTTTAATTTATTAAATGCACTAATTTCATGGTCCCTTGACCAATTAATATATTATAAATAATTAAGGTTTTCAGTTGAGATAAAAAAGTCAATGGCCCGAGCGGGATTCGAACCCACGATCTTCAGCTTGATACGCCGCTGCCCTACCATTTGAACTGTCGTGACCTCGATCCACTCAGACATCAACTTCCCATCTCAACACCACAGCGTAGCTAGCTGAAGATTGCGGGTTCGAATCCCGCTCGGGCCATTGACTTTTTTATCTCAACTAAAAACCTTAATTATTTATAATATAACATTGATCTCTTCTCTTGAAAAGAATGGTGTCTTTATCCTGGCAGGGGACTTTTTGCCATTTTCAAATGTCTTGTAATCGGATTGCATTATCGACAACAAATCAAATGGCCATCTCGCGACCACGAAATTATTGAATATAATCTATAGATTTCTAAAGTAGATAAATGTTACTTTTTGATTATCTTCAACCATTAAAATTTAGAAGATGATTGAGCTGAGTGAGGGCGCATGGCGGAGGCCTGGTTGTGGTCTGTCGATCCTTTTGCAGCGGACAGGGGGAGACAGGGCGACTTAGCCCCAGTTTCCTCGAGGACATGGACTTTCCCAAAATTATCGGTTTTTATCCACATCCTCCGAGGAAGACACTGAACAAATAGACAAAAGCGAAAAACCAATATCGGTCTTCCTCCTCTCCTGCCCTGGTATGAGGTTGTGGGCAAAGGCAGGGTTTTGATTATTTATTAAATAAAATTGCAGACGAGCCAATCTGCTTCCTCTCAAGGACTTTTGAAATTTGAAACTTAAAATCTTACGTCACTTAGGATATTGTAAAAACTTAATATTAAGTCTTTCTGAAAAGGGGAGAATTTCAAAATGTGCATTTTTGCTTCTGACTCACTGATCATCAACCAAGGTAGTTCCAGAAAAAACATGAAATTTGTTAAAAAGGTGGATTTTTGTATAGCGAGTAAAGGAAAAAATCTGAAAATTATAATTTTTTCACCGTCAAAATTATAACTCACTTTCCAAACGGTAGGGTTTATGTATAAAGGGAGCAATATGAAAATTGCATAAGTTAAAACGTTGGAACGTCGTTTGCATTCTCTTTAGTAAAAAATAAAATATTAGCCAGAAGCAAATGAATAATTTTGCAATTTACGCGAGTGAATTTTAACAGTACGAAGATGTATTTGTGAAATTTTTCATTTTATCTGCATGGTGAACATGCAGTTTGGTCGTTCTCAGTAATTTTGGTCTGCTTATATTCGCCGGGGTTGGTCTGTCAGATGAAAATGATCGGTAACGACCGAATTTCAAAAGACTTCAATTTTATCATTTTATTGTTTTTTTATTTAAAAAGAGAAAAAAATAGCTCATTTTTAATATTTATAGTTTTTTGTTTTATAAAACAGTTTTACACATTGCACAGTAGTTTCATATGTTCATTTTTATTTGGTCAATCAATGGTTTAAATTTTTACCAGATAAAGTTTGTTATTTTTTATTTTATTTTATTTTTTTAAATAAATACACTCCTAGGTAGAAACTGCAGGTAACTTGATCAAATTAGGCGGATAAAAAAAAAATATTTTTTTGCCAACTTTATAATTGCGTCTACTTAACTGCGATTCCGTTATCCCGTTGCAGAAAAATATTGGTTAGCATGTCTAAAAGAAACGCGGAAAGTTATCGACCGAAGAGGCCACTCAGTGCTTACATCTATTTCGTTAAAGAGGAGTTCCGAAAGCAAAAAGGCGGCAACATAGTGGCAATGGGAAAACAATGCGGTGAAAAATGGAATTCGATGAATGAGACCGAAAAACAAAAATATGTCGACAAGGCTAGTGCAGATATGAGACGTTACAATCATGAAAAAAAACACATTTCTCAAAAAAAGAAGCAAGGACGCAAGTAAGTATTTAACAAAAGGTTCATAATTTTTTCTTTCATTGAGGATAAATGAATAAACCTTCATTTTGATTAGTTTGTCCATTAAATTTGAATTAAAGTAATGAAATAATATAGACTTTTTTTTAAATAGAAGTTCCTAAACTAATTGTTACTTGTTTCTTACAGAAATGCATACTTGATATTTTATTTGTCACAATTTTCAAAAGTGAAGAGTGCAAATCCAACGTTTAAATTGGTCGATATCGCCAAAGAAGTTTCAAAAATGTGGAAGGCCCTGGACCCGGCGGAAAAGGAGAGATACAAGCGGATGGCGGAATTGGAAAACAGTAAAATTCAGAGGAAAGCCCCGACGATGAAAGTGAACCAGTCGAAAAACAAAAAAAAGCACCACCACCACCAGCTCGTTCTTAACAGCGCCACTTTTCCTTTGGAAGACATGACCGAAACGTACGAAGACATCGATTTGATGGATGAGCTAGACGAAATGGTTAGTAATTGAATAACGGATAATGTTTGGCGATCACTTAGAATTTTTTTTTTCCAGATCTAGAGTGCAGAGTGAAAATGAGTGTTTTTTTTTTCTTTTTATAATCTTATAAAAAAAATTTTGTACCAAATTAAATGAATTTTAAAGTAATCTGGAATTTATACAAAGACTGTAAAATTTGTAATTTTACCTTGTACAACTTATAAAATAATGATAAACATAAAAAAAGCAGTTGCGTACCTGGCCAAAGATCGTGGGTTCAAATCCCGCTCGGGCCATTGGCTTTTTTATCTCAACTAAAAACCTTAATTATTTGTAATATATTAATTAATCAAGGGACCACAAAATTAGTGAATTTAATTAATTAAAATGAAGTATACTTCACTAAGGTTCTCCATGGCCATTTCATTTGTCACCGAGAATCAAATAAATTACACGACATTTGAAAAATGGCAAAAAGGAGGAAAAATTCAAAAGCTTGGGTTGAGATGGCAAGTTGGTGTCTGAGGGGATCGAGTTCATGATAGCTCAAGTAGAGCAGCGGCGTATCAAGCCGAAGGTCGTGGGTTCAAATCCCGCTCATGCCATTGACTTTTTTATGTCAACAAAAAATCTTAATTAATTGTAATCTTTAGATTATGTTGAATGCTGCCGGATTGTTGCTTATTAGAACAGATCCTAAGATTATTGGTTTGGGACTTCATTCAGAATTTGTATCAGTTTATCCCTTTTATTTTGTACTCTGAGCATTCGAAAATTATATGGAAAGGATTGATTATTACTAATTCATCACAATTTATTACGGTTTAACTATTACTAATCATGAACATTATACCAGAGCTATTGTATACCCCGTTCTCTACCTAAAGCACATCGGTGAGTCCTATTTCATCAAGAAACTTGATTAATAGGCCCGGTTTTATTGGTTGAAGTTCTTCTATGGTCACATTGTACATCCCAAAACACCTCCTTCTGCGAGCTAATGATGCTCCGCAGTTTGTTAGTAGATGTGTTGGTGTTTCTTCTGCTTCTCTGCAAAATCTGCATGCATCATCTTGTATTGTTCCAATTTCTTTAGATGCTCGTTTAACCGACAGTGTCCTATTAGGATCCGCAGTCTATTCCTGCCTCCTTTGACACATTCGGTGATTTCTTTCTTGCCAAAATTGGTTAGAAGATTCTTGGATTGTCTGGGCTCGATAAGTGAATTCCAGTGTACTCTTATTTTCTTTTTGTCCTTCTGTCAGAGATATTCGTTGATAGTGTGGGTTCGGGTCCTGTCAGCGGTGTAGCTGCCCCTTTCCTTGTAAGGGTGTCCGCTTTATCCGCCTTCTACTCACACGTGTCCTGGGACCCAGCAAAGGCTAACTTTATTCTGCGTACCTAATAAATTTAATTTCATTTTGCAGTTCAGCACCATTTTTGAGCTAATGATATTTGAACTTAGTGCTTTGATGGCTGCTTGGCTATCTGACATGATAGCTATATTCTTGTTTTTGTATCCCTTTTCTAGGTTGAATTGGGCACATCTTTCTATTGCGTGAATCTCTGCTTGAAAGATACTGGTGTGTTTTCCCATGGGTTCCGAGTATTTTATACCAAATACTGCTGCTCCTGTACCTTCTTTTTGGCTCCATCTATGTACCAAAGGATGGTGCCAGTTTTGAAGGAGTTACTTTCCATTCCTTTTTGATGCCCAGATGTATTTGGAATTTTCGATTGAATTCAAACATCCTGTTCATGTCATCCCTTGGAGCCATGAGTGATGGATGGTTTTTCCACAGTTTGTTTCTGTCTCCCTGTTTCAGTTCTATTCCTGTTGGAGGTTTCTCTCTAATAAGGTTAATTATGCTTTTCTGTGATGTCCTTTCTACCATGTGATGTAGGGGGATTAGGCCCAATATTTTTTCCATGCTAATTGTAGGGCATGTTCTCGTTGCTCCCGTTATGCAGATGCGTGCAAGTCTCTGTATTTTTGTGAGTTCTTTCTTTTTTGTTACTTGTTCTGCTTTGTCAGCCCAGGCTATAGCTCTGTATGTACGTAGAGGTCTTACTATTGCGGTGTACATCCATAACAGGGTTTCTGGCCTGCATCCCCAGTTTCTCCCTGCTACTCTTGTGCAAATTGCCGCAAAACAGAACCCTTTCCATAGTGCCTGCCAGATCCACCAAAACTTCCACTTCCTCAGGGTCATTTTTTTATAAATATAAAAATCTAATTGAAGGAAAAACTATCACAACTTCTACAATTTTTTCACTTTTTGGACTTTTTCCTCTCCTGTGCAGGTTAAAAGAGTGATTGCAAAGATCTAAGAATTCACCTGGGGCCGCAGTTATCCTTCTGAATAACTTACCAAGGAAAACACTTGTACAGCTCACCCAAATATCTAATGCCATGCTCAGGACTTATTTCCCCCCCAAGTGGAAGCTTGGAAGCACATAGTGATGATTCCCAAGCCACAAAAGGACAAATCAAATCCGGAAAATTATCGGCCAATAAGTAACTTTTGAACGGCTAATTCTCCTGACCTTCATGAAATACCTGATCCCAGATTATCAATTTGGTTTCCGAGGACACTCCTGCCCACAACAGCTCTGGACATTGACAACATCCTCAATGCCTTCAAACATAAAAAAAGTCAAGCTGGGGTTATTTCTTGGTACAGAGAAAGCTTTCGACAGAGTATGGCATATAAGACTGGCAAAAATAAAAGACAGCCTACGGACACCTACTATCGACTTATCCTTTCCTACCTGTCAGAAAGAATTTTCTATGTTAAAGTACAGGATGCCATTTCTGACCAAACGCCCGTATATTCTGGAGTCTTACAAGGCCAGCATTGTGGGGCCACTCCTCTATTTGTTGAGCGTGAATAATCTCTCATCCCAAATCCCAGGAACAGACAAGCGCAGAGGTACAACAGACCCTGCAATAAGTCACTGAATGAGCGGACAAGTAGAAAGTCAAGCTAAACCCAGATAAATCAAAATTAGTCCAGTTCACTTATCTGAAAAAAGCCAATGAACAAAACTGGTACCTAAACAATAAGAATATCAGTGAATCGACAAACAAAATATTTGGGTGTTGCTCTTGACCAGAGGCTGTCTTGGCATCAACACAAGCAATGTGCTAAAGAGATCACGATGCAGACTTATTGACCTCAAACCACTACTTAAGAGACCAATCAGTCTGAGCAACAAAAGACTATGTCCCTCATTTGACCTGTATATGGCTATATGGCCCTGGTGTTTGGGCCTCAGCGTCAAACAGCCAAATTAAGAGAATCCAGACATTTCAAAACAGGGCATTATGTATTTTAACTAGAGCCCCCCGGTATGTGCGAAATACCACACTGCATCGGGACCTGGACATTCCTCTAGTGGACCATGCACTGAAAGACAGCTACCGGAAGATGGTTAGCAAGTTCCAGTCCCAACCAAACGCAGAAATCCAAGGAATACCGGACCACCTACCTCCTGCATGCCCACACTGCAAGCGACACCAATATGATAACTAACTATAATTAACTGTGATTAAATTAGATTAAATCATGTATAAATAATTAATGGGTGGAGCTGTTGAGCTTAAAGATCCAAGAACTGTTTGATGCCATTAAACATTATGCTGGGGGGCTGTGGTAGCCAAGTGGTTAAGGTGTCAGACTCTCGGCTAGTAGATCCCGCGGTCGTGGGTTTGATCCCCACCGTTGCCTCTGGAATTTTTCTGACGCCTAAGGGGACGGTGGCTACAATTGAAAGAAATTGACACTGTACTCATCAATGGAAGGGGTGCCATGAGCACAATGCCAACCGTGGCTCTGGAAGTGTGGTTAAACCTCCCACCACTTCATATTTTAAACGAAGGAGAAGACAGAATAGCTGCCCATAGACTCATAAATGGACATCCATCTGCAATGATAAGCGGTGTAAACAAACAATGGAAACTGAAGGAGGACAAACAGACAGATGCCATGTTAGGCATGCCAATCAATGCTAACTCCTACTGGTATACTGACACCTCCAAAAATAACAAGGGCACTTGGGGATGACCCCAAGACTGAATTTATCGTACGCCTAGGTAAGTATGGCTCAGTTTTCCAGTCTGAACACATAACGATAAAGAAATAAAAAGGCTAGAAATACATTCCTGTAGGTTAGCCATTTTTCTGACAGCCAGGCAGCACTCAGGGCCATAGCTTCATGCAAGATGAAAGCAAAGAGTCTCTGGGACTGCATGGAGGCTCTGACCGAAGTCTGTGACACTTAACCTGACCCTGGCGTGGGTTCTCTTGAGTCTTGAACCCTACTGGCCTTGACTCCCGCCACAAAAGAGGAAACATCTTAAAATGGATGAGTCAAAAATCTGGTGGAACAATACCACAGGTATGAGACACACGAAGAGATCTATAGAAGAACTATCAGCAAAACAAAAGAATTACTGCAACTGAACCAGGATTCTGGTTGGACTCCTGACAGGACATCGCCACTTAAGAAAGCATGTGAACTGGTTAGGAGTACAGACAGAAGAAACACTGTGCATATACTGCCAGGAAAAGGAGGAGACCACAGAACATATTTCATGTTTCTTTGAATGTAGGTGCAGGTTCATTCAACTAGGACAAGAAAAACCACAAGCAAGATCCTAAACAAAGTGGCCGCTCGTAAAGCTATTGAGGCTGATTAACAACCTGAAGCTGGCCAGTGAGTTATAGGTAACAGAGGAGCACAATAGATCTAATCAATTCAAGGTGCAGAAGGCCTTTATCCCTATTCCTATCCCAGCAGATCTTATGAGGATTTTTTACCTGTGTAACCTCTTTTAATATTTTCTACGGTACAAGCATTGCACTTTGATGGCATCATTCTGCTTGCTTACTAATGAGTTTGATTGATTGATTGAGTAAATTTTTTATGTGAAATGTAGTCGTAACATAGATAGATCAGTGAGTGACTTCAAAGTAGATAGTCAAATTCATTCTAATCATATGCCAATCATCGCTTCTTTAAAATTCCTGGATATGCCACCCCCAGATGTTTGTTCTTTTCCTTCTCCCAAGAATGAATTTGCATAAATAAAGCGTTTACACTTATAAACAGAAATTAGACTGATGATTTAAATAGTCCCTTCAATTTTATAACGAAAGCAGTGCCGAGGGTGGTGTGGGACTTATTGATGAATGATGTTTCATCAGGTATTTGGCTATTGCCATCAGAGTTCCCTATGAAACTCTGCGAGACGCTGTTAGACGTTTTCTAGCAATTGTGTCCTACCATAGAAGGCCTGGTTCTGGACGCCCTAGGGTAACAACCACCTGATGACCATTTTTTAACTTGGAGAATTTTGCGAAACTGGCACCTTACTGTTCAAGCGATTCGTCAACTCCAGGAAGTTCGAGGTGTCCAAATTTCTGAATGCACTCCTTGAAGAAGACTAAATCAATATGGACCTTTTCACCCTGTAAAGGTAAGTACACTGGGATGAATCTCTGAAGAGTCTCGGCTGTGTCTAGCCAGAGTCCTTGCCGCCCCGATTCGTTGTTGCAATTAATCTTGTGTGTTGTGGGCTAGCATTTTCAGACTCTTTTGAATCCCATTCGATGTAGGATTAACTCAATAATGCTAGTGCAGACGTGAATCAGAACAAGCACTCTTGCTTTATTTGTTTAGTTGACATTCCAGTGAGTGTTTACTTCACAGTTTATTAAAGACATGCATTCCCATCGGTGTTTGTGGTATCGTTCACAGCATGTGGCAGCTAATCTGTTGGCTGGAGAGATAGATTCCCCAAAGTTGGTATCTTTTGTGGAAATTTGACTGCCAACTTTCATTAAAATTGTTTCAAAATCGGAGACATCCCTTCAAAAATTTTATGTGCCCTGTGCCATCATTTGATCTCAATGTGTTCAAAAGATTTTTTGGAAATTCTTGACAGAGCTAGTTCCTCTGTCATTTCCGCAGGCGCTGATAATGTGAATTGAATCTGGAGACGGTTCTTTGTTGTGGAGCGGAGTCAGGGCTGCATCGGAACAATGAATCTGCGCAGCCCAGTGCATACTAGGCTTACGAGGACCAGAATTGGCCAAAACACACAGAGTTGCATTACTCGCATTTGCTCGAGAAGACAGCCATTGGTCTTTAGACGAATGGTCTGTTGTATATTTCGCAGATGAGAGTAGATTCATTGTTCCAATGCAGCCCCGACTCTGACCCGCAACATGAATCACAGTGCATACTAGGCTTAAGAGGATCAAAATTGGCCAAAACACACAGAGTTGCACAGCTCGCATTTGCTCGAGAACACAGCCATTGGTCTTTAGATGAATGGTCTGTTGTATATTTCGCAGATGAGAGTAGATTCATTGTTCGAATGCAGCGCCGACTCTGACCCGCAACATAAATCGCAGTGCATACTAGGCTTAAGGGGACCAAAATTGGCCAAAACACACAGAGTTGCACAGCTCGCATTTGCTCGAGAACACAGCCATTGGTCTTTGGGCTATTGATCTGTCGTATATTTCACGGATGAGTGTAGATTTGCTCCACGATCTCCATCTAGGCTGAAAGAGTGTGGAGAAGGCGAAATGAAAGTTACAAAGCCTGTAAATTTACCCAGAGCCGACTTTTTCAACTTAGTCTTTGACGGCCGCTCGCTACGTGGATAAAATTTTGGAACTTCACGCGTCACCTATCCTCGATGAAATCGGCGACAAACCTATTCTAATACACAACGCCCGTCCAAATTCAGCTTGCATAGCGCAATTGTACCTTCAACGGCATAACATCGGGATTTTAACCTGATTCCACACTTGAAACACCATAGATTTATGGGATAACCTCGAAATACGAATAAGAGCACTTTCTGATCCACCCCATGATCTTGAAAGAGCTCTTCCTGAAGAATGGACTAACCTAAGATTGGTGGAAACTATGCCGAGGAGTCTTCGATATGTAAAGGCAAGAGGTGGAAATACGCGTTATTGAAATGTTAATTTTTTTTTTACTTCATTTATTTATATCTACAACTGTACATGTATGATATACAACCAGCAGATTGGATTTCAGACTGTGCGTTTGGCATTATGGGCGTTAAAGAGAAAGCTACCCACTGGCAGCCGCTCTGGATTAATGAAATGATATTAATCATTTAAGAGGTCTCTTATCCATACTATTTTCAGACGTTTACGTGGTAATTGTGGGGAATGGAGTGATTGTATTTGTGTGTTGGTGTGATTTTGTAATTTACTATGAAAACGTCTGTAATATGTTTTGACGGATGAAAAAACTGTTGGGATTTGAAGATCTCTGTGAAGTGTATTATTGTTTACATAAAATGGGGCAGAAACAATTAGTCTTAAAATTTTGAATTGAAAACTTTGTAATCTTTGAATATTGGAATACTTGGCCGATCCATATACTTGGCACCCATACATCCAAATTGGTTTGAGTAGGTATATGTATGTCGAAAGTTTTGATTTTAATGGTAATTTTGATTGTCTGTTGAGTAGGTAATAAAGAATTTTAAATCGTTTGTTCAGTGTCTGTTTTTTTAATCGTGTGTGTGAATTCCAAGTTAGTCTTCTATCAAATGTAAGTCCTAAATAGTTAACTTTGTCGGATTGTGGAATAGGTTCATCGTATAAGTATATGCTAGGGCAAGTCTCACGACGGAGTGTAAAGGTGATATGTTGTGACTTTGAGGGATTAAACTTTATTTTCCAAAGATTGCTCCATTTCTCAATTGTTGATAAGTTTGTAACATGAGTGAAGCTTGTGTAGAAGAGAGATGGCTCGTTAATATGGCGGTGTTATCTGCGTATGTGGCTGTAAGTGTATTCTCATTTGTGGGCATATCAGTTAATTAAAAAAAACGTTAATTAAAAATCTAGAACAAAATTAAAACAAATTTTACCTGTCCGACTTTTTTAAATTTTTTTGTTTTTCTTTTTCAATTTGCTTCTTTTTTTTTTATTTTTAAAGCTAAGATTCAATTATTAAACGTTAAAAAACGTGACGCTTTGATTAATATATAAAAAATAAATACAAATCAAGTTATATTACAAGTGGGAGGAATTTTTTGCCAGTCGGTGTTTCAGGATGCTACCAACTTCCCAACTTCACTTTTGAACGAAACGGACAAAAAGAAGAGTGACAACGGGCTGTCGAACCGGCCGGCAGAGCGCGCCCGTCTCTGCCCTCAGAAAATCAATGACATTTCAATCAGGCCGAGAATTATTATTTTTATTAAAAAAACCCGCTTTTATGGAAAATTCCGGGCGGCGTTTTTGACGAGGTGAAAATTTTCTCGAGCCGTCCTCGTGGAGCGGAGGCAAGCCGGCGGGAAATTTGGAAAAGCGTCGCCAACGAGTAAAAACCGGTGCCATCCCCCTCGTTACGTCCCCGAGATGCATGCGCGCTGTCGAGTCGGTTCGAGGGTTGTCAATCTCAGGGGCTGAGTTCGCGTTTGAAAGTCTTTCTCGGCTCGGCGTATTTGACGCGAATCGCTTTGATCGCACCGGCGGTGGAAATCGGCTTAAAGACGGAAAAGTGGCACTTTTCCGGAGAACAATCGAATCAATAAAGCCTATAGTAAGGCTCGGTTGACCCGATTTTCTCGACGTCCGACCTTGGCGTCGTCTTTTTCAACTCAGTAATCTACACCGGTAAGTTTTCTATCAATTATCCGATCTTTTTACTCGAAACGATCAGATTTTTTCTAAGTTTTCCGACCGTCTGCGGAGCGGATCAACCCCCGGTTTCGGCTTTTCCGTAAAGCGGCGGTGGACGTCACCCCCTTCGGCCGACCCTCCTGGAAATTGATCCGCCCGGAAAAACAGCATGTAAGCGTTTAACGGGCCGCTTTTTCCGTGACACCCAAAGAAAAAACTTTATCGACTTTCTTTCAAAAGAAATCCCCCGAATACTCGCAATCTCCTTCGATCCTCCATTTTAACGATTAACAGCGTCTCGGGCGGGACTCCAGCGTCCTGCCCATCCGTACGCCCACAATTTATATTTTAAAATCGAATATTTTCCCTGTCATGAACTTCTAATACTGGATAACGCCGTTTCGACTCGAGTCCAGGCTCGTTTTAGGTTAAAAAACTTTCACATTCGTTATCTTTTCTCCTTTTCCAGACTACGTCGAAATATCGCCTTCCGGACGGCTGATCTTTGCCGCAGGCCTTCCAGCTGTCCGTTCCTACTGCAATAGGCGTCCCGTGGACACTTTCCCATCAGGGTCATTCTATTGAACTTAAGTTTGCCTCTGGCTTTTTTTTTTTTTTTTTTTTTTAAATTTTTTTTTCAAATTTGAGAAAACTGTCCGACTTTGTATCAAACGTTATCGCGGTTCACGACGACGTGCAGATGTTTCCAGAATTCCCGACCTCGATGCTTGCGTTTTGAGACTGACGAGTTTCATCCTTTCCGAGTGCCTTGTGGTGAAAAACACCTTTTAAAAACCTTAATTCTATACGGATTGAACACGATATCTGCGAATATTAAAATCCGAAGGGAAAAACACCAGGTAATATTTTTTAGTCTAGGCAGTTTTTTAGGTTTATCATTGTAGACAGTCTCTCGTAATTCGATTTTAACTTTTTAACTAATTTGTATTGTTTTCCTTTCTCATTGAGTGTACGTACAAGAAAAAAAAACACCCCGACCTAACAAACAATCTTAACAAAAACTTCAATTTAATGACTGACAGTAGTAAAAAATCATTGACAATATGTTACAATATAATTTACTAACCATAAGCCACAACCAACCATGATGAGACAATTTGAATTTTATGCTTATCCGGCTTGATCTTACAATTTTCCTTTATGTGAAAGAAATCAATATGAAAAATCATCCCTTTTTTTATTAAAATTATTTGTACAATACAACGAATTCCACTCGACATCTATTTTACATACTTAAAAACTTAATATTGCACATGTATTAAATTAATTTTGCAACATTCTCTCCTGGGAGGTGAGAAACCTGTAGTTTGGTCGTTGCCGATCATTTTGCGTGAGATTTCATTTTCAGGTCTGAGGATTGATGAAGGTGTAGTTTGATCACGTCCAATCATTTTGGCCTTCTTTCCTCACTGTTTTGGATTGTCAGATACTTTTTCGCTTCAAACTAAAAAAAATGAGGGTTTGGTGACTTATTATAAACCTAAATAAGTCAACATCATTTGCTCAGCGAGTGCTAAAGATTGCATGAGATTTAATTTTCAGGTCTGAGAGCTGATGAAGATTTAGTTTGATCATATCCAATCATTTTGGCCTGTAGGATACATTTTTGCTTCAAACTTAAAAAAAAAAAAATGAGGAGGCGGATGACTTATAAACTCAAATAAGTCAACTTCATTCCACTCAGCAAGTTTTGAAGTATGCATGAGATTTACTTTCAGGTCTGAGGGTTGGTGAAGATTTAGTTTTGTCATATCCAATCATTTTGGCCTTCTTTCCTTGCTGTTTTGGACCGTCTGATACTTTTTCGCTTCAAACTAAAAAAATGAGGGTTGGGTGACTTATTATAATCCTAAATAAGTCAACATCATTTGCTCAGCAAGTGCTAAAGATTGCATGAGATTTAATTTTCAGGTCCGAGAGCTGATGAAGATTTAGTTTTGTCATATCCAACATTTTGGTCTCTTTTCCATTCTGTTTTGGCCTGTAGGATACATTTTTGCTTCAAACTTAAAAAAAAAAAAAAAATGAGGAGGCGGATGACTTATAAATTCAAACAGGTCAACTTCATTCCACCCAGAAAGTTTTAAAGCATGCATGAGATTTACTTTTCAGGCCTGAAGGTTGTAGTTTGATCATGTCCAATCATTTTAGCCTATTTTCCATTCTGTTTTGGTACATTTTTGATTCAAACTAAAAAAAATGAGGTGGTGGATGACTTATAAACCCAAATAAGTCAATTTCATTCTGCTTATGAAATTTAATTTTCAGGTCTGAGTGTTGATGAAGATGTAGTTTGGTTATATTCAATCGTTTTTGTCTTCCTTTCCTCACTGTTTTCGACTGTCAGATGCATTTCGCACTTTTTAACTCATTGTTTTGGTCTGTCAAACGCATTTTGACTTCAAGCCTCAAAAAACGAGGTGTGGGTGACTTATGAACCAAAGGTCAATATTATTATGCTCGTCAAGTTTTACAATATGCATGAGATTTAATTTTCAGATTGTAGTTTGGTCATATCCAATCATTTTGATCTTCCTTTCTTCACTGTTTTTCACTGTCAGAGACTTTTCAGTTTCGCACAAAAAAATTGGGGGGGGGGTGGACGACTTACAACTCAAGGTCAACGTCACTATGCTTAGCAAGTTTTAAAGTATGCACGAGATTTAATCTTCAGGCCTGAAGGTTGTAGTTTGGTCATGTCCAATCATTTTGGCCTTCTTTCCTTGCTGTTTTGGACTGTAAAATACATTTTTGATTCAAACTAAAAGAAAGAAAAAAAAAGAGGGGTGGATCCTACAGCAAGTGTAGTACCTAACTCAAACCCAACTTCTTTGCTTTCTCTCTTTTACGATGGTATTTCCACTACAAACCCTCGAGGTGCCTTTTTTTATATATATATATATATTTTTTTTTTTATATTTTTTTTTAAAGCCGATTTATAAGTACTTTAGGTTTGAATGTAGGGCCAACACGGGACCTTTACCTTACAGCGATGAGTGCCAAATCATCACCTAAGCCATTGCAGCCACCCACACCAATTTTAATGATGTTTTACAGTATGTACGAGATCTCCATTTTGAGACTAGATGGTGATAAAAAGTTGTCATTTTTGGCTGGAGCTTGAATTGGAGGTGATTTGAAATAACCAAACAGATTTTGTTTTCAATTTCTTTTTTCGAAGAAAATAAACTATTTTAAGCCAATACTATAGAAATAACCTTAATTGCTCTAGTTATCCATCAAATATACAGAGCTAAAACAAATTTTAAAAAATAAATTTGATAGATCGACGATTTACGTACTTACGAATCGTTTGGCTTTCTGGTCCTGCAGGTTGATAAACCTAGTTTGGTCATTTAGTGTATGCCCATGAAAAAACACCTCGACCTCTAACGAACAATCGGTAAAAAAATTAAATGACAGTGAGAAAAAATCATTGGCAATATGTTACATTATTACTGATCGTAATTAAAATTAACCATAATGACAGTTGGCTTTTTTTTCTTTTTTTTTTTTTTTTCTTTTTTTTTTATAAATTTTCCTTCATTTCAATGTGATCAATATGAAGAATCACCCCTTTTTTTATTAGTATTATTTGGAGATTACTGCATGTTCCAGTTGGCATGTATCTTCTCTTTTATACACTTAAAAACTTTACATTATTACAAAGCTACTAAGTTAATTTTGCAACATTCTCTCCTAGGAGGTGAGAAACCCCCAGAAAAATGTGGTCATTCCCAATCATTTTGCTCTTACTTAACTGTTTTTGTCTGATAGATATATTTCGGCTTCACACTGGAAACAATTAGGACTTTAAAAACACTTATGAACCCAAATAAGTCAATTTCATTCCACTCAGGAAGCGCTAAAGTATGCATGAGATTTCATTTTCAGGTCTGAGGGTTGATGAATATGTAGTTTGGTCATGTCCAATAATTTTGGTCTCCCTTTTATTGCTCTTTTGGACTGTCAGATACGTTTTGGCTTCAAGCAAAAAAAAAAAAAAAAAAAAAGGTGAATAGCTTATAATCCAAGGTTGACGTCATTATGCTCAGCAAGTTTTGAAGAATGCATGAGATTTAGTTTTCAGGTCTGAGGGTTGATGAAGGTGTAGTTTGATCATGTCCAATCAGTTTGGCCTATTTTCCGTTGTTTTGGTCTGTAGGAAAACCCAAATAAGTCAACTTCATTCCACTCAGAAAGTTTTAAAGTATGCATAAGATCTACTTTTCAGGTCTGAAGGTTGTAGTTTGGTCATATCCAATCATTTTGATCTTCCTTTCTTCACTGTTGGCCAATCATTTTGGCCGTCTTAGCAAAAATACATTTTTATTTCAGACAAAAAAAAGGTGGATGGCTTATAAACCCAAATAAGTCAATTTCATTGTACTCAGCAACTGCTAAAGTACGTATAAGATTTCATTTTAAAGTTTTAGTTTTGATGAATATGTAGTTTGGTCATGCCCAATCATTCTGGCCGTCTTTCCTAACTCTTTTGAACTCAAATACATTTCGGCTTCGAGCAAAAAAAAAAAAAAAAAAAAAAAAAATTGATTCAGCAAGTGCTAAAGTAAGCATGAGATTTAATTTGCATGTCTGAGGGTTGATGAATATGTAATTTGGTCATATCCAATAATTTTGGCCTCCCTTTCCTTGCTCTTTTGAGCTGTCAGATACAATTCAGCTTCATGCAAAAAAAAAAAAAAAAAAAAATTGGATGACTTACGAACCTAAGGCCAACGTCATTATTCTCAGCAAGTTTTGAAGTATGCATGAGATTTCATTTTCAGATCTGGAGGTTGTAGTTTGCCATATTCAATCATTTTGGCCTTCTTTCCTTTTTTCTTTTGGTCTGTTAGATATATTTTTGCAACAAAAAAAAAAAAAAAATGAGGGAAAAGTTGTACAGGGGAAAGGTTGTAAAATTTACTAAATTAATTTTGCGAGATTTTCTCTCAAGGCCTGCAGGAGGTCATAAAAAATCATTTTTGCCTTCCATTTTTTATCGTGTTGTTCTGTCAGACGTGTTTTGGCCGGACCAAAGCAGCGGGGATAAGAAAGACCAAAGTGATTAGTGATGACCAAACTAGAAGTTTTCAGTTTCTTCGTTTAAAGGTGCTACAGAAAAATATTTTAAGGTGTTGTAGAAATAGCATTGTTTGTTTTGGGTGACAAGTGAACACGCAGAACTAGTTGAAATGTGAGAAATCATGGGTGGACAACTCTTAAGCCGATAATCATTAAGAAAAATCAGTCAACTTGGTTATACTGATAATTTTAAAATGTGAGATTTTCTCTTCGGATCTGTAGGAGGTGATAAACCTGAAGTTCAATCATTAATTACCATTTTGGTCCAGTAGTCACATTTCAACTTTTTGCTAATATCATTGGTCACTGCGGCCAAAACAGCAAAGGTAGGAAGTCGGAAATGATTGGAAATGGCCAAACTAGAAGTTTTCAATTTTATGTCATATGTCATGCATTGATCGTGCATCATTTCACCCTGAAGAAAGATTTAAATTCTAGTAAAACATGAAATAGTTACATGTACATTTATTTATTTCTATCTCTATATGTATATAAATTATCTAATCAGACATATTATTTATCGTTGTGTGTCGTATCCGAGGAGAGTCAGGAACGTTGCTTTCCCTCGATGATTAAGGGATGAAAAATGAACGGCAATTTTTGCAAATTGCTTTAGCTGAACAACAGTTTTAAATAAGATTAGTTTTATCTATTTTAAACGATCCCGGTTTACGTTATTCTCGATTATTTATTTACTTTTACATTTATTGACTTTTAATATCAGCCTAAGCCGTGGATAAAGATTCTATTTCGGTTCTGTGCCAGAAAACAATCGCTGATACAAAATAAAATATACAATATGAAAATCTAGTGATTTGAATTAGACAATTCGTATTAGATATTTTGCCCGGTTATTCAGGTTAACGTAAAAAATGTTATTTTGAGTAAGAAATAATTTTCCTATATAAAATTTTGAGTTTTAAAGTACCAATATAATCTAAAACAATTAATTAAGGCTTTTAATTGAGATTAAAAAAATCATTGGCACGAACAGGAGTCGAACCCACAATCTTTGGCTTGATACTCCGCTGCTCTACCACTTCGATCTGACACCACCTTTTATCTCAACTAAACTCATGGCTCCAAGAGATGACATGAACAGGATGTTTGAATTTAATCAAAAATTCTGAACACATCTGGGCATCAAAAAGGACTGGAAAATAATTCCTTTAAAAATGGCACCATCCTTTGGTACACAGATGGATCCAAAACACAGGAAGGTACAGGAGCAGGTGTATTTATTTGGACCTGGTATCAAATACTCGGAACCCATGGGAAAAGATGTGTCCAATTCAACCTAGATAAGGGATACAAAAACAAGAATATAGCTATCATGTCAGATAGCCAAGCAGCCATCAAAGCACTAAGTTCAAATATTATTAGCTCAAGAATGGTGCTGAACTGCAAAACCAAATTAAACTCGTGTACGCAGAACAAAGTTAGCCTCTGCTGGGTCCCAGGACACATGGGAGTAGACGGCAATGAGAAGATGGACACCCTTGCGAGGAAAGGGGCAGCTACACCGCTGACAGGACCCGAACCCACACTATCAATGAATTTCTCAGACAGGAGGACAAAAAGAAAATAAGGGAACATTGGAATTCGCTTATTGGATACAGACAATCCAAGAATCTTCTTACCAATTTCGGAAAGAAAGAAATCACCGAATGTGTCAAAGGAGGCAGGAATAGACTGCGAATCCTAACAGGATTCCTAACAGGGCACAGTAGATTAAATGGACATCTAAAGAAAATTGGAATAATCCAAGATTGCACATGCAGATTCTGCAAAGAAGCAGAAGAGACAACATTAGCTCGCAGGAGGAAGTGTTTTGGGATGTACAATGTGACCATAGAAGAGCTTCAACCAATAAAACCGGGCCTACTAATCAAGTTTCTTGATGAAATAAGACTCACCGATGTACTTTAGGCAGAGAACGGGGGATACAATAGCTCTCAAAGGGCGCAGTATACAACACCCCGAAATATCATCATCATCATCTCAACTAAAAATCTTAATTAATTGAAAGATATTAATTGGTCAAACAGACCACGAAAGTAGTGAATATAATCTAAAACAATTAAATCCTAGAGGAATTTAAGGATATGTTTATCATGGTGAATCTCACTAAAAATTTAACTATTATAAAAAAAAACCTGATAAGTTTTTAGTTATAAAACGGCAATCGTAAACATTTTGAACCGACGTTAAGTGGCCAATAAAGGATTTCCGTTGATTGATTCATAAGAAGTTGTTAAAAACCGATTGCAATGATGGATGATAATGTTTCAACGATGAATTGGGATTGACACTGCATTTATATATCATGTCCGATGATGTATTATAAAATCCTATTAAAGATTAATTTCTTCAATCAAAATTTGTTAAAAGAAAAGAAAAAACAACGCACGAAATAAATTTCAACTTGAATGTCAGAAATTGTTTTAAGAACATTACATGTGTCTATGTTACTTTTAACGCAGAATAAAATTTTCCTTTTATTTCTTGGTTTTCGTTTGTACAGACAGTTTCAAGGTATGTTTTTCTGGCTTTATTTCGAAAACGTATTTACACGTTGACTGCAGTACATAAGACACAATTAACAGTGCGCAGGGGGTGGATTGTCAAGGCTTACTTTTAACAAGAGGTCGCTTTGAACAAATAAAAATAAAAGGTTTTGGAACAAAGTTTAATTGCAATTAATGCAGAATAAAGTTTACCCGCCAGTACAACGTTGAAAAGAAGGTCTACGCTGTGAAGAAAGTCCCAGAAGAGAGTTTTCCACCAGACATACACCAAAACAAGAACCTGAAGTTGGAGTTTGATACGGCCGGGAAGAAAGAAAGCCAAAAATCCTCTCACTGTGCCATTCCGCTAATCTTGTCCAACCTTCGTCCCTTTTATTCTTTTAGTTTTTATTGCTATATGCGAAATTTAAAGGAATTAATTTCACACATATTAACAATAAATTACAGGCATGGCAAACAGCCGTCTGCCATTTTGTACTCCTTTTTAGTAATGAATTTAAAGTGGTATTGCATTAACACACAACCAGACACTAAATTTAAAAAAAAAGGATTTAAATGAACAGCAAATTAAGGAATCAATAAGCAAACAATATACAATAAAATTTATTCTTTTTAACTCCTCTTAATAGTTCACATTAAAATATTTAAAAAAAAATTAAAATAGACAAGTATATTAATGTATCATGATGAATGAAATCCTTTAAACCTGAAGTACTTTCTGACGAATGCAATTAAGAGTTTGCAGAGCTGCGGACATGTCAGATTTTTTATAAATGCTGGACCCAGCGACTTCCCTCGTCAAGTCAGCAAAATTTTTCTGTTTAAGTCCTTCGTTAGGCAAATAATCGAGAAACAGAATGAAACATCGATTGTCAACGGTTTCAATCCAGATGCGCAGCAACCCAAAAATACCTGATTATCTGACTAAAAAAAGTGTTTATATTGCTTATTTTAAAAATATAAGCTATTGCTCCTCTTTTCTAGAAATGTAAATTGCTGGGTTTTCCAGTTGTTTATTGTCTGGGAAGAATTTAGGGGGGGACAGTAATTAAAAAGAATATTCTGTCTTGTACGATCGTATTCACAAATTGGGAAAAGAAGAAAACATGCTTTCTTATGTAGCAAAAGATCTTTTTTAAACTTTAACTTTTCTAAATAATGTTAACAGTTTAAGTATCAAAGATTAAAAGAAATGATCTATTGACAATTCGACCCACACAATTATTTCAAACAGTCATAGATAACATGTAAACATGTCTTTTTAAAAAGATAGTTCCTACTCACAGTTATTTGTTTTCAACCATCCAGATTTCAAGCTTATAGCTGATCATCAAGTAAAACTTTTTTTTTTTGTAATGTACCATGTAAAAAGTCTTTTTAAAAAGATACTTCATACACAGTTGTTTTCAACATTCAGATGTCAAGCTTCTAGCTCATCATCAGTTTTTTTTTATTTTAAATAATGTTAGCACAATTTTTTTAAGTATCAATGAATAAAAGAAATGATCAATCGGTGATTCGACCTAAATAATTATTTCAAACAGAAATAGATAACATGTAAAACTTCTTTTTTTGTTGTAATAATGCAACATGTTAAAATATCTTTTTAAAAAGATAGTTCATACTCACAAGACGCAGATTTCAAGCTTCTAGCTCATCATCAGGTTGAATTGTGTGTGTGTGTGTGTGCGTGCGTGCGTGCGTGCGTGTGTGTGTGTGTGTAGTATTGTAACATATAAAAATGTGTTTTTAAAAAGATAGTGTATACTCACAGTTGTTTTCAACGATACAGATTTCAAGCTTCTAGCTCATCATCAGGTTAAATTATGTGTGTGTGTGTGTGTGTGTGTGTGTGTGTGTGTGTGTGTGTGCGTGCGTGCGTGCGTGCGTGCGTGCGTGCGTGTGTGTGTGTGTGTGTGTGTGTGTGTAGTATTGTAACATATAAAAATGTGTTTTTAAAAAGATAGTTTATACTCGCAGTTGTTTTCAACGATACAGATTTCAACCTTCTAGCTCATCATCAGGGTTTTTTATGTTAAAACAATTTGACCTAAATAATTATTTCAAGCAGACGTAGATAACAAGTGAAAATGTTTTTTTTTTAAGGTAGACCTACACACAGTTATTTGTTTTCAACCATCTAGATTTCAAGCTTATAGCTCATCATCAGGTTGAATTTTTTTTTTATGTAATGAGCAATAAGCTTGAAATCCGGATCATTGAAAAACAAATAACTGTGAGTAGGAACTATCTTTTTAAAAAAAACGAACAACACATTACGATTTATCATTTCTGGCAAAATATCTGGCCCAATTATGGTTAGTGAAAATTAATTTTGTGGTTTGATCATTTCCAATTTGTGTTCCCTTCCTAGCTGTTTATCAAATATTAAAAACAAAAATATATAAAAGTAGATAAATAAGACTAATGGAAAAAGGGATAATATTAAAATGAACAAACTACACTTTCATTAACCTGCAGTCATTTAAAGCAAATTTATTTATTATTTAAATATAAAAAAAAATTAAAAAATGATCGCTTAAAAGTTTGGCAATTTACAATCATTTTGATCTTCTTATCTTTTCCTTTTGGTCACAGATGATACCATCAAAATTTGCAAAAAGTTGAAATGTATCTTACAGATCAAAACAGTAAGGAAAAGAAGAGCAAAATGATTGGAAATGACCAATCTACAGGTTTTTTTTTTTTTTATTTTCCCCCAAATTTGGATCAGCTCTGTATGGCCAGCACAATTAATGTTATTTCACTGGTTTAAAAAAAATTCTTTAAGTAAAGAAACTAAAAAAAAAGAAACTTTTTGGTTGGTAATTCAAATTCAAGTTCTTCCTATCCTTCTGTTTTGGTCACAGGTATACTTTTTAAGATAGCAAGAACCAAAATATAAAGGAAGGCCAAAACGATTGACAAAAGATTAAACTACAGGTCATCAATTCCTACTGGCCTTAAGAGAACAATCTCTCAAAATTAGTTTAACAAATATGTAGTAGTTTTGAAAACAATAAGGAATTCCGACGGTAGGCACATCATTTATCTCGGTTGGGTAAATATTTCTTATTAGAAGACGCCTTATCTTCAATCTTTTAGTACCTTATGGCACCAAGGAGGAAAAAAAACATTGGTGTGGCCAAGAGATATTACTGTCGATATTGCCACTGTTTATTGGTTTATTAAATGTGAGTGTTTATATGAAATGAAACGTAAACAGAAGTCTGTGTACTAAAATTCACTCGTAAATTGATTTGTAAGATAAAATGGTAATTTAAAGCATGATTACCCCCCCATTTAGGCAAAATTGATAAATTATTATATGGCTGCTAATTAATTTGTTCTTTAAGTAAACTATGAATAGGTTTTGCTCACTTTTTATAAATTTTGCAGTTGATGTTTTTACATTGAGGTTTGCAGAGCCCGAAGTATTGAAGTTTGTCGTTCGAGTCCAGCTTAATTTTAAAGTTTTTCATATCTAAAAGTTTATGGTATAAAAATACCTCAAAAGTTATTTAGTTTATTATGATTAGAGCGGGTTCTAGTTGAAAACAACTGTCTTTTCAGTATTATACATGATTGGAATTTTTCACTATTTTCAGAACATCGACTTAGCCGTTATTATATCTTTATAAACTAATTTAGTGAGATTGTCTCTTAAAGCCTGCAGGAGGTGATAATTTCCAATAATTTTTGTCTTCCTTTCCTTGCCGTAGGAATCTCACATTTTAAAGCTCATCAAGCATAACAAAGTTGGCAAAAATTTTTTTTTTTCTTTTAGTTAGAAGCCAAAATACATTGACATCGTGCTAAAATAAAAGACCGGGCTAATCTCAACATCTTCCCTTTTTCCTGCGTTCTTCCTAGATTATATTGTGGGTGATTTCCCTTTCTTTGTAAACGAAAGAGGATCGTCAATTTTGTAGCAGGATTGTCTGCAGGATTCAAAATCAAACAACAAATATATATAAGGCTTATGTACTCTTGTACTCGAGTTTATTGAAGAAAAATATAATAGAATTAATTGACGGTTTGGCACTCACGAACTCAAATAGAAAACGATACAGAAATCTTACACAAAGAACAATTCGATGGCAAAAAAAGAACACGCATTTTAAAAAATTGTCTCACTGTTTTAATTAATCAAGAATCGCAGACGGGTCTGACTCCTTTCTAGTTCAGAACAAAAGAAGGTGACATTTTTCTCCTCGCACCGAGTAGGATCAAGGGCACTCGAAGGAGTTCGAAATTTATTACTACGATGTTTAGTGGTTGTTAGTTAATGATTATTTCTTTATCGTGCCAACGTTTCGATCTTTATTGAGAACATCATCAGGGCTCAAAGTGTTTTTCCGTGTAGATGCGTCATTACTGTGTGTCGTGTTGAGAGTGCCCTTTCTGACAAGTCTAGTCAGAAACCAAATGAGCCACCATAGAGGTTTAAAAGCAACTCTTTTTTTTTTTTTTTTTTTTTTTTTTTTTTTTTTTGTCAAAAAATTATATTTTCACAGACACCATTTAAAAAATTTGTTATCAAGTTATATGCATTGGGATTCTTGAACAGAGCTCTACTTTCCATAGTTCTTCCTTCTCCAGATCCTTGTAGAATTTATTTCTGGCTGATGAATGTTGGCTGCAGAACATTAAGTGCGTTAGGTATGTGTCACACTTCGGGTGATGTTTTTTTTTTTTTTTTTCTGCCAATCTTGCGAAGATACGCTGTGCAGATGGCATGGTTTTATGAGCCATTCCCTTATCTGAGGCACAGTAGGATTCTTGTTTCCAATATTTGAAAAAGGTCTCTATAAGGAATCCTTACGATTCTAGGGATGAGAAACTGCGACATTTTTTGTAAGTTTGTCAGCTTTTTCATTGCTGTATGTCCATTTATCCACACGAAGGGGATTTTTTTCTTTCTTTTAGGCGGAAAAATTGTTGGCAGTCTGTTTTATGTCAAATAATACATAATTCTTGATGTTAGTAAAGGTGTTTTGGAAGTACTGGATTGCTCTGAGGCTGTCTGTGCTTGGCATTCTATTTGACAACAATTTTTTATGTGTACTACTAGTAGGACTGCTTGGAGGACGCTAAAAACAGCTTTTTTTATGCGAAAGCCTAGGCAGGCTGAGTTTCTTACTCTGATAATTCGCCGGCTTCGCTCCGTGGAGACGGGTGGGGTTACTTAATATTAAATTTTAAAATAAATAAATAAAATGGGCGCCACGCTGTTTATATGCACGGAAACAGCGAACCATAAGGTAAAATAAAATAATAAAAATAAAACAAAGAAAATTCACTAACTGTAAAATTACCATAAAAAAAAGAACACAATATTTACATAAGGAAACAGAAAAACACATTTATTTCAATAGAACACTAAAACATTAATCTTAAAATTTAAAACTAAACTTTCCTGCGAAATAGTATCCAGATCCGCTTCTTTCCAGGCGATTAAAAATCCCTGCTTCTGGGAGTGTGGGAGCACCTTCTCTGCAGATGAGTGGGTCCGCAACTACCTTCGTTGATTTCTTCTTTTTTTTTTTTCTGATTCTATGATCCGGCCAGGCCGTAGTGATCCGTCTCGCCGCACACTCTCCGACTGTCTCTCCTGTTCTCTCCTAAGCCTATCCTCGGCTCTCTTAATTTTGATTAACCCATCGCTTATTAATATAGGTGGCATTATATCATGTTACGTTCGATGTTACTCCTAGGGGAGGAAGGATAACAAAACTTTGGAGTTGGTAAAAGCCTTAAACTTAACAAAGTATTCTAGATAATAATAAAAAGACCGATCCTGGTGCACAAGGCCATAAAGAGGCAGACTTTTTAATCTTAACCACGCTCGTTTAATATTTTGAATTTCTAGAGGTTAACTTATTTTGGTATTAATTTCACAATATTATAAAAAAAATTATGTTTGATCATTAGTGATCTTTGGACCTTCGGCATGACCCAGTTTTTCTAAAACATCTCACTGCGTGTTGCAATGTTTCATGGGACCTCGATTGCTTATCTGATGAAACGGTCATCATCAATATTACATGCAACAAGCGGGATTGCATTTAAATTAACATGGGACCCACACAAAACGAGAGAAAAAAAATGACACTGAAGTAAAAAAAAAAAAAAAAAGAAGAAATTAATATATTTTATAAATTGGTCTTCTGAAAGTCCTTTTTTTTCGGCTCAAGATAAATTTTTCGATTATTTAAAAAACTGAACAGTCGCTTGTTTGTTTACTGAATTGTTTGTAAAAATAAATAAATATACAAGTTTTTGCGTAAATCAGCTTTATTCCTCCCTGAAGATCCTGGTAAACGTTTTTATCTCCGACATTGATTCGTCTATCTGCTTACAAACTGAAAATTGTCTACGGCGAATGGTCGTAAATAACCGTGTAAAATACGGTTCTCCATTGTTCCGTGCGTTTTCATTGAAAATGTAAAATTTACACTTCTAATTTCTGAGAAATAAACTTTTTTTTTCTCTCTTTCTTTTTAGAGGAGTGCGTAAACAATGTTCAGTTTTCACAAGCCGAAAGTCTACAGGTCATCGACAGGGTGCTGTATCTGCAAAGCGAAATCGAGCAGGTAAAAAAATAAACTGATTTGTTGAATATTTAAACTGCAAGCTTTATAATTTTTTCCCCTTGGATATTTGTTTACTTTCTTCCCTAACCATCAGTAACTATTTGTTTACTTTCTTGACATGCTAAAAAAAAAGAAATTCAGCAATAACGATATCGTATTTTTAACTGAATTTGTATTAATTCCGAAATTGTATATTGAATAAGAAACCAATCCTTTCAAAAACCATGATTCTAAATTTTAAAAAATCTCCTTATGTATATATCTTAGCTTTAAAAATAATTTATTAAAAAAAAGCGAATTTGAAAAATAAACAATTTTATTTTGACAGTTCAAGGTTCACGGACAGCAAGAAGTACGAGGAAGACTTTGTCGATTGTTTCCAACTGCCCGAGAAGAGATGCGGCGAGGTGTGCAACGCTTGCGTCCTCCTCGTCAAGAGGTGGAAGAAGCTCCCCGAAGGGAACGGCAGGAATTGGAGACACGTGAGTGCCCGATTATTTCGCACGTTTTTTCCCCCCGATGGATGTGTGTTATTTATCTTCGCTTCAATTACGGGTCTACTGTCCTTGGCCATAGATCATTTTAGGCTCGATAGCAAAGATAACAGTCGTGAATGAACTCCCGGGAGGAGTGTTTCACGATAAAGAAATTTTGATAACAGTATCTTCTGTCTTTTTTTTCTTTAATTTTAAACCTTTTTTTGTTAAAATTTCTATAAATATATTTTCCCTGCCAATAACTTACAAGTTGCACTGTAAACAGATTTTTTAATGGGTTAGCTATATATGTTTATTGACAGGAATTTGTTGATTTATCGCTATTTTAGATAGACGTAGAGATTATTTTTGTACATAATTTGAAAAAAAAAAGCTCATTTTAATGGCCTAATCGTTATCTTGTTTGTAATCAACAGCGGTACTCACAATTGAAATATTTTCACCATTTGAATGGAAATCGTCTTTACTCAATTTTCGTCCCCTGCGATTTATTTTTAAATAAACTCATTTAACCCTTTGTGGACGGAGTTAACAGAAAATCATTTCAATCTGTGCGGTAGCTTGAGGAGCAACAAGCATAATTTTTTCTTTATGTTGTTATTTTTAGTCGTTTGCCCTTATTCACCATGATCTCTTATGCACCGGGCAAGACTCATTTTTCAACTGCAAGAGTCACACGGCTTAAAATTGATCGTTTGGTTTGCGATTTTGCAGCAAATCGCAAATGAATATGCGAGCAGCAAAATTGATATCGAGTATGTGGCATCCAAACATTTTAAAACAGCCCAGCTTTTGCAAATGTTTTTCAAATGTTAACCCATTCAATGCGGTAATGGAATCTGAGACCCTCACCCCCCTCATCTAGCTAGATTTTTTTTTATTCAGAAACTTGATAAGTTGCGTATTCAGGTTCCAATTAATAGCAAATAGTCTTTTATGATAACAAGTTAATTTTTGTAGGGTTTTGACCACCGTGGCTCTACACTGGAGTGAACCGTAAGCGGCGAAATTTCTTGAGTAAAAACCCACAAAACAACGCATTTTGTCTAATTCTCTCTTGGCATGGTACAACAGTTGAATCAAGAATTATTTAGAATTTTTGTATTCCAAACCATTTCAAAAATCTATTTCGACAACTTTTTCTTTTCACGAATGTGTGGACGAGGAAAATATTTCTATGCTGAACAAAAAACGAAGAGAAAAAAAAAACAAGAAGGGGGAAATGCTTTTAGTTAAAGACAATTTATTTTTTCCTCCGATATTTCAAGTTGTCATTTATCCATATTTTTAATTATTACAAAATCACTTTCAGAAAGGAAGCATTAAAAAAAGGCAAATTTACAACAGTAAAATCATTTACACTTTTTTTTTACTCTCTTAAATTGTTTAAAATTAAAAAAGTTAAAAAATAAATTTCAAATGAAACTATTTACGATAAAAAATTAGTAAAAAAACATTTTCTATTACTTGGATTATTTATTAAATTTATTTTTTAAATTTTATTTTCATACAGTTGTCATTTATTCATAATTTTAATGATTAAAAAATGAATTTCAAAAAGAAAGCAAAAAAAACGGCGAATTTGCAACAGTAAAATTATATATTTTTACTTTTTTTTACCACATTTGAATTATTTAAAATTAAAAAAGTTAAAAAAAATAAATTTAAAAAATATTGTACATACGTATAAAATTAAAGTTAATTAAAAAAACAAACTATTTACAATGAAAAATTATAAATATTAATATTTTTTACTACCTGGATTATTTATTAAATTTATTTTTTTTAATTATTATTATTATCTAGTCATTTATCCATATTTTTAATTATTACAAAATGAATTTCCAAAAGAAAGCATTTAAAAGAAAAAAAAAAGGTGAATTTACAACAGTGAAATCATATATTTACACTTTTTTACACGTTTGAATTCTTTAAAATTAAAAAAGTTAAAAAATAAATTTTAAAAATAGTGTGTATATATATAAAATTTAATTCAAAACAAAACTATTTACAACATTTTTTATTACTTAGATTATTTATTACATTTATTTATTTTTAATTATTATTTTTATTGAATTATTTATTGAATTTTCTTTTTTGTGCGTGCGAAATTTAAAAAAAAAATGTTGGGATTCTGGAAAAAATTCGATTGTTACTCACTGTAGGAAAATAAAAAGATAAATTACAATTTCCAAAAACTGAGACTCAGTTGACGAATTTTGTTAAAAGGTATTTACCTGGGTCATCTTGGCTGGCTTCCTTTTATTAGATTAAACTGGAGGTAATTACATACTTAAAGTTGGTTTCCAACAACACTGGAAACAAAGTAAGTTAAAAAAAAAAAATCCTTCATGTAAAAGAGAACCTCAATAATATTTTTTTATAGTTACTAAAGCATAAAAAATATTGGTGTTACGTGAAAACAAACTGATAATTATTACATAACATTATTACAAATTGACAAACCTTAGTTTTAATTTAATTTGTTTTCGTGGTCCGCTTGACCAATTAATTAAGGATTTTAGTTGAGATAAAAATAAAAAAAAGTCTGTATCACGAGCGGGATGTGAACCCACGATCTTTGGCTCAAGTGGTAGAGCAGCGGAGTGTCAAGCCGAAGAATCGTGGGTTCGAATCCCGCTTGCGATACTTATTTTTAATTTTTTGTTTTTGGAACATATTATTTGGAAAAAAGGTCAAACTAAGCGAAAAATAACGGTGTAGAAAATTGACATTGAAATTGGCAGTGCTGTCTTGCGGTTTAAGGTTACAGATGCAGAAACTATTTCTCACGCAGATAATCTATGCTGTTCTAAACCATACAGGGCCATTATTTGAATTTTCTAATTAAAATGCGGGGAAGGGGGGCTTTGACACGCATTGAATGTGTTAAAAATATTATATTTTGTCAATTACGTCTCTACAGGACGCAAACCAACCTCAATTGGATGAACTGTGTGGAGCGGTGTCACTGATTTAAAATCTCCAGACTAAAATTTAACAAACCACTTTTAACCACACACATTTTTGTAATTATATTTTTTTATCGGCCATCACAACTAACAAAAAAAAAAGTTTTAGTTTGTAAATGTATAAACTTCGCTCACCAATACTGTCTGCAAAGGGTTAAGTTTTCCTTTTTCTCGTCAATTAATTTATTCCATATTTTCTATTTGAAATTAAATTATAGGCTGATAACAGTTAGAAAAAAATTGCGAGCAAGTTCTTCAGCTATATTTACTTTACAATATGATTCTCGTATATCGACATAATTCAATCTATGATTTTCTCTATTTTTTAACCACTTCCCCCCCCCTTCCTGTATTTAACAACCGATATGTTCAATATTATAATTTGGTTAATAAAGTGTGAGTTTTGCCATTTCTAGCTCTGTTGTTTGGGAATTGGCATTAATTTAAAACGGCTGGTATGGAGTACCGTTCAACCAGGGCAGAGATTTCAGCTGTTCCTGCGCTGAGATGAAAAAAACGTACAATCCAGCATATTTCAATACAGATCGCTGACCACAGGGTGCAGTGAAACGTTGGAGCCAGGGTTGTTATAAATATGTTAAAATCTTTATTCACGCAACTTAAATTTGAAAAATTTACGTTGTAGAAAGAATATATTAAAAGTTTTTGTTTTTAAAGCATGCACACTTATGTGAACATATTATATACAACCTTTCTCTTAAATAAATGTTTTATTTCTTTGCTTATAATGAATTGTTTTAATTAAGGGTGTCTTTTGAGTGTCAGTAATTTTATTTTTAGGTCGTTGATGCTCGTGCTGGTCCTGGGACAAAATCCATGACGAAGTTCAAATCCCGCAATTTCAATAGGCCAAAACCTAAGCGCAAGTCAATTGACGAAGATCAAGATGAGCCTGTACGTAAGAAGAAGCCGAGAAAGTTGAGAGAGGCTAGCCCGGGAGAAGATCAAGGTAAGAAATATGACGATTAAATTAAGGTTTTTAGTCGAGATGAAAAAAAGTTAATGGTACGAGCGGGATTCGAACCCACGATCTTCAGCTAGATACGCCGCTGCTCTACCACTTGAGCTGTCGTGACCTCGATCCACTCGGACATCGATTTCCCATCTCAACCTCACCTTTTGAATTTTCCCTCTTTTTTTTTTTTTTTTTTTTTTTTTTAATTTCGTGTAATTCATTAAATTCACTAATTTTGTGGTCTACTTGACCGATCAATTACAAGTAATTAAGGTTTATAGTTGAGATGGAAAAAAAAAATTGAAAAATGAGGTGAGGTTGAGGTTGGAAGTTGATGTCTGAGTGGATCGAGGTCACAATAGCTCAAGTGGTAGAGCAGCGGCGTATTGAGCCGAAGGTCGTGGGTTCGAATCCCGCTCGTGCCATTAACTTTTTTTTCATCTCATCTAAATTAGTGAATGTAAGAAATATTTTTCCCATAAACAAAACTTTTTATTTAATATTTTAATTTAAAAGGTGAAGAAGGGTCTGAAGAAAGTCCAGAAGGTAGTCGAAGCCCGACTCCGAGCGAAGATCCCGATGATGGCCCAGTAAGCAAAAGACTGTCCCCAACGCCGCAAGTGTCGGGATTCGTTGATCTCACAATTTGGAAAAGGTAAACGCCTCCGATTTCCTTATATTAACCCCGTTTTTTAAATAATTTTTATTTTTAGAGAAAAGATCTGCTGCGGGACAATTTTTGTCGGTCCCGACGGCTCGATCATTGTCGACCCGCGTTTCGCCATCCCGTGCCGGAGGCGAAGGAACGGGGAAAAGTGCGAGCCTTTACCCCCTCCACCTGTTAAGGCGACAAAAGTGTTCAGCGATGCTTCGTCCGACTCCGGTTACGACGAATCGTCCAATCAGTCGACAGAGATCATTAGACAGCCGATACCTGCAACAAATTAACAGTAAAGTATTGGTACTGACCGTTGGTTATAATATTACATTTGTTTCCTAGGTACAAAGGATGGTTATATTCACAGTTGGCATGTCCCAATGTGTTTCTCCTAGTCGTGAGTTGTTTTTAAACGTTATCTTATTTAGAAAATGTATATTGTTAAAATTGATTACTCTTCTGGCAAGGTTAAAAAAAATTATTTTTATTTTTGTAAACCACTATTATTAATTTAAAATTTTATTTTATTATTATTAACATTTTTTTACATTCTCTTAATCACGAATTCAAAGTAGAAACCATTTTTACTGTGGGTAAACCATCTTTTAGAATTGGGTCAAATTTAAATAAGTTTTTATGGAATATTATTTTCATTCATTGTGTCCAAAAAATTTATAGCTCACAATTGTTTATATTAATTATATATAAAGAAATATTTTGTTTTTCTTTACAATTCGATGGACTTTTTGTTTTCTTTTTATAATTTTAAGTTGTTATTTCGATAGTTTAACTATATTTATATTTAAAATTTTATTCGTAAAGATAGATCGACTTCGTAACTTTGTAAGAGAGTTTAGCTGAAAATTTATATAATATTAAGGCTTTTTTTCCCCCCTCCCCCCTCTCGAAATCTAAAGAAATACTTTTTTATATTTATTTAAAATTTGGAATGGAAGGTTGTATGAGCTATTATTAAATTTGTTACACAAAACATGATTAAATTAAAAAAAAAAAAAATCGACATATTTTATAAACTATTCAAAACAAAAATTTAAAAAGAAAAAAAAAGAATGAAATTGTGATCGATTGGGATTCAATTTGTCCAAAAATGATCGGTTACTTAGATATTTAAGATTTTTACACTTTCAATTAAAGAGGTTTTATTAAAAGCAAATTACACCTGTTTTCGCTTAGGGTAATTAAATTAAAATTGTCAAAAAAAAAATTAATAAATTATTGCACAAAGTGTAGCCTAAAATCGTATCAATCATTAATCGTTTATCCATATGATAAATGGATAATTTTTTAATATTGAAACATCTATTATAAATCTTTTAACACATTCAATACTGTAGGACTTCTGTCGGGACATCAGACAAAATTAGCTCAGGGTTGGCACTATATTGTTCGGGAACCTACTCCGTTTACCTTTTTACTTTATTTTTTCTAATAAATTTAAAAAAAATAATCCGAGAAAAAAAAACAGTATGTACCTGAGGAGAATCGGGAGTTTTTGAAATCCTAAAAGTCCAAAATTCACAAATTTGAATAAATCCATATAAACATGAAATCGATAATTTAACCGTAAGTGATAATCGTGCGAATCGATTTGAAAAAGCGATCGCGCAAAAACGTCGTGAAGGATTAATAAAAATTTTACTGAGCGGGCGGCGTCGGTGGTCGTAATCGTTCAGGCGTTGACACGGCGGTCGTTTCTGTAAGGTAAAAAGGATCGGATCCAGCGGCTCTGCTTTCGTACCTGATATACTTACAAATGGGCTTTTCTTTATTAAAAAAAAAAAAAAAAAAAAAAAAAACAGGTAGAACATTTTCAGAAAAATCTTACCCCCATAAACCACCAAAAGAAAATATAGGGCCTAAAACATCCGAGAGCGTCCCACTGGCCCATTGGGTTTTAACTTAGGGCGCACCGTTGCATCCTTCGTACTGAATGTGTTAGAAATATTGTTTTTCTTAGTCTTAAGAATCATCTAAAGTGTTTATAATATTTATACAGCACTGATTTTCATGTGCTCTCCTAACATTGTGCCTTTTTTTAAGTGGATACCGTGTGCACGTCCTAGATGTACGTCTTTAATCGGTTTTCTTTTTAACTCATTTCTCCCTTTTCTAGTCAAAATGGATTTGATAATAAATTGTTAAAAAAAAAAAATCTTTACATATTCCATAATCAAAATTCATTTAAAAACTTTGTGTAACAAATAAAATTTTATTTTTAATTTTATATCAGTATTACAAATACTCGAATAATACTCCACGTGATCAAGGCTTAATTTAGGAAAGTGACAATAATTTTTTTACAAATTAAATAGGCCTTTAAAGAAACAATCATAATTTTTTTTTTTTTTTTAATGTGATTTGGGCGTTTTCCTCGGTTTATGAGATATTGCCTTCTGAAAATAATTGCAGTGCGATAAAAAAAAAAAAAAGCAATGTATCTCAAAAGTGGCCTTAAAAGCGCCTCGTATTTTAAGTAGTTTTTTGGTAACTCGCAACTTTTATTTTCATCTACGTCTCGCTAATAAATTTCTAAAACTGCATTTTCTGTCTTTGCCTTTTCTCTAAGGAAGACTGCTGTAATTTGCTGCCAAAACCCTTTAATTATAAAATGTAATTTAAAAAAAACAAAACTATATAGTCCCAAGCACTTCGAATATGAAATGCTCAATTCCTCTGGACAAAACGCCAAAATAACTGTAGAATTTTGGGGCCAATTAAAAAAAAATTGTTAACAAACTTGCATTGTCTTTGAGAGTAAATCAAATGTCGATTCCGTGTAATGAAATGCAAATTTGTTTGCAAAGAAATGGACGGTAATGGTTGGCTTAATAAAAAACCAACCTGCATCCACAGAGCATTTTCAAAACTTTTCAAAAGTAATTTGTTAAAAGTAAATAAGAATAAAATATTTGATCTTCCAGTCTTTAGACTGCTTGTTGTCAAGTTTTATTATTAAAAAAAACTTTAAAAGAAAAAAAAAAAAAAAAGGCAATTTATCCTAAAATGATCTCATGATCTCAATTGACTGGTCACTCATCACTGCCTATTAATAAATTATTGAGTGATTGTGTCTTGGGCAGCCATGCGACAATTTATAAGTATGAGATGCCACATATCATAATGCCTTTACATCTCACGTCTTTATACCTCAAATTAAAGATTTTTTTTTTTTTTATAAAATATAAAAAAGTAACTTTAAAAAAAAAAGAAGAGTTGAAAGTACAAAATAATTGAAGAAAAGTGTACATCTATATTTTATTGACTATCGATTTGTTAATATAAACAATAAATTATTGTTATTGCCTGCCAATTTTTGTTGGTTCATTTTGATTTGGGCCGAACGATGAGACAAGTTCATTTTTAGGTCGTGTTCGTATAAATTTAAGAGATTGAAATTTTTTAAAGGCTGCTAGATGCCTAAGACGATGACTGAACGTCATCAGTATTGTGTTCAAGCACTGTTTTATTACAATAATTAATGTAAAAGTGAACTTGAGATTTTTTTTTCTTTCTTGTGTCATTAGGTGTAAGTTTAGACTTTTGTTTGCTGTATTTTGTCATTATTCCTCTATTGTCAGTCAAATGGTAATATGCTTAAAAAAATTTAAAAAAAACAATGATTTGTTAGATTTGGTAGATAAAAGGGTAACCGTAAAAGAGCTTTGAATAATTAGTTTATAAATTGCCTAGTCCTTGAAAATACTGCAAAGCCTTGTAACATCTCTTTTCTTCCCTTTTACGCTTTTTATTTATTCAGACTGCATAGTTCCACTTTATTTATTTATTTTAACACAGTTTTGAAATGCCTTTAATAATTAAAAAAAGAAATGCTGCCAGAATTATTAGAAAAAAAAAAAAGATTTTTTTTCGACGTTTGTTCTTCTCGGTCGTACAAGTCTTGTAATCGCCATTTTGAAAATTCTTTCATTGTACCTGTATCCGGTCCGTCACATTTTTTCACACGTATCAAAATGCACCAAAGATCAGAATTGTGATAGGGGGTGGCATGTGCAATAAAATTTTACATTTGAAATTTTTTTTTTCTTCTTCAACGAAAGCGTTTTCAAATCCGTTGCAAGTAAAATAAGCACTTGTTGAAAATGCACTTTAATAAAGAATAATCTTTTCATATCCCATTTTTAATATATTAAAAAAAAATTTTTTTTTTTTTTTTTTTTTTTAATCATTGGACTAAATAAAAAAAATTGGAGTTTGGACACCGTAAAAAGATCCTTTTTGATTTTCAAATTTTGCTTATTTTACTGCTTTAAAAACCCAAATTGATTGGATTTTTTCTTACCTCATAAACTTTATAGATAATTATAGATTTCGAAATACTTCAAATAAAAAATAATAATAATTAGACTACTATTTAATTTTTTTTTTTTTCAAATTTTGTACAGTAAAAAAAAACTTGTGCTATAATATCCTAGATTATTAATAAATTTAACAAATATTGGAAAGAGAAAATCATTGAACGTATGAAATTGACATACTTTCAAAATAATTTCTGTCTTAAAAACAGCCTAGAAGAGAATTGTGGCTTGGATGGAAGACTTTCAAATGTGCCACCTTTTTAACTCAGATTTTAACTTTTTTTTTTTAAATTTAATAAATACTTTCAATTTGTATTTAGTTTAGGGCAACTGTTAATGCTGTCACAATCAGGCTCAATATCAATGTAAATGTCTATTTTGTACTTAATCACCTCACAAACCGTTCTCTACTTGTACAATTTTGTATTACCGAATATTCTTGAAGTAGCCAAGACAATCAAAACTTAAAAAAAAATAAAAATAAAAAAAATTGTAAAATAGCGTAGTTTACATTTTCTCGTGTTACGAAAGACAAATATTCTCGTTTCTTGGTCGAACGCGTGCACAATTCTCTCATTTTCTATTTTATTAAAATATTATAAACGTGGCTACACTGTATATAATAAGATAATAACATTTAAATATAAAATGGATCTATTCAGAATTACTCGCGATACCTCTATATTGCCATATTTCTAGAAGAGATAATATTTTGTACTGAACAATGTGATACGATTGGTTACCATAATCTTATCAGTCATTGTTTGCAATAATAGGGTTAATATAGTTTTTTGCCTTTGAAAATTTCCTCAAATGGTAATTTTATAAATAATATAAAAGTACGCAATAAACAGGAAATAAGTATAGTTGTAGTGATAGGAAAAATAATATATTATTTAATTAAAAAAAAAAAAAATTGTCTGGTTATTTACCTTAATTGACTAAAATGTTAAATTCGCAAAATGAAAGCTTGTAGAGTTTTATTTTTAAAACCCACCGAAATTTATGCTTATTTGAGCTAAATTGTTGGGCATTGCTCGAAATCCTCAGGAGGTTTATGACTAAGTATGCATATTCGTCTCTAGAAATTTAATTAAACCCTTTTTTTCCACTTGGAAATTTCGGTGGGATAAGTGAATCTAACTGATTCAATTTTTTTTTTCTCTCTTTGGTTTGATCGTTTTGTCATTCTAATTAATTTCCAACCTGATTGCGCCTTTAACCAAATGGTCTTAGCTTATTATTTTGTTCCGCTTACGAAATAGTGTTTTAGAGGAGTTATGGACAAATTTACAAATAGAATTTTATAAGTTTTTATACAGTATAACAGAATAATAAATAAGTAGTGTAAATGTGTTTTGAAATCGTAAAAAATACGAGCAATTCTGTTAGAAGAAATATTTAAAAATATGTACAAATATTTAGCGTTGTAAAACAGTTGGATAATTTTAAGTCTGAAAATATTTATATTTAAAGATATTAAATATTGAAAATATTTTCAAATTGTTGGCAATTCATTTCCGCAAACTGTTTTGCCTCGCATATCGAAATGGAGTCTTAATAAAATTGTTATTCTATGTATTTATTAATAATCTTAATATGTATAATGTGTTAATACAATTTAAAAGAATGTAGAACTAAAAGTGAAACTTATTGTAGCATGTTGATTTGCCTCAATCGTTTTCCTTTTTTTTTGGGGTATATTTAGTTTGTTCATCTGGGGGTTTAGCATAGTCATATGAACTTCTATTTATTTAAGTCATTAAACGTTTATTTTCCTTTTATTTTATTTTTTGAAATTGTTGTCAATGTGTGTGTATGTGTATATAAATTACCATTTTTGTCAGACAATAGATTTTAAGCTTTTTTTTCTGCTATGTAAATTATTGTGTCAATGAAATACATTCTATATTAAAATTTTAAAAATTATCTTGTTTTATATGTCTCACCCTTTGTATCTTATTTAATGTAGTAATAGCTGTAACAATTTGTGTTACTGAGTGCTCTTAAGGTCAACATTTCTACACGAAGAAAACCCACTAGTACAGACTTATAAGCTGTCTGCCAGTATTAGGTAAATTGTAAAAAATAATTTTTATAAAGATTTCATCGATTATTGAGCACTTTTAGAGTGGCTGTGTACAGCAAAAAAAAACTAAGGATGTACTGATAAGTCAAAAAAATACTGATAAGGACTCAAAAGAGTGGAGTACTGCTACTTTACTTAAAGGTCTCAACAGGAAGAGATACTGCAGAAATCATAAGCTAGTTAGAAGAAAGAAATGTAGAAATGTCAAAACAGGAGAAAAATAAAGATGGGTTGTGTTACTCTGTTGGAAATTTTCACGGTGGCTCAATGGAGAGTTTTTGTCTGTGGCCGCTTTGTATCCAAAAGTGAAATAATCTAGCGCCACACTGTTTTCATTTTTTTTTCCCATTCTTTTAGGAAAACAGTGAAACTCTCGAGTGATAAAAAAAAGGTAAAATATCAACGTCCAACCTCTGTACTCCAGAAACTAATCTTATAATGTAAATTAAAAGCTCGAACCTCGTGTATGTTCTTTTTTCGCTCCAGAGCGGTTTTCCCCTCGCAAACTCTCCACTCCATGATGAGAAAAGTCCCAAAATAATCGAATAAAACACTGTAAAGTTCCTTTTTTACTTCTTCGCCGGTCTCGTCCACACCGACCAGTCTCAGCTCGAGTCAGTTCACGCCGGTCGAGCCCCACACCTCACCAACGTCCCTGCTGAGCCCGGGCTTCATATCAGCTTCCAAATGCCACCTGCACGTCTTCGGCCTTTTCCCAGACCTCGCTCAACCTTCGTCTCGGCCCGAGTATGGTCGCCCCAGTGCAAAAAAAGTTGTTTTTCCTCTCATTTTCACTCAACAGTTGCCTGGACCTATTTTTTACAATGTAATTTTCAATGCACTCTTAAAACTTGCAAAAAAGGGACACAATTTGTGGATTTTATCCAATATTTTAACTGTTTTAAATCTAACTAAATGCTCAATAATTTAATTTAATCCGAAAATTATAAAAAGATTGTACATATTTATTTATTCTCACAATAATGCCATATTTTCAAAAACACCGGCACCCTGAGGGTTTATATGACCTCTGCTGTTGCAAACCCTCAGGGAAAAAAAAATAATAATAATAATGCCATACTAAAGAGTATCCTACTTCAAAGACTTGGGTATTTATTTATTTTTTATTATTTTTATTTTATCTTTTATTATATATACATATTTTTTTTAAAAATAAGAAATGCTCGTAATTTTCATAATCCCAATATTCTTCATTGACATTTCACAAAGTGTCATTCGTACCACTGTTGAATTTTCTACTGTTATATGGAAACACTTCTCGTTCTGAAATTTTATATAAAGTCCAAAATAAATTTAGACAGACGGCCTATTCCTCTTTTTTTCATCCTCAGAAGTGTCTCCCCCACCCCATAACCTTCCAGCACTAGCTGACGGCGGTTTTTTTAAAATTTATTTATTACAAAATAATTGATGAGCGATTATATTGTTTTGAACTCATTTAATGTATTATCGATAGTCCCAAAGTTTTATTCGCCGATAAATGTAATCATGAGAAAAGTTAATAAGATATGGCCAAATATTGAATTTTGTTATATAAATTTAGTACATTTATACATAAATTAAAGGCAATAATTTTATAGATTATTTTCCAATAAATAAATGTAAATGTGTATAATTATATTTACAATTATGTTTACTAGATTAGGTTGGATTATGTACGAGTTGGCCTTTTTATGGCTTACACACTGTGACCAGTATATTGGTCTAGTTTGCATTTCCAGTTTTTTCTTTTTATGTAGAGCAACTTGTTAAGCTTAACACTTTTTACCGAGCTTTTTCAAAAGCTCCTGAATCCTTCCAGCCCTGGCTTTTCCTCTCCCAGGATTAGGAAGCTCAGCTGAGCCTTCACACCAACAGAGGATGTTCCCACTTTCTTGGCAATAACTGCATGGGGTTGTTTCTTCATGTGCTTCCCGAGTCTGCAGTCCAGTTATTTATTCTAGTCCTAGCAAAAACAACATAGACAAATATTGTCATTGCTGCAAGGCCGAACCCTTTCTCTAGTGCCCGCCGGTTCCTAAATCAAGTACAAGATATTTTGGCATCTTTGTCAACACAAATGATTCGTAATCGACCTTTACTTGGTTTCATATTGTACGCCTCTTTGAGGTGATCTACAACAGCCTACCATCCACAACTCAGAGATTTTGGTACAGCGAGCAACTGGAAGAGACCCCAATTGGAAAAAGCTGTCTACTCATGAGTCACATTTCTGTCTTTGTAGCAATAGCAGGTGCTTAAGACTACAGGGGATGCATGTATTGCTCCAGTTCGCACTCCCTTCAGTACAGAGGAGGCGCCGGCCTGGGATTTACTCTGGAGGAAGAACTAGGCTCCGTATTGTTGAAGGCAGCCTCGCCGCAGAAAGATTTCTATACAACCCTCAAACCAGGGATCTCACCGATAGCGATTTTTGATTTCTCGATATGCAATGCCAGACCTCATTCCTGGGAATTTCATCTGCCCCTTCACCCATTCTCTCCAGACTTCAATTTCATTGAGCACACATGGGATGAATTGCAAATCAAAATTATGAAATCGAAACCTTTTATTTTTCAAAATCTGTTAACTAATTTTAATGTAATTTTTAATTAAAAAAAAAAAAAAAAAAAAAAGCTAGGGAAAGTACATAACTACAAAATTGGCCAAATCCCTATTCAATTTTGAGCAGTTTATATACAAATACGTAAATAAAACATTGAAATTTTATTTTATGACAATGCCCTCAGTTTGAAAATAAAGCAATACCAGGTCAGATTTTTTTTAGACTACTAAATCTAATTAAAATATACATCTTTTTTTTTCTTTTTACTTCAAAAGTTATTACAGAAATATGACAAATATTCTTTATATTTATTTATATTGTATTGTTAGGTTTTGATTAAAAAAGTGATTATGTTTCTGTTTTGTTTATTATCTAATAAGTATTATTTTTTTATGAAATAAAATGGTCAAATTCCTTATTGGGGTTTTGAATTTAGCCACGTGTTGTAACTCTGCAGTAACCTGGGTTAGTTTTTCCTTATAAGTTGACTGTTGAGTTGTAACAGTGCTGTAGAGTTTGTCTCCGGTGCTGATAAGGCCGAGTAGAATTTTGGGCACGAGTTCTATATTGGCTGTATTGCCTAAAATATTTTTAATTCGTGTGACATGTGTATAAACTGACATTTCCGTATTGAAATGGGCCCGTCCAAGATTCTGAAGGGATTTTCCGCCCTTTACAAGCGTAATTTGTTAAACGGTCTAGGTTTCTTGTATAAAACAAACTCCCTGATGAGGTATTTATTTTCATAAACCTTCTTCTATAAAAGAAATACTCTGCTTATTATCTGTGACCGACAGGCATACGAGCACACTTATGAAAGCGGTTACGATGGATGCCTTCGGAGAGCCCAACGTACTCAAAGTCAAGGAAGTCCCCAAACCGTTCCCTGGCAAATCTGAAGTACGATCAATTTGGTAATTTGTCAAGTTGTCATCCGCTCGACACGCTGCCCCTGGCAGACCCTGTTGCGTCGTTCCAAGCCAAGCGTCACAACTTTCAGAACTTCGGATCAGACTTCATCCTTAAACAGCCAAAAATCATGTAACACAGGTTCAAATGCTCTATGGTATACTTAAAACATTGAGTTATGATGAATTAAAGCTTTAATTTCAATTATTCTCTAAGGCAGGCTTTGCAACTAAGCCGAATCAAAATGTATTCAGTGACGGTCAAAATAATCACATATAAATATAATATAAAGAAGCTACATACAGAGCAATAAACATAACTAATTGCAAATTAAGTTAAAAATCTACATAAAAAAAGTCAGTGTCACAAGCGGGATTTGAACCCATGACTTTCAGCTTGATACGCCACTGCTCAACCACTTGAGCTATCATGACTTCAATCCACTCAAACACCAACTGTGT
>CM077112.1:15658549-15671140 GCA_039619505.1 Cimex hemipterus
TTTAACGATTTAGGAAAAATTTAATCTTGGTTAAAAATATTTATTGGTGTAAGCGAAGATCAGGCGTAATAGATTTTCTACGAAAATTTCTCGTTTTAATTTGAATATTTTTTTTGACGAAAATTTTTTTCGATATGCCATAAATTCAGGGTTCGTTTTTATATTTTATTTGTTTAATGATTTAGGAAAAATTTAATCTTAGTTAAAAAATTTATTGGTGTAAGCGACGATTAGGCGTAATAGATTTTTTAGGAAAATTTCTCGTTTTGTATTGAATTTTTTTTAAGATACGTTTTTCGAGAATGCCATAAATTTAGTTGTTGTTTTGCTTTGAAGTAAGAATTCAGGGCTCTGTTTTAGTATTTTACTTATTTAACGATTTAGGAAAAATTTAATCTTAGTTAAAAAATTTATTGGTGCAAGTGACGATCGAGCGTAATAAATTTTTTAGGAAAATTTCTCGTTTTATATTGAATTTTTTTTGTGAAATTTTTTTTTGATGATGCCATAAATTCGGTCGATTTGCTTTCAATTGAGAATTCAGGGTTCTTTATTTGTATTTTATTTATTTAATGATTTAGGCAAAATGCAATTTTGATTAAAAAATTTATTGGTGTAAGCCACGATCAGGCGTAATAGATTATTTATGAAATTTGTCTCTGGTTTAAGATTTTCTAGGAAAATTAAGAATTCAGGGTTCTATTTTGTATTTTATTCATTTATTGGTCTAGGCAAAATGTAATCTTTGGTTAAAAAAAGATTGGTGTAAGAAACGATCAGGAGTAATAGATTATTTTTGACATTTGTCGTTTTAAGATTTTATAACGGAAAAAGTTTTAAATCTTCCAGAATTGTAAATGAAGTGTGAAGAAAGACAGATTCTTGTAATGAAGGTCCTTAGGTATAGCTGACTGAAAACCAAACAAATGGTCTCTCGGACCTCTGTCAAGTTAGGTACAAAAGGACCGTCCACTTCTAAGCGTTTTTATTATATTTTCAAAACGCTCTTCATTGTTTCTCTTAAGTCCAACCGTAAATTCGAAAAGTTGGAAAAATAACTCCCAGGATTTCTTCCTCCCCGGGTCCCGGCTTTAAAATACCTACTTTCCACCACGGATCCGTTTAGTGGTAAGGCCTGGGGTACACATGTGTTACTCGGAGACATTGAAAAAAGGGGGCGGCCTTCCATAAAAACCTCACGCCATATGTTGGCCCCCGGAGAAAAATTCCTCCCGAACGCAGAGATAAAAGGTCCCCAAAAAGATTCGATTCAAACCCGTGAGAAGGAGAAAGGAATATCATTAAAAAAATATATATATAGACCGAGATAAGGATAACATACATAAAGATTTTTCAAAGAGAAAAAAAATCAGGTTCGAAAATAAAGATTCGACTGACAAAACATGAAATGAAATCATTCTTAAGTACCAAACAATTACCGGAAAACTATAAAATTATGACATCACTTAAATATTTTTATTCCCTGCAGAAAACCAATACAAACATCTTTACTCGATGATATTAATCGGCGTGGCAAGAATGGCACAAGTAGACAGAAGTCAAACACTTCGAGCCCTGAAGATGATCTCAATAAAGTTCGAAACGTTGGCAACCTACCACCAGACCGCATCTCACGATATCTCAATAATTATCGATTAACACTAATCTCGACACATTTTAAATATTAATCAATTTAAAATAAATTAAAAGTAGTTGAACAGTAGGCGTTTAGATAACGTACAAGATAATAAAAAAAAACTGAGAAAGACACCCAAAGGACGGTACCTGCTGTGGAAAAAAGGATTCTCATGTTTGTTAATTGCACCCCTTTTTTTCTTCAATTTTGCAGTATCGATGCACCTGTGAGTCCAAAGGTAATAAATTTTTTACGTTAAATCGTATCGTCAGCGTTAACCGTTTACGCGTATTTTTTCCTGGGGTGTCTAATACGTAATGAGGTTATCTATTATTTTCGTCGATTTATTAAAAAAAAAAAAAAAAAAAAAAAAAAAAAAAAAAAAAAAAAAAAAAATTGATCATTAAACTGCAAAGGATAGCATTTACAACGTCCGTACCGTTTAGACAACTTTCAAATTCGTCCTTCTGATCGGAAAATAAATCTGCATAAAATTTCCTTTTTAAAGACATAAAAAATATTTTAAGATAAGCGAATAACATGAAACTTTTCGATGATGTTTTTATGTTTTCACGAGAAAAACGCGCATTTTTCATATTGCCTACGAACTAATCAACCGGCTTCGACTGAAAGATTAGGTAAGTTATTTTCTGACTAGTTCTCTTTTGCATATCGTAAAACAACTCCGCAGCGCAACCAATGATTAAAAAAAAATTATCGTGTTTTATTGACCGTCTTACATTTTCAACGAATGATTCTTAAACTTTCTTCGAACTTTCTTCCCCTGGAGAATTTCGGCTCCTCATTTTCGAACCTTTAGGACAACCATTTTAAACATTCTTTGATAATTCTTACTTTCTTCTTGAATGGAAGACTGCTATTGTTACTCCTACCTTCAAGAAAGGCTCAAAAAACCGTTCCTCAAACGATCGTCAACCAATTACCTACATAGAACAACATAAATAAAATTATTCCTCCTACTCATGACGAATTTATCACGAAACATTATGCTTTTACAACATACAAAATGTCATCCCCTGGGCATCAAACATTCCAGCTGATATCACCATGAAGTTTTCCAGGGCGTTTGATCTTTGACAGACGCTCCATTTACAAACTATCTTGGGATCTGTGGTACTTTTCTAAACTTCTTGAAAATTATATCTCTCTGACAGGAGTTTGAAAGACGAGGTCGATCAAGCGTATCCTAATTCCTAGCCAGTGCTTGGAGGAGTTCCGCAAGGGACAGTCCTGGGTCCATTGTTATTCATTATATTTTTTGGATCTTAATGGCTTCCACGTGATTTCAAGTAAGTAAAAGAAAAGTAGAATAAAAATGTCCTTGACTTCGTCAAGAAAGAAAGCTTTCTTGCATATAAATAAAAAAAAAATTAATACATCGACTGACTTAAGTTTTTAAATTTAACAACTTTTCAAAATTGCAGGGAAAGTCCAGATCTCATCAAAACCTATAAAGTTCTTATAAAAAAATATGATCTTCGTTTTCACTTTTCTCACAACATATATCCTTAAAACATCGTGCTCAAAGTATGAAACTTCAAAATCACCTCCCCCCCTCCATAAGTTATTTGGTAAACATTATAATCACAACATCAACATCAACACTAAAGAAGGAAACTAGAAACAGATTGATAAAATGGTAAATCAAAGCATTTTATTAGTGATCCACTTAGGAGGACAAAACACTGACGATGGCGAGCAGCTGAAAACAGACTGACTGACAGATACAACCAGCGAAGGTAGGCAGACCAATATGTTATTTTTCAGTGTGGTATGTGCGCGCGAACAAACTTTTTCTAAATTAGTCAGAATAGGCAAGAAGACAAGGAAATTTTTTTCTTTGAAAAAAAGGCCTCAAACCTAATACCCTAACTTCCATAGAATCACCATCGAAAATTATACGCACGTGCTCACAACGATGAAGTTGCAAGTGCATCCCCCCCCCCAAAAAAAAAACGGTTCTTGGTGAATGAAGGTTGGAGAGGAAAACAAAATTTTTCATTTTTTTGTTAAAAGACTCTTCAAACCCAATATTATAACCTCCAAAGGGTTATCTGGTACATACAGTTTCTCAACGATTAAAACACGGCGTGCCACAAAAAAATGCTTCTTGATGAAGGGTAAAAATCGGCCTAAAGCTATCACAAGCAGATGAAAGTTTGTTTTCCTCCTATAAGAAGCTCGAACACTCTAACCTCGAAAGAATTGAATCCAGAGGGTGCGTCGGTGGCCGCAACGGTTTAGTCGTTGAAACGGCACTCATCACTGTAAGGAAACGGTTCCGGGTTCGAATCCAGCTGCCCGACATATTAACAAATAGGCTTTTTTTTCCAAAAACAACGGCACTCTGAGATTTTATATGATCTCTGCTGTTAAGAACCCTCTTTTAAAAAAAAAGAAAAACATTGAAGGCAGAAATGTAAACCATTGACAGTAGATGAACTCAATAAAATGATCAGCGATCAGCGAAATGAAATGAAACTTCTTCATCCACTGGCGGACAAAAATGATTCTAAGAGAAATTTATTGAAAAAATATTTTTTTCATTGATCAACATGTTTAATTTGTTAAATAGTGTCATCTTTAGCGACATTTGTTATTCAAAACTTCAAATTCAAAAAGGAAACCGGTCTGTTTCTGATATATATACATGTCGTATAATATTGAGAGTGAATGTATTTATTAGCGTGAATGTGATTGAATAAACAGTAGACGTTAAGCTAAGGTACAAGATAAGACACCAATAAAAAACGGGAACCTTAAAAAACCTTTAAGTCCATAGGTAATTTGTAACGTTAAATCATATTACAATTAATTAAGGTATTTAATTGAGATAAAAAAGTGAATGGTATGAACGGGATTCGAACCCACGACCTTCGGCCTGATACTCCGCTGTTTTACCCCTTGGGCTTTCGTGACCTCTATCCACTCGGACACCAACCTCCCATCTCAACCTCACCTTTCGAATTTTCCCTCCTTTTAGCCATTTTTCAAATGTCGTGTAATCTATTTGATTCTCGGCGTCAAATAAAATGCTCACGGAGAACTTTAGTGAAGATATATTTCATTTTTACTTATTAAATCCATTAGAGTTCGTGGTCCGATTGACCAAATAGCCTCTTCAATTAACTAATCTTGATTGAAGGTATCGATTCAGATAAAAAAGTCAGTGTCATGAGCGGGATTCGAACCCACGACCTTCGGCTTGATACTCCACTGCTCTACTCCTTGGGCTATCGTGACCTCGATCCACTCGGACACCAACTTCCCATCTCAACCTCACCTTTTGAATTTTCCCTCCTTTTAGCCATTTTTCAAATGTCGTGTAATCGGATTGGATTCTAGGAGACAAATGAAATAGCCACGGCGAGCCATACTGAAGATACACATCATTTCGCTTATTAAATCCGTTTAATTTCGTGGTCCGATTGATCAAATAACCTCTTTCAATTAACTAATCTTTATTGAAGGTAATGATTCAGATTAAAAAATCAGTGTCAAGAGTGGGATTCGAACCCACGACCTTCGGCTTGATACGCCGGTGCTCTACGGTTGAGTTATCGCGACCTCGATCCACTCGGACATCATCTTCCAATATCAGCCCCACCTTTTTTGAATTTTCCCTCTTTTTTGTCATTTTGCATGCTCAAGTGGTAGAGTACCAGCGTTTCGAGCGGAAGATTGTTGGTTCGAATCCCGTTCGTACCATTGTCTTTTTTATCTCAACAAAAAATCTTAATTAATTGTAATGTATTAATCGGCCTAGCGGACCACAGAATTAGTGGAATTAAATTGTATCGTCAGCATTTAAAATTGATCTCTTCTCTTGGAAAGATGAAAAGAATGGTGCCTTTATCCTGGCAGTGATTTTACAGCATTTATTATTTATACGTAAAATTGTTAGGACTGCCTCCCGACATTTTTTTTGTTGTTGAGAAAACCGGTTTGTTTCTGATATCTCGTAATATTGAGAGTGAATGTATTTATTAGCGCGAATGTGCAGTGTGAGAAAGATTGGTTCATTAACCCTAGATCCTAATCTTGTATGGCGTAGGAATATCGAGTACTCTATTCACCCTACTTGAGCGAATGGTATAGGAAAAAGATAGGAAAAAAGAATGTGTGAGAGTGTGAGTATGCCTAGGAAAATTTGTAAAATTTATGATAGTAGATTTCTTAAAAAATTATTGTAAATATGTTGGAAAATTTTGGCTTTTTTGCTTTTGTCTCTTTTATTTGGAGATTTACGAAGTACCATGTTAGTCTGGCAAAATAGCCTAGTAGTTTGCCGCAGTTTGAAGCAGCTGGAAGTCAAGACTGCACCGATCTGCAGTGTTGGTCTAACGCGCCAAACCCATTAAATAATTGCATTTTCTCAGTTTTAGCAGTGCGTTTCTGTTGCATATTATCCATCACCGTGCACTGAACTTGCATTTGCTCTTTTCAAAGCTAATCGTAAATAAGCGCGCTCATAAATTTGTTTCTTAACGAGTACGACGGCTAAGCACGGAGACGGCCGACCTCCTGCGACTGGCAACTTAATTCCCCTGCGCTGGTAAAGTTTGAACGTCGCCGCCTCATTTCTCGAGAACACTTTGTCTTCTTAAACTTAACCCCCGGCACACCCACTCACTAATAGCTTGTTCACCATCTGCCAAGCAGGTTGTTCTTCCTGCTTAACTAGCAACTTCCAAAACTGGCGAATAGCGCAGAGCAAATTTTTAAAAAATAAACGTAAATAACCAGAGGAAAATTAATAACGAGCAAACGAGAATCTTTTATTTTTACAGAGAGGTTCTAAAATATATACATGAATACGTAATGCTTGGTTGTAATTTTTAAAATGTCTAAGGCCAAGTAGAGCTTAGAGTAGGTATAAAAAACATAAAATTTGTGTTATATCTTAGATATTTTATATCTTCATCTATTAAAAAAAAACTAATAAGTTAGATATAATTAACTGAAGAACATTGATTTCTTAAGATGAAACAATAAAAATGTCCTGTTCGACGTACGGAATTTTATTTATATTTTATCCGCGAAACGAACGTTATCTTATAATTGGCTTGCGGTCGGAAAGTCTAATTTTTCATTTTGTAAAAAAAAAAACACCTCTGATCCTTTGTCGTCTCGTTATAATCCTCCCCGTTCCACATCCTACAACTTGTCGCTGTCGAGAGGAACAAAAGGACTAAAGCCCGACCGCAATCCGATTTTATTCTGGGGTGTAAAATTAACAGTGTGAACAAGGCTCCGATCAATTTTTTTTTTCATTTTTTTTGGCTCCTAATTTCATCGATTTGTCTTGGCCTGGGCATGCAGTTTAGGAAGAAATTATTCATGGCAATAAAAGTCATTCGATATTGGATGTTGTTTGATTTTTAAAAACGTGTAAAATTGTAGAAAATTTTCGGTTACTGTGCTAACTTACTCTCCAAGCACGCAATTTGGCGAAAATACTTTAGACAGGTCTTTTATTATATTTAAACAAAATTTGATTGAAAGCAAAACAAATTTGTAGTCTGGTCGTTTGAAACGTTTTGGTTTGCTTACCCATAATGTTTTGGTTTTTCAGACGAGTTTGCACCTTCTCGCCATCGTCAGTGGTTTAGTTGGTTTGTCTCTCTCTTTCTCACTCCCCATCCCCCTCCGAATCACACCCTCACTCTCTCTCTCTCCATCTCACTTTTTATCCCTTCTTCTCCCTCTCCCTCCATCACTCTCTTTTCTCCTCTCTCTCTCTCTCTCTCTCCTTTCTCTCTCTCCCTTTCTCCTTTCTCTCACTCTCTCTCTTTTTTCTTTTTATATCTCGTACTTTGTCTATAAATTTTCCTCTTTGGTTTTCTAATTTTCTCTTCTTTTTCTATTCTTTCTCTTTTACTCTCCCTTTCTCTTACTCTCTTTCCCGCTTTTTCGCTTACACGTGCGCACGCTTGCTTACGGAATGTAGAATTCAATTTCTGACTGTTTAGATAATTGATATAACTAGATCCAGGCCGACGAGGCAGTGAGAAAATCTGTCGATCAAAACTGTTCATCGAACATTCTCGCTAATAAATACATTCATTAACTAAAGTAAGGAAAGATAATCTGCAAATGGGCATGTTGTTGTGTATTATACAAATTCATCATTCTTGACCTATGTTTTTTAGATCGTCACTGATAATTTTTTTTTGGTTTGAGTAAGGCCTCTATTAATCCTTAGTCTCTCGCATTTTACCGCATGTCTACTACCACTGTGGGAATGGCTTTTATCGATTGCAAACCAAGATGGCCATATTTGTCTAGTGTAGCTTATTCCCAGTCCTGGAAATATTTTTGATTTCTCCACTTGATTCCGTCTCGGCTTGACTGTTGTGTACTACTTTTTTTTGTTGCTTAACGCCCGCTGAACTGACGGGCATCGGATTTTTTCTGAGTTTTGATCATCAGCGAAACCGCGCGGACGGCAGGTTTGATCGATATCAATTGTGTTTACCCCGCAGTTGAGCCCTTAAGATTCTTTGTGATTCGACTTTTTTTGATTGGCAATTTTTCGTTAATAATCGAAAACATTATGGGTGATTATCTTGTTTAAATATTAAATAATTTAGAATAAGTTTCCTAATAAGAAAGTAAGGAATGAAATGATAGCCTTTTACGTTTGACCTTCAAGGAATGATTATTTAACTTCGCTTATTCGAAATTTTTATATTAAAAGCCAAAAATATTATATTGCAGAAATATGCAAGAGAGCCATTTTCAACAATTATTTTACGATCTAACCATTTTTTAAAAGAGTACAATATAAAATGAACTAAAAATAAAAACTTCGTGGAGAATGTTGGTTTTGGGCGATAAAGCTGCGGATAAGTGATTAAAAGCTTTTTTTTTTACAGTACATCTGAACGCAGTTGAAATGAAATCTTTTCCACCCTAACAATATTTCTATTTTTATCAGTCTCTGACGACAGACGATAAGAGGCAAAAGATTACTCCGATGGGTTCTCTAAGAATCATGATTTTTTTCCCTTAGAGGAGACTTCTAACCCTGTTCTAGAACACTAACGTCTAAAATCTAAAAAAATACATATTACTCGCTGCAACTAGTTAGCAGTGATCACAAAAGAAAAACATTAAAATTTCTTTTTAGTAGAAAGAATAACGATTATTATTCAGAAATCGTGAGATGCGGTCTGGTGTGATGAAGGTTTCAGAAAAACATTTTCTTTATCGTGCGACGTTTCGAGCTTTATTGAGATCATCTTCAGAGTTCAAAGTGTTTGTCTTCTATTGTGCCATTCTTGCGTGTCGTGTTGGGAGCGGTTGTTCAATCCTAATGTTAAGAAAATTACGAAGTTTGCCTACTTGTGGATCTGGTCTAATTGGTGTGAGTGCTCCTTTTTCTTTTACCATTAACTATTTCGTTTCATGTGGTTGAGCGATTAGGGCGTCAGGCTCGTATTTCTGTGTTCGAATCCCAGCTGAGCCCATGGAATTTAAATCGAAATGTATTCCTTTACTTCATTTCCGGTTAGTTCCAAGTGCATTTAAAAATATTAACTTCCCAAAATAAATGCCCTAAACGTAGGCAGTAGTTTGAATTAGCTCTGGCCTGGTTGGAATCTCGGGCCACAAGCTGAACCATCAAAGGATTTTTTTTACACAACCACATTTTTAATTTTATGTTTGAACCAAATGGCATCCAAAAAGAAGACCAATCAGATCTCTGACTAAGTTAATCAAGGCTTTTGAAAACTATTGGTTCAAAAAGAAGAGGTTTTTTTAACCGTAATAAAAAATAACAAAACTTGAACTTCCTAGTTTAAAAACATTCTTTCGATTGGTCAGGCTCGTTGATGTCGTAATTAAAAACTTTATTTTGAGAAAGCATTCGACATTATGAAACACGACGATATTCTGACACGTAATTTAAATTATGCGTACTAGATACCGGTAGCATAATCCAGTGTAGCAGCCGGGCTCTCAAGGATGTATTCTCAGACCTATTCTATTTTGAATTTATATCACTCAATGCTATACCTCTGATTGAAAATTGTTCCCTTTCACTCTATGCTGACGATATGACCTATTTATTTTTGCTCTCTCCTTTATTCTTTAGATTTTTTTTTTTAGTACATTCTTTCCTACTTAGCATAGGGTTTTTACTGTTTATGATTTGAACTTTTCCCGTTTATAGTGAGAAATTTTTCTTTTTATACCTAATTTTTTTCTATTTATGTTGATTTGTACTAAAGTCTAATAAAATTGAACCTTTAATTTAAAATAAAAATAATTTTATAAACAATTTTTTGGTCGAATAAAATGATATTTCTTATAAGTATGAACATGTTAAAATCCACAGCGATAATTTGGACGGAAATTACTAGACGTCAAGCATAGTTTTGTGTTTTGTTTGTTTAAATAATAGGCGGCACGTTGGAATAAATGATAGAATAGATTCAGAAGAACTGTCAGCGTCTTTTAGTCCCAATTTGTACAGACCACCCGGGCCGGGGAAGAGCTCAGATTAAAAACGTCAGAGTAATTTGTGCCTTGAGCACTCAATTTGTTTATAATGTATTCACGAGATAGCGAATTACTAATCGTTTTTAAGTTAACAAACCAGATCCGTCCCCGGGGTCTAATGACGGAAGCGTGTTTTGTATTTTTTTTTTTTTTTTTTTACACGTCGGCCTACCCCGTCTGTTCTAGTCTGACGGTTTGATTTAATAAAGAAATCTCTCAGTAGCTCTCGGGAGCCGGGGTTGACTGACTGATAACGGACAGGTCGAATGTCAGATCAAAAAACAAGGCCGTTTTGAAGATATTGCCATGGAGTTCAACGTAACATCTCCCAAAGGTCCTCCTTTTAATCTTCATACATAAATTGATCGAAGGATCAAAATTATAGAGAAAAATTATCATCGAACTTACCATGAAGCTTTGAGCTGTGATCCAAGTTCGACAAATGTACAGCCAAATTTATCTCATTTATAGAAAGACTGGGAATCTCATCATTTGAATCGCTATTTTAAGAACTTAATCTTTCTTTGGGGCACTCTCAACACGACACTCAAGGCTGGCACAACTACACAGAAGACAAACACTGAGCGCTGAAGATGATCTCAATAAAGCTCGAAACGTTGGCAAGACAAAGGAAATGTTTTTCTGACACCTACATCACACCAGACCGCATTTCACGATTTCTGAATAATTACATAACCTTTCTGTTGTCTTATTCGATTTTAACAAAGGTAAATTAAACTTTAATGATTTGGTTGGATATTTAAAAAGCGCGCTCTTACATCTGAATTCGGCTCAGTGGATTCGGGGAGGTTCTGTGTTTGGCTCTCTGCAACTCTGCGAATGAAAATATTACTAATTTTTTACCTGGGTCATCAATCCCGGGTGAAATCCGTCGAAAACATTTGAGCTGTTTCTATTTTCCTGAAAATACGCTGATTAAGTACTTGAAGGCCCAATAGAAGTTATCCGATACGTCCGTGACGCCTGGAATTACAGAATGAATCTAGTTCAGGAATTAAATTCACTAGTTGTCGCGGTCCGCTTGACCATCTTTTGATTTATAGTTTTTGGTTGAAATAAAAAAGTAAATGGAGTAGCGGGATTCGAACCCACGACCTTCGGCTTCATAAGCTGGTACTCAACCACTTGAGCTATCGTGACTTCGATCGGACACTAACTTCCCATCTCAACACCCACTTTTTTTCCTACATATTGCCAATTTTCAATTTGAATTAAACTTAATGGTTTTTATTTTCTGCCTAGATTTTTTAAAAAGGTTTTTAAGTACGGATTACAGGGTTATTTCTTATAATTTGATAATTTTTTCTGTTAATTTCATATATTTTAATGTAAGTCAATTTCCATAACTTTTTATTTGTAGCACTACCGGTTTTATTAAGAACCAACGTTGAGTGTATGTCTTGTTATTCATTACATTTTTTTACTTTGGTTTGCAAAAGCAGAGGTTATATCAATCCTAGAAGTGTCTATGGTTTTGAAAAAATCCCATTTGCATGTCGGGTTCGAATGTAGGGCCGCTGGATTCGAACCCGGGACCCTTACCTTACAGTGATGAACACCGTGTCAAAGTCTAAACCGTTGTCACAACGACGCCCCATCTTTATTCTTATTCATTTTTATTTCATCCTTTAATGTAAGTTAATTTTCGTATTAATTATCTTTTGTTAATTTAATTTATTTTTTATTGTTATAATTTTTACTAGCAACCTATGTTTATATTAAGTCGCCGTTATGCACATATTGTTCCTTCCGCTAAGACCGCCGACAGACGCACTTTGTCCATGTGAATTTAATTTCTTCTATTGTAAACATTATTACTGTAAATTATTTTTCATTATTTTTCAATTTTCAATTTTCCATCTAATATTTCCTTTTCCTATTTATCACTCTCTTTATTTTGTCGTTATATTTGTTTTATCTCTTTTCTTTTTGCGCGCGCGCCCACACACACACACATACAGACAATCACACAAACCAACAAAAACACACATACATACAAACAAACACACACAAACAAACAAACACACACACACACATACAAACACACAAAAACACATATTAAAAAACAGACATACAAACAAACAAACACACAAACAAACAAAAACACATACAAACAAACACACACACACAAACACAAAAAACACATATTCAAAAAACAGACATACAAACAAACAAACACACATACAAACAAACAAACAAACACACACACACACATATAAACATACAAAAAACACATATACAAAATACAGATTGACAAACAAACACACAAACACACAAACAACAAACACACACATACAAACGAACACACACACATACAAAAAACATACAAACAAACACACATACCAACAAACACACAAGCAAAAACACACATACAAACGAACACACACACATAAACAAAAACACAA
>CM077112.1:15683348-15704007 GCA_039619505.1 Cimex hemipterus
GAAACTAGTGTGGAAAAATATTTAAAACTATAGAAACTACTTGAAACAAATATTGAAATATTATTAAAAAAATAGAAACTACTTGAAACTAGTGTGAAAAATATTTAAAACTATAGAAACTACTTGATACTTGTGTGGAAAAATATTTAAAACTATAGAAACTACTTGAAACAAATATTGAAATATTATTAAAAAAATAGAAACTACTTGAAACACATATTGAAAACTATTAGAAAAAGAGAAACTACTTGACACTAGTGTGGAAAAATATTTAAAACTATAGAAACTACTTGAAACTAGCGTGGAAAAATATTTTAAATAAAATAGAAACTACTTGAAACACATATTGAAAACTATTAGAAAAAGAGAAACTACTTGACACTAGTGTAAAAACATATTTAAAGAAATAGAAACTACTTGAAATAAATATTGAAATATTAGAAAAAATAGAAACTACATGAAACATGGAATTAATATGTTCCCATCAAAGCCTATGACTATAACCAAAAACGCTTTGATTATAAAGACAATTTGAAGCAATTTAACTAGTAGATGAGCTTTCGTAGTCCTCCTGACAAATTAATATCTCTATTATTAATTAATTAATGTTTTTAGTCGGGATAAAAAAAATCAGTGTCACGAGCGGGATCCGAACCCACGACCATCGGCTAGTTACCCACATACTGGCTCTACCATTTGGGCTATCGTGACGTCCACTCGGACACTTGTGTTTTCAATGGTTGTAATACTATAGGCATTGAATAAACTCCCGAGGAATTATGAATTTTTGTGTAAAACATCTGGCATCCCAGGAAAAAATACTTTTTTGTTGAAAAATTGATAAGCTACCCTTAAAATTTCTATTTGTTCTTTGATATAAAAATTGGTATTCAATGGTTTTAAAGGGTGCTTAAAACAGGTCCATGTTGTTTTTGCTTATCAATAAATCATAATAGATTCCACTTAATTTCATGAAAGTAATTATTCCGGATGTGAACAGCCGTAATATCAATATTATTTTCAGAAAAAAAAAAGAGTCCGGCAATCTTTTCTTGGCAGGTTCTCCAGGGGGCGTTTTACCTTAAGCCATTTTATCTGAACGTTAATCCTTAGTAAATGAAGCGATTATCGTCAGGAAAAAGCGAGACTGTTTAGGAGATTTTTTAAAAATTTCATGCTTGATTTTTTTCACTTATGATGACGTACAAAATCAAAGATAGTGATGTAGGATCAAAGAGAAATTCAACTTTCCAACGGTTGTCATAATGAGGACGATGAATTTTTTTTTTACCCAAGAAGAAATCTAACATTTTTGTTTCGATTAATTAAGGTTTTTTTTAGTCGAGATAAAAAAAAGTTAATGGCACGAGCGGGATTCGAACCCACGACCTTCGGCTAAATACGCTGCTGCTCTACAACTTGAGCTGATCCACTGGGACTCTAACTTCCCATCTCAACCCCACCTTTCGAATTTTCCCTCCTTTTTGCCATGCGAGGTCACGATAACTCAGGCGGTAGAGCAGAGGCGTATTGATCCCAAGGTCGTGGGTTCGAATCCCGCTCGCAACACTGATTTTTTTTGTCTCAACCAATACCTTATATAAAGATTAATTGATTAAAAATAATATATATCTCATGAAATATCATATTACCAGAAATAAACTTGATTTTAAATTACGATTCCTCGGTTGGATTTGAGTTTTGAAATTGATTTCTAAATTGAACTCGGCCCTTGGCTTGTTTGTTTACTTTTGTTAATTAGAACCTTGTTCTATTTGTAAATTGATTAGAACTTTTTTTTGTGAGGTATGAATAACCAAGTGGGTCTTGTTCGCCGGTTGATTTTTATTCTTAATATTTGCCTCTTCCTTGCTTTTGAATAATTACCGATTTTTAAAGGATGTTGACCGTTCACAAAGACCGGCCATTTTAAAAACAATTCAGCTGTGAAAATATTAGTCGGCATTTATTGCAATCTTTAAAAATTACATTTTGATTGCCTAAGAAAAACTGAATAATTAAAAAAAAAACAGTGCTATTTTGACATAAATGTTTTTATTTCTTTTATAATTTTCAATCCTTCTACCTTTTTTCATTGCTATAAATTTGGATTCGCACTTTAAAACGGAAATTTTGTGAACAATGTCATGTTTGTACAAAAAAAAGTCACGATATTAGCATACACTAACGAATCAAGTTGATTTGTGATTTGTGATTATTAGTGACAGTTTACTGCCGAGAAATACAACCGCGCATCGACGTGTAAAACGTATTACGATTAAATTATTCACACAATTCGACTCGTAAAAGTCCCCCGGATACCGGCCAACATACAACAAGCGAAAACAAAATACACGTTTGGCACATGCACATTTGTGTGTCTGAGGTCATAAAACGAGTTTACGATTGTCCTTCCATTAGTGTCCGATTAGAGCAAGCAGATAAGGCTCAACCGGTTTATTAATACAGATGAGAAGACTAAAACTCAAGATACTTATGAAACAGGCGATTTTCCGGACCGTTCCTTGTTTTTCGAGCAGCCGGGAAATTCGAAACCAGGGATAGAGCTATTTATTTGCCATCTGGTAAACTCTTAAGCTAAAGAATTCCAGGATATTTTTTAAAAATTTTTTTATTAGTTTTCGTTTCACTTAATTACACGATTGCCCTGTTTTGTCCAATAGAGAAAGTACAATGTCAAAAATAGGCTGGCATATTTCGAAAAAAATTCGTGTTCACCGGGACAGAAGTGTTTCAAGGGACGGTGTCGTTTGCCATAATTATTCCACAGGAGCTAGCAACCTAGAATTATGTCTAAACCGTCTAGCGGATCAAGCGGAATGGTTGCCACACACGTTAACTCTGATCCTTGCGAGAAGAAAAAAAACTTTATACACGTGGTTGAACGTGGTTTTCAACTTTTCAATTTTAAAAATTATTTTATATGAAAACATTTTTATGGGTGGATTCTAGGATCAATTTATGTTTTTATAGTTTTGCCGTTTTTAATATAGCTATTCTGAATGTTTTGTTCTGTTGGGAGTATTTCGTGGGGTGGCCGCAACGATTTAGGCGTTGAGACGGCGTTCATCACTGTAAGGTAAAGGTCCCGGGTTCGAATCCGGTTGGCAAATGTTTTTGCTTTTTCAAAAACACCGGCACCCCTATGCTCGTGTGAACCCTCATTAAAAATATATCATACATAACCAGCAATTGACAAATTTGTCGAAAAATTATTCAGATATCGTGAGATGCGGTCTGGTGCGATGTAGATATCGGAACAACATTTTCTTTATCGTGCCGACGTTTCGATCTTTTATTGAGATCATCTTCATGGCCTGGGATTTACAAACATAGTTTACATTTAGAAAATACATACAAAGAGTAATTTATTTTTTAAGGTGTTTTTCGGTTTTTAAATTTACAAGACTCATCTCTCGAAAACCGGATAATAACAAGGGTTTGCCCCCTTCATCGGCCTATATTTACTTATTTGTTTAAAAAAAAAGTCGTGTTGCATCTGAGAGATGTAAATGTGCGTGTGGTAATCTCGGGGAAATTACAGCTCGGCTATCTACATCTGCCGAATTGGGCTACAATACCGACTGGAACGACTGAAGGCGGCCGCTCGGAATTCAGTGTAACAAAGGAACCGCACATTATTATAAGAGTTATCGCCTTCGTCATTGCTCATGATTGATCATGATGGCTAAATATAGCCTGCTGAAATCAATCCCCTCCTTCTTATTACGTGATTTACAAATAGAAAATTGCCTCAGAGTCGTAGCGAATCGGGCCAGCCTGGAAACGCGTCCGTGTCAATATCCGTCCGTAACGGATACTGAAAAGTCGAGTCATGCCGAAAAGGTGAACCGTTCGATAATGATTTCATTTATACCTTTAAAGCACGTTTGCCCATTTGAATTTGTGAAGTTGCAAAACTTGTGGCCGGCTTGTCAGTACAAAATGAGTTATGGCTTATGAGGTCCATCAAGAAATAATTTCACACCTATGATATGCTGTTATGTATTAATATTCTACAGGCTACAAAATAATATAAGTACAAAAACCAATGGAATTTTATTCAAGGAAGAATAAAAATGGCTTAAAATTTACAGCCGATAGATTTCAGGACTCAGGTGGTTTCAATAGGATCAATAAATCAAACTTCATCCCAAACATTCATTTTTGAATTTTATTGCTGCTGTGATCGTCGGATGTGGATGGATCAGCTTATTGTACTATACCCTGGCTCCATTTTTGTAGGAGGGCTCACAACGCAAAGTGAACTTGAGCCCCCGTTGTACCAGTGTTCTTCCATCGAAGAAACTCATTTTTGAAGGGGGTTGGGACCAGGTTCAGAGTCGCTGAGATCCGGTCCCGCCCCTTCCATTGATGAGTGCCGTGTCAATTTCTTTTAATTGCGGCCACCGGTCCCCTTAGGCGTCAGAAAAATTCCAGAGGCGACGGTGGGGATCGAACCCACGACCGCGGGGTCTACTAGCCGAGAGTCTGACGCCTACCGCAGCCCCCGGGCTTTAGGATTCAACTTGTTTAGAAAATCCAGGTTGAGATGGGGACTTGGTGTCCGAGGAGTCGAAGTCAGGAAGGTCATGGTTTCGAATCCCGCGTGACAGTAATTTTTCATTCCAACCAAAAACCTTAAAATAATTAATTGTGAGATACGTATACGCTCAGTTATGGCCACTAAACGCATTTGGATTATTCAGAGCTATAGTTCTGCTAGTACATAGTTTGTGGTTTCGTCCACTTTTCTTCTATTTTCAAATATCCATTGAGTTAGTGCGTAAACTTGTTGTATTTCTCAGCTTCCTCTTATCGTTTATACTAGTATCATACCTAGCAGGCGATGAAGTATGGCAACATATACGTCGAATGGACGTCTCACAAGAGAAGCTCGATACATAATAAAGACTGGGTGTACGGTATAAATTTGGATATCTCGGATCCTACCAGCTTCAGCATCCTTTATCAATTGGGTTCTTATCAAAAAAATAGTGCACAGAGTGGGGAAAAACACTCGTACTCAACTATACCTCAACGGCAAGAAATTCCCCGCAACTTAAGTTAAATACATAACCTTAACCTTAATCTACCTAGAATTCTTACAATACAAGACAAGAATTTAACAGTGTAATCCGACAAATAGTCAATCAAGGAAGGAAATCTTTGATCGTCGTAGAAAGATGACCTTAGTACAAAGTTCGGTTTGGTGAACCACATGGACATATGACGCTCCAACCATCCATTCATTTTAATCAAAAACCATCAGATGATTCGTCATCGTAACAACCCTTAGTGGTGCGAAGCCTCTCAATGCTCAGGCGGAGATGCATCAGCTCTTATTTTGAGAAACGGCCACGTCTGGTAAGGGCTCCATATAGCCCTGGTACGGGCGTTAAAGATCCTCTAGTCATCCTATGGACAAGAGTCCGGAACGTACCACTTCGCCTGCCTCATTATTCACTACATGTAGTCTGTATTCAACGAATCGATACGTTTTCGGTTTCAAAGTTTATTTCCGACTTCTTGATTCATTCTAACCTTACTGGTTGTTTACCTTATTACACCTCTAAAACCATTCCAAGTTTCCTTGAGTCCCAAAGAGCGCAGACCTCCGGACCTCCTTCGGACCTAGGGGGTACCTGTGGCTTATTAATACAGCCACCCCTGCATCGTAAATTATTCTCCCGGATAAATAACAGTCAAAGAGCTCCAGCAGCTCAAACCAGATAACGTCTACTAGTTTTCAACAGGTCGACCCAGTAGGTCGTACATACCGCTTACTCGACTGCAAACATGACCCGATGCCCTACACTACTATAACCCTGGTTTCGTCGTCATCCATGAGACCATGGTACTGCGCAGAAGGCTTTTACGAACTATTACAAACCCCATTCACTTTTCGCTTACTTTTGTGTAATGGTTTTTTTCCCCAGTTCCTGTACGGAGATTCTTAACAACTTTTTAGCAGAAGTAGAATTATATTAAATTCTACCACGCCAAAACCGTTCCTTACAAGAGTTCTTGAATAATTTTTTCTGAGACTCAGTGGAAGATGGTTTCGTCGTTTCTGTTCATATACTTTCTTCAGATTGAATTTAGCAGTTGTAAATTGAGCTTTTACTTTTCGATAGATAATTCTGATTTGTTTTTGTCTTTTTGCGTTATTCCTTTCTTAAAAAGGGGTATTTTTGATTGTGTGATGTAGAAATTTTGCTGATGGGTCTCTGTTGCCGTGAAAGTAGTCTTTATTAGTCCAGATTGTTATATGGTAAGGAATCAGTTCTAGTTTTCGGTGATTCGGCTGGTTTTATTGACCGCCTGGAATCAAAAATGTGGGTTAGTTTGGCAATATAGTAGTCTTTTATCTTGATGCCGAAGTTTTGAAGATTCGATGAAAGTTTTTTTTTATGGACAGTATGTGTTCCGCCTACTTTCGCTGTGATTGAAGAATTTCATTTGAAAATGAAAAACACAGGACTGAAGTGGTTGCTAGTATGATGTGGATTTATCACTTTGTTCCGAAACATGATAACCGGTTAAAAATATCGCCTTTGCGTGTGTTTCGCCCTAACTCGACGTGGGTAGATGGCATGTGTTGATGTAAAATCCACGAAAATTGAATTATTGCCGGAGGCAGACTGGTTGGGCTGGTATCGCATTTCTGGCTAATCTAATGAAAGGAAAATTAAATTGTATCAGACATATAAAGTAATACATTTTAGAGTTAGATAATCTTTAAACAATCAAAAACAATACTCAACTGGTCATTCATAAAATAACTTACTTACGGTGAACTAAAATGTAGAAGCGTGTGGTATAGAGAAACCAGTGAGGTTAGGTGAACCGGGATGATCAAAAAGGGACAAACTACCGGTTCATCACCTTGAAGACCTAAACATTTTTCTGAGGATGACGTCCTCATAAATCCTAATGATCCGACATCCTTCTACCGTTAAACGTTTTAGTTTCGCACAAACAGATATTGATCTAATTCAATTTTGAACTTTTCTCCTTTTAAACGTTTAAACAAGAAAGTCTGCCAGGGAGAAACACTTGATTTCACCTGTTTATCATCAAATGGAGGCCGCGTCCGATTGCGAAATCCACTAACCCGTACGCAGGGCAAACAAAGCCGCCCAACCTCCTCTAAATATTAGCCCAAAGAGACCTATAAATAAATGGATAGGCCACTTCGGGCGGGTTCCCATCGAAAATGACGAGTCCACGTCTGCCGATGATGAAGAGCATCGCCTCGGGCCGGCGTAGACCGGCAATTTCCTTTCCACTGTATATTATTAAAGCTTTTACAGTGTCTTTTATAGAGCTATCAGTATTTTGTACTCGTGTGGATTTAGAAATTGTTAAACTATCGAAAGTCGTTCAAGACTCATAACCATAGGCGTTTGACCAATTTAAACAGTGTGAATTACAGGGTGGACCGTTAAGTTCCCTGTTCGAGTTCATCGTTAAGTAATTCAGAAGCCGTTGAAGAAATAAAAGACCTGTTAAATTTTTAGTTCACCCGACGGCATTTGATCACACACAGTCTTAGTTCGGCCCGCTTGTTCTCTTGTTTTTTCACAAATACGTGCGCTCTCGTTAAGAATGGACTTCTTTTATACAAATGACATCTTGCGTCTTTGCTTTCAACACTATAACCATCATCAATGTTTTATGAGATGCAGCCAACGATGGTACTATTAATGTCAAGGAGGTCTCGTTGATTGAGGCGACGTAGTGAGTTCTTAGGATTTGAGGTACCATAAACAGTTTGAGCAATAGGGTTATGATGGGCTAAAAGGACTGGGTGGAACGTTAGGAAACGGTAACGGATCGAATCTTGAATGAAGGGAATGTTAAGGTTATTGGATGGTCAGGTTAGGAACGTAGTAAGGGTAAGCTCTTCTGAAGGCATACTTAGGCGGAACGTCTAAAAATAGGTTGAAATAATGTTTTGTACAATGCTAATATGTCGGTCTTAGAATTCTTCGTAGCTGTCCTCCGTTTTGTTCTTGTGCAGGATTTCTCCGCTATCTAGGTGTGGTTTTAGTAATTAACTTAAGAAAATTAAGGCTGTTTTTTATCTTAAGCGTGAGTTGGATGCAGTTTTCCTTGATTTAGTACTAGGGTTAGGATAGATCAGGAGGTAAAAAAATATTGAGGTTATAGTAGACGTAGTAAGGAGCTTGAACTGAGGAGTTTGGAGGAGAAGGATTGTATGCGCTGAATATTTGATGTCTTCGTGGTACCCATCAGTTCTACTCCTTACGCCCAAAATGGTCGCATTAACGTCTCGTATAATATTAGTTGACTTAGACGTCTACGACCTCTACACATTGAGGTCAAGGTTAGAGCACTGCTCCTATAGATTAATCAGTGAAGGCAACTGGAGCCACGAGGGAAACAATATTGAGTACAGTTGAGTAAGGTCAACAACCAACTACTGGACGTAAAAGGGGGTAGTAAAGGTGAAAACACCTTTAGCGAAAAAGTAAGTACTTTCAGGTAGTTACTCTCTGTGATTATAACTATAGGGCAGATGACGACCATCGTACCTAGACTGCTTCACCGATGGCTCACTCATTAAGGACAAGCGAAGCGGTGCTGGAATACGTATACCTAAATTAGGGATCAGCATCTCCTCCCCTCTTGGTAATAACACCTCGGTCTTTCAGGCGGAAGTCTGGGCCATCATTGTTTGCAGGGAAAAGATATTAAAATTTTCCGACAGTCAGGCCAGTCTTAAGGGTTATCAACATCTAGTCTGGTAGAGGAAACCGTTGAGCTCATTAATAGGATTACTACCAGGTACGAGAATAGGGTAACCCTCATATGTATACCTGCTCATAAGGGGCACTATGGTAATGAAGAGGCGGACAGCCTGGCCAACGAAGGATCAAATACTGCGTCGGGCCACAACCAGTATTACCCCGCTCTTTATGCACAGCGAAAGAGAGTTTACGTTACTGAGGCACGATACGTTTCTGAAGAAAATCAAACCTAAAGAAGCGAAATGGTTATTCTCTAACTCTAGGAGGGAAATTAGGAGGTTGATAGGTATCAACGGGTCATTGCCCCTTCAGGAGACATCTCTTCATAATGGGTACTCTTCCAGACCCCTTTTGCCGCTTCTGCGAAACAAAGGAAGAAACGGCTCGACACTATCTTGCAGAATGAGATAGGTATGCTAGGGAAAGATTTGATACTTTCGAAGGAGAGGACATAACCAAAACACTCCCCAGAATAAAATGGTGAACATGGAGGTAAACAATCTTGGGTTTGTGAATAGGTTGAAAAGGTTTATGCAGGACTCTACGGGCCTACCCCGGCTTTTAATCCCTAGGGGTCCTGGTCGCCCGCTCTGCGTTATATATATATAAGACGCCTACGAGTGCGAGACTATTGTTTTCCATACCTGAACCTAATTCCATACATACGCAAACCTAATTTAGGTTTTTTCACGTTTTGCCCCATTCTTTGATGACCCGACCCGAGATGCCTGTGGAAGAGGTGGCCGGGTTAAGACTTGGGGTAGGGCATAGAATTTTATCATCTGCCATCTAAGGGTGGTGTTGTGGATGTATAGTGTACAAGTTAGAACTAAGAATGTTCCCTTGTGGGACATCGAGTTTAATCGGCCATGCCTCTACGAACTCACGGCCGATCTTTTCTTTGCAACAACGATCTGTTAGGTATGTATTTAGTACTACGAAATACGGGTTAGGTGGTAACTACTTTAGCTCGGGAAGCCTCGGGTAGTAAACCCGTCAAAAGGACTTATTTTCGCAAAACTTTGTTTTATAAGTATATGATCCCTTCTCCGTTACCCCAATCTTTCCAAAACATCGCATTGATTTCTAAATATTTTGGCTACAAAAAATGAGCTTGGCAGTAGGAAACAAGGTTCTGTAACATAGTTTTCATGGTTTGACTTGCTTTGTGTTGTCTTTAGTAGAGATCCAGTTAGATGGTGATAACGAGATGATTTTAGGAAAAAGGGGTTTTATATTCCGTAAGAATCTTATGGGTTACTGTACGTTTCCTAATTCATAGTTCAGTTTAATGGACCTTAAGTAGTAGGTCCATTGATTGTCTTTCGTGCAGTTCGTTTTCCCCGGGTCTGCTTTATATTCTAGATTATGCGTATCATTGAGCGGATCCATGGCACTTCATGATGACATGGGTAGCAGTTTCTTCCTGTCCATTCCATAACCTAGAAATGGGGTCATCATTGAATGTACCCCTGTGGTGTGTTTCCTCAGATGGCAGTGACTGTTAAACTTTATCACCCCCATGTAGCACTGCACTTACCAGGTTTGGTGTCTGGCACCCCTGGAAGTCCTCCACTTGTTTTGTGTTTTGAACAACCGTGAACCGTTCGTAGATATGTTTGATCTTGTTATCCCAAGGTTTGGAACTTATAGTTGTAGTCTTGCCGATGCTTCTCTGGCCTGGTTGTCTCCTTGACCGTTGCCAAAAACCCCAGGTTGTGTTTTCCCCAGCTTTTGAAGATTTCGGTTGGGTGTGGCTTTCTTAAGGGCTTCTTGATTGTCTGATATTACCAGTGTAATCTGCGTGTTTGCGTCTTCTGGCTTTGTTTAAGCAGCAGAACAGCAGAACAGCAAAAATACTTTCACGTCGATATGAATTGTGATCCAAATCTATCGAATGACTATTGCGTCATTGATGAAATTCAAGTCATGAATAGTCTGTGAAGAAACAAACCGCTGATAGTAATTGAATTTTGATTCAGTCGTGAGAAGTCGCCCGTTTTTCGCAATTTAGCCATCGGTAAGAGCCAGTTTGGTATTGTTTTAAATCCGGCAGTCAAGTGATTTCGCCGCCTTGCACTTTATCCTGCCTTGTAAGCATTACGAGTCCCCCTCGGAGGATAAAATACGAAACGGCTCCTTGCTCTCCGGCTCGGAAGGGGCCGATTGTCCCAGCAACAATGCTTTCTCACTTCCACGTTTAATTATGACGACCTTCACTCTTTTGAACCTTTCGGCGGACGCACAAAAGCTTCCGATCCATTCCTTTCTTCGCTCCAAGTGGATATCTTCCTGTCTCAATGAGGGTAATTAACTTATTTTGAAAACAATAGACACAGTTATAACGTTTTAATCAACCTGATGATACTTATTTAATTTTTAACCATACGTGGGCAACTTTACTTAAAACAGAATTTTCCTCAGCAGTTTTTCTTTTGTTAATTTAAGAATTTAATAAGGTGAGAGCATTAAATTAAAATTGTTCTAACATGTTTATCCCTTCGGCATAACAGTTTTGTCGTTGATAAAAGGTCAAAGTTTATCAAAAAACGGTTTATCTATAAAGATCTATGAGAGAATTTGAAAGGGGGAAGAGGCCTAGAATTCCTCTTTATCTTTAAAATAATTATTTTTCTATACCCAACTACTACAAATATAAAGCTGTTCTCTTTGCTTATTTAATCAACCGACTTATTATTCATTATGAAAAAATACCACTACAAAAAACTAAATAATAATAAATTCTATCCGACTATTTCCTACTTGAATGTTAAACGAAAAAAGGCTATCCACCTTACTTATAAAGGTGAGATGAAAAAGTCAGTGTAACGAGCGGGATTCGAACCCACGACCTTCGGCTTGATACGCCGCTGTTCTACAACTTGAGCCATCGTGACGCGGCATATCTAGCCGAAGGCCGTGGGTTCGAATCCCGCTCGTGACAATTACTTTTTTTTATCCCAACTAAAAACCTTAATTAATTTCTTTAAAGTTTCGATGAAAAAAATGAAAAATGGAGTATATTAATAAATACATGTTTACATTAAAGAAAGTGCTATGAAATTCTTCCAAATTTCACGCGTAGTCCCTATCACACATTTTCTACATAAATTTTAAATGAAAAAAGGCTATCCACCCCAAAAATAATTAACAACTTAAATTAATTAAAATTGAATATTTTTTAAAAGTCTCTAACTAGTTTTTCGTGGTCCGCTTGACCAATTACTATATTTCAATCAATTAAGATTTTTAGTTGAGATAAAAAAAGACAGTGTCACGAGCGGGATTCGAACCCACGACCTTCGGCTTCATAAGCCGTTACTCGACCACATGAGCTGTCGTGACACTGTGTATCTAGCTGAAGGTCGTGGGTTCGAATCCCACTCGTGACAATTATTTTTTTTCTATTTAAATTAAAAACCTTATTTGTCTTTTTTAAATCTAGAAAATCACACACCACTTTGGCAGATTCCACAACTGATTGTTTCACTACCATGTTGAAATGGCAAAAAATTTACGGGAATCGGTAACCAAAATAAAATAGATCCAGTGCTTTATTGCGACCATTCTGCGTGAAATCACTTCACTTCAGCCAATCACCCAAGGATTTACGGCTCGATCAGACCTCGGTATTATCCGTACCACAGGCGAAGTATCTAAGGAGCTGTCGACAACCAGGACATTTCAACCTCCAACGCATGCAGTTTTCACCTAAACGCACTCTCACTCATCCTTATATATTCTTTCTTATTTATACATTTATTGATCTAGGGCGATGGCACGTTTAACACATACACGACACTAATTAGTGAAATTGAAAGTGATGGTGTTCTTAATTTCCGCCAAACAATACTAAATATACATTCACGCTTATAAATACATTCTCACAAAACAACACATCCAGTTCTGTATAATAAGGCTTGCTACAATAAAAAAGTATCTATATATATATATAAAAACACTCCTAATTCCTTCATAAATCAGAATAGGAGGCCCAGGTTCGATGTGCTGGTGCACAGTTTTTATTCCTACTCGCTTTCTATATGATGCAAGTGAAAGCCCTTCACTGGAACACATTGGGCAATGTTTCGTGCCTGGCACATAAGTTGGCTTTGGGCAGAAGGTTAACCACGCATGGCCGAATTCGTTTCGGGTTGGAAGGAATCTTCTTCAGAAGGTTTAGACTTTTGACCCAAAGGCGCTTCTTGGTCTGGTCCAGTATTTCTTTCATTTTTTAAAGCTTTATACGTCAGCGGATATTATTATAACATCTGAAAAGTCCAGGTTCTCACCGCTTCTTCTGCACATCGTCGCCGTCCAACCTAACCTACCCAGACGCCCTTTAGAGCACACGACGTTCTCGGAAAATCAGTGCACAAAAAATAATATATTTCTTCCCCGGACTACCCGACGCAAGGATTAGGCGGTACATATACTAAAATTTGGAATCCATCGCATTTTATAAATTTGACGATAATTTATGATGGGTCAAACGAAAAAAAAAAATTCACTCCTGTAAACAATTAGAACTTAGATATTTACCTTCAGGCTTTATATGTAACGGATGCATAAAACAGCATAGATTTACAAGTGTAAAAGTTATGTTCACACGTGGGATGTTGGGCCTGATGTGTAAATAAGCTGATCTTTAAGACCAGTTTGAAATCAATTGCTGTTTTCAGTTAGAGGTTTTGTATGTGTTTCTTCATTGTGAATAAAATCGGTTAAAGATTTAATCCGTCCGTTTCCGTCGCCGTAAATGGCCAGAGGTGGATCGAGGCACGGGAAACAATGCTGATACTGCACCGAGTCTGTCATCCGTCCGGCGGGGCGAGGAGGAATAAATCCCCGTTGAAACCCAACTCCCCTGAACGGTTTATCCATTCATTTCCGGAGATAATCAAATAGAAAACTCACAGAACAAATCAAGTTTCGAACGTGACCCCCAACACCCACGGGCCACGAAGGAAACGGTGAACTAATTCCCTCCATTCCACCAAACTCTTCCTACGCAACCTTTTCCCCCAAAGGTCCGAGAGTATTAGATCACTCTCCCGTTTGTTGCCTGTTTGATCCGTTACTCATTTTGTCATTTAAGCTCTTGATTTGGCCGCTAAGCCCACTTTCACAAGTCGCATTTTGAGCCAAAAAAAAAAAGATCAAACTAATAAACTCTAGGATATGTTGAAATTTATTCTTCTTTTTGTATAATTTTTGTTTCAAATAGTATGATGTCATGCAACTCCATAATTAACCAAAAATATATTTAGTTTTTCTGATAAATAAAATGAGAATTAAAATGTTTAAAGAATTATATAAATTTATAAACATAGTTATTGACCTAGTGTGTTACTTATCAAGATTCGAAGTTACCCCATTTTTTGTTGTTTTATGACTTCGTAAAGCAAGTTGGTTAATCTGAAAGGAGCGTCTTGTGCAAAATGTCTGACGGATGATTTGTTTTAATGAATAACACCAAATTCCATAGGCCTTTTCTTTTTGTTAAACTATCTTTCGAAGCTTCCAAGGGCGAGAGGGGATAATTTGCAAAAGCTTTGTCCGGGCGGTTTGTTGACGACCCCGGGAGATAACCTCCAAGGGGCCTTCGGTCCGAATCGAGGTCCCTGAACTAACGTCCGTTTTATCCGATGTCAATATAGGGAAGCATCAGTCAAGTACTCTAGAACTGTCGTCGTGATCATCGCATTAAGTCCAGATTACAAGATACCGTTCACAACTCAAAACTGATGTCTGACAGAACGTAAAGAGGATGAATCAAAAAGGAATTTACTACTAGAAAGTATGACAGATTCTTACCTGGTTTTGGTTTTCAAACCTTGGCCATAAAATTGAAGGACAGTTTCACTATGAACTTATAGAACAAAAAAACCAACCAAGTCCAGGTCTTAAAAGATGTAAAAACACCCGGCATTTTTTAAATCGACATTTTCTATATACCATTCATCCAATAGAAAGCTGTTATTGGTTGTAAAAAATACTCCCAATACAAATAAAAAGGGAAAGAACTTAACTTTCCGACATTGATGATCATTTTCACCAAATCCGGCCCGGAGGACCACAAGAGTCACCATCTACATCCTTGTTAGCAAATAACGTTTCTTACCGCCTCCGACAAGTCATTCTGAGCACTGTTCAAGTTTTAATTTCCGGCATTGTTGGTCGTTCTCACGAAATCCGGCCCCGAGGACCACAGGAGTCCCCCTCTACATCCCTGTTAGCAAATAACGTCTCTTCCCGCCTCCGACATTCTGGGCACTGTTCAAGTTTTAATTTCCGGCATTGATGGTCGTTTTCACCAAATCCGGCCCGGAGGACCACAAGAGTCCCCCCTCTACACCCTTGTTAGCAAATAACGTTTCTTACCGCCTCCGACAAGTCATTCTGAGCTTTGTTCAAGTTTTAATTTCCGGCATTGATGGTCCTTCTCACGAAATCCGGCCCGGAGGACCACAAGAATCCCCCCTCTACATCCCTGTTCGCAAATAACGTCTCTTCCCGCCTCCGACATTCTGGGCACTGTTCAAATTTTAACTTCCGACATTGATGGCCATTTTCACCAAATCCGGCCCGGAGGACCATTAAATATGTAGGCGCCGTTAAATGGGGCGCGATGGTGTGGTCGGGAAACCAATAAGAAAATTATAAAATTAAATCAAAATAAAAGGCTCTTACCTGAGGTGATGGGTTGGTCGTCCTCGCGAATCGTCTGTTCCGTTCCCGGCAATGCAGCACGTAAACCTTCAACATAACCAAGACCCTGGATAATATGATGGCTTAGATTACTGCAATATATGCTAGGTTCTATCGACGGCTGGCGGATGTCACTCCCGTGAATTGACATTAAAAGAAAACTAAACTGAAAATATCTTTCTAGCCTTGAAGTAAGGAATGCTGAAACTAAATAAAATGTTTGCACGGAAGGAAGACGTTCATTCTCTCGGAGGCATGAGAGCCAGCTGCAGAGTGGCTCTATCGGCCCGTTCTGGGGATTAGGCCAAGGGAATGGATCAGCGTTGGAGCAGAAACAAAATATTTACGCTAATTCCTTTGGCATAAACAAAGAAATTAAAAAAAAAAACAAAAAACCACCGAATTTTTCCAAATTCCTTATGCTACTGGCCAAGTTTAATTACGTTACTTCAAATTCCATTTGGAATTATATGTTCAAACGAACTCTCTTTTTGTTATTTTTAACCTATACTTAATCTGCCTAAGGATCTTCAGAAGGTTGAGGCGCCATTGGCATCGAAGTCATGCAGCAAAAGAGGCTATGCCCACTGGTGATGGATGGCTCACATTTATGTTTAATCCTAACCACCCCTAACCTACAGCTTATTGTATTTTATCCCTGCTCCATATTTTTGGGGGAGGGCTCGCAACACAAATGTGAACTTGAGCCCCAGTTGAACCGGTGTTCTTGGGTCGATGAGATCTGATCCATTGATGAGTGCCGTGTCAATTTCTTTCAATTGCGGCCACCGGTCCCCTGAGGCGCCAGAAAAATTACAGAGGCGACGGTGGTGCTCGACCCCACGTTATTGGGATCTACTAGCCTAGAGTCTGATGCCGTAACCACTCGGCTACATCCCCCCCCACAATTATGCTTGTTTTTCATGTAACCCATCTGATTATTAACTTTATCGAATGGCTGTGACAAGTCAAGCAAGACTGTAGAGGAGAATTTTTCTAGTGAATATTTTAATATGTTACGGTTGTATAGAAAAAGAACCTGATCTATCCTTAATTCTATATCGGCGAGAAGAAAGCAGGCTACAGCACCTCTATAACTGGTTTTAATCGATTTAATGAAGATTTTTAAAGTAATTTTTATAAATCACACGGGGGAAAAAAGTGTGTGCGAAGTTTGTAATAAAGATTTTGAGATTAATGAAGATAAGATCAAAATAAACTCTTATTTAGGCAGAAGGGAAACACTTTAATTTAGACATAAATCCATTATTTACGCTAGGCCATCATTTTTTATGTCACGTAGCCTGTTTGCTAATGGATAAAGTGAGATATAACGGCCCTTGATTCGAATTCGTTTTAAATGTGTAGTTCCCCGTGGGGCGTTATTTATATATTACATTTTATGGCGAGTTCGATAATCAATTGAACAGATAATCATAACTTCTAATCTGTGGACCTTAGAAGCCGCCAGCGTAATTTCACGGTGTCGCAAAATCAATTTGTCCGTATGCACGGATGTTAGTTTCAACCTGTGAGATTGAAGTTGTAAGTCGGAGCTTATGAGGATGTTAACGTGGGGTCGAAACGTCTCAATTACGAAGACAGAAGAGGCCGAAGAAAATAGAAGAGCGCCGGCGAGGGAGGAGTCGGCTAATCACGATTTATAACCGTCACCTCTTCGACCTCCTCATGAATTAAGAGGCTAATCGGCACGGTACTCGCCTTTTTTTTCCCTTTTTGATGTTTTCCTTTTACACGGGCTTAACGGTTTAGATTTGGGTTCGTTGCGCTTCCGAAATCTTCCTCATCCGTTTTTCTACTCGACCGTTTTTTATCTTTGAACAGAATCGGCTCACGAAGACGACGGAGAAAAAGCGCTCGATGCAATATCGCATTCGGTCCAGATAAACTCCGGCTTGATGGTGCCGAGTTTTGTCCTACATAAAAAAAAGTGAATCTCATCCCATCGACTCCTCTGTCCAAAAGGAAAATCAACCAGACCTCAAATGCTTGACAGCTTTCAAAAGCTTAAAATTCTCCACAATGGGGCGTCGGTGGCCGCAACGGTTTAGACGTTGTCACGGCGCTCATCACTGTGGTGTAAAGGTCGCGGGTTCGAATCCAACGGCCCTGCATTGCACAAATTCTTCAAAAAGGCCGGCCTTCTGAGGGTTTATATCACCTCTGCTGTTACGAACCATCGTAAACAAAAATAAATAAAAATTCTCCAAAATTTAAATTATTTGATTATTTGAGCGGATACAGCTTATGATTGTCAATTCAGATCAAAATCTCGTACTTTTCCATTTTGAAGTGAGGAAGTGTTGAGAAAATTTTAAACTTCATGTAAGAAATAGCTAACTATCTGATAACTACATGTAGGGTGTTGCAAGAAGTAAATTATTTTTAAAAAGGAAAATGAAAGTTCAAAAGTCAAAACAAGGACTGGTTTTATCCAAAATTTTATACAGGTATCTTTGAAAAAAAATTATAAAAACCAATCATACTATTAAAAAGGATATTAAATGGAATCTGAAATTTGCTGGTCTCCAGATTTGGAAATAGAGGCTTAGAATAACTTTCTTAATTTTTTCAATTTTCTTTTCCCAAAGTTCTGGCATTTAAAATTTCACCTATCTTTACAAGATTAAAATTGATCACAGCTTATTGCAAATTTAACGTAGTTTTAAATTATATCAACGGATTTGTCCAAAATTTTTCAGTTTTGTAGTTATTCTCTATTTGAAGTAAGCTCATGAAATCTTTTTAAAAAATCAGAAAAACTGGAATAACTCCGAAACAGTTGGGATTCGGGCCTTAGTTAATGGCGACATTTTGGCTCCATTTTGAATCTAGAATCCACCGGCAAAATTTCCAACACGAGCGGCCGAACATCCTGTATAAACTAATCATAGTTGAGGGGAAACAAAAAAAAAAGAAGAAAATTTAAATTTTTGTGGTTCAGGGAGAAGATTAGGAGAAAAGCCTCTCAGTGATGTAATTTTTGTTTTACAGTTTCTTCCCACCAGACAATTAATAAATTTATTTTAGTTGTAAATGAAGCTGTTTAATCTAGATAACCCGTGCGGCTTGTTTGAGTGTAATCAAAGAGAATTTTACGAGTCAAGCTTGAGCATAGTGAGTAATCTCGGCCTAATTTTCACAATACAAAATAATTTTTATTCAAATGTATTTGTTAATCTGTTGAAAATCTGTAATGTTCGATTAAATGTTAAATAAATACAGTAACTTTGATCCTTCGGACCGCTAATTCCCCATCGAAACCTACAGCCTTTCGAATTTTCCCTCCTTTTTCCATTTTTCAAATGTCGTGTAATCAGGATTCGATTCTCGGCGACAAATGGAAAAATTCAAAATTAATATTTGATGGGAACCTGTTTTTTTATTTTTACGAAAGGGTTGTTGAAATGAAAAAAGTTGACGTCACGAGCGGGAACCCACCCTGCGAGTCGTGGCCCACTATGTGTGGAACTACAGCGACTATACTGTCTGTACTCGTGTCGGCCTAGGGTGGGCATGGGCAGAGGGTGCCTTATCACAGGCATACGGGGGTTAGAACACCAGATCCATCTGAACTACGTGGTAACAGAAATGTTCCAAAATTCAGCCCCTGTTACACTGGGAATGCACCCACCCTGGGAGCCATAGCCCATTATATGTGGACCTACTGCGACGACGGGTGGTATAGTGTGGTTTGAGGCTCGAGACCCCGAAACGGCTCATCTCGTGTTCTCATCCACGGCCTTTTTTTTCAATCCGAATTGCTTCATTCTATCCTGTGACCCCTCCCTACCCTTGGTTGCAAGGAGGTATCCGAGCAAAAAATAAAGGTGCAGCCCAGAGGGCATGGCAACTTCTGTAAAGCACAAGCTGTACTCGTGTCGGCCTAGGTTTTGCATGGGCGGCGGCTGCCTTAGCAGAGCCACAAGAGGGCCAGTGCAGTAGATTCTGTCTGCACAGACGGGGGAGGGTGTATGGTCATCTGTATCACGCTGTAATTAAAAAGTTCCAAATTCAGCCCTTGTTACACTGGGAATGGATTCGTGGTGGTACGTGGTGTTAGCGTGGCCTAGGGAGTACGCGGGAGAACAGGCTGATGTATTTCGGCCTGTTAGCCCTTTGCGTGCGACATACGACCCGATGCGCAATGCGGGCCCGACCATTCCGAGTGGACAAGCGAAGAGCGAGGTTGTCCTTAACTCTTAGGGGCTGGGTTGGCTCTACACCAATGCTGCGACTGTAACACTATTCTGTCGTATGCAGAGGTGCGACAGCTCTCATGTTGAGAATGAAAACCTCCGTTAAGGCCGAATAGGCCAGCTGTGGCCACTAAAGATCCCCTTGTCTTGTTGACGATGAGATCTCGGGAAAGGAATGTCACGAACGTCGGCTAAATACGCCGCTGCTCTACCACTTGAGCAATCGCGACTTCGATCCACTCAGACACCGACTCCCATCTCAACCTACCTTCGAATACGTACCGACCCGAATGTCCATCTTGTCACCGAGCTAGCCCAATCCCGCTACAAAAGGCTCCATTCCAAATTGCCTCATCATCCGAACCCTTTCGGCAAAAAACTGTCATTGACCACATTACCTAACGATTCCAATAGAAGTTGGACTGAACCTTAATACTTGACATCCGTCTCTTTGGACAGGGTCCTTCTCGCTCGTCGTATTGATGTACTAACGACCGCCATCACTGGACGGTAGTTAATATGAGCTGTCATGTTACTGTTACAAATAATAAATGTTCTGCTGATGTTGCGAAGGATCTAGAACGCAAGACGATAGAATATTTGGTCTAAAAATCAAGTACTCAGAGATCATGGACTCGTAGATCTTAAGAATCGAAGGTGAGTCTCAAGTCAACTCAAATCGATGCCCCATCTAACGGGATTTTAAATAAATTAATTTTTTGGAAGGATCTCAGATCTGCAACACTAGTCTATTTCGACAACAATATAATCGACCCGAATAATCGATGTTTTCGGCTAACTTCCAAACTATTGAACGGTACTTATTTGTCGTAGGTGCGTCCGTTGAAAGTCAGAATGTACCGCGAACGAACGGTAGGGGGTCGGAGGCGTGTTTCTAGTGGGAACTTGTCGGATGCGGAAGGGTTAAAT